>JAKZAP010000016.1:9986902-10248929 GCA_023053575.1 Branchinecta lynchi
AATCCCTCGCTCATGGGGCTTGTGGAAGCTTCCCGTTTTCCCCACTGCTAAGGTCTTAGGATACCTGGACGGTTTCTTGATAAATGTTCCTTAACTTAAGCAGAATGCGAATCATGTTTGATGGCATTTTATAAGTAGTGAACTGATAGACAAAAATGCTCCTCAGCCGGGATTTGATCCCAGGACCCTCTGCCTACAAGGCAGTCGCTCTACCATCTGAGCTACCGAGGGGCTTGTGAACAGAGTTCGCAAACCACTACAATAGTCTGGTAGAAGCCGGCAGTAGGAACAGTGATCCCGCCCGAAGGCAAATTCATGGAACCAGTTCACATCCCCATGTCACGGAAATTAAGACATAGATGTCACTTTACACAAGGGACTTGTACCGTGACCAATAAACCATAAACAGTTGTTTCAAATATAATTTAGAAGTCTAGGACTCCATTGTCGGACCCACGTAGACATACCACTGTGGGCTCGAAGCACATAAGTGGGCTGAAATTTTGTTTCGGTGATATTTTGGCCCTCTAGGTAAGGATCCTCTTAAGGGTTGGTTTACCTTTTTTTACCTTTCTTAGTATCACACAATTTCACTAAATCACAGAAAAGAAAATAAACCACTGGATTTGGTGATAAATTACACCCACAAACTACAAACTCTCGAGTACAAGGCATTAACGTAGCTGGTTGACGATTTTTCTTTTTCATCTCATTCTTCCTAATTTTTCTCGAGGTATTTTTCTCCGGACGGTTAAAAAAAGTCAGACAAAAAGTTAACACTGTTCGTTAGTGCGATTCTCACCTTTTGGTCAGGGTGCGTGTCAGGTGGAGTGCACGCACGCTAATCGAGCAAAACTGTTTTTTCCGTGACCTATGATGATTGACTGGTTTGTGACTTCGTTTTTTCGGCAATGAACAAGAAGCTTGCATGCCACGGCGTTTCCCCAGTGGTCGATAGGGAATACGGTAGGGGGGTGGAGACCAGTTTTTCTCTTCGGTGCGAAATTACCTCTATGTCATGTACAGGAGGGTCGCCGACCTTGACTCACGTAAGTTCCGTTTTTGCAGATACCATGGTATCTGATACCCCGGTCAAAAGTCGTTCGTGCAGTTACCGGTATGCCAGTTAAGGCCCATTCACAACGGGTCTTTAGCGAATAATCGGTACCAGTAAGTTCTGTAAACCGTTCCGAGGCAGGCTTTTCCGGGTTTCTGCCGTTCGCAGTTCATATTAGTGCCAGTTTCGGGGATCAGCTAGACTCGGACCCAAGTTGAAATCAGTTCAACTTTTGAGAGGAACTAGCCAATTAGATAACTCAGGGGAATAATGAGGAATATTCTGATTGGCTAGTCAGACCGAATAACAATGTCCTAAATTCATTTTGATTTTCAAGACAGGAAGGAGTGGGTGTGATTTTATCTATTGGGCTTGGTTTGAAACTAGCCACTCAGAATATTCCTCAGTATTCCCCTGATTGGCAAGCACCCTCAAAAGTTGAACTAATTTCAACTTGGGCCCGAGACTAGCTGGTACCCGAAACTGGCACCTGTATCCATTGCGAGCAGCAGAAACCTGGCAAAGCTTCGGTCTTGGGTGCGATTTTCAGAACTAGCTGGTACCGAGTATTAACTAAAGCCCGCTGTGAACGGGCCTTTACCGTAGGATCTGAATACCAGACCATACTAACTGACCGGCGAAGTCCGGAAATTACGACCTGCACTGTAAAAAAAAATCTTGCAGTATTTGCTACTGGGATTAATTTTATCTTTATTGAAATAAGATTACCCCTAATTCGGATTAATCTTATCCCAATATAGATAAGATCAATCCCAGTAGCAGATACTGCATCCTTATTCGGAGAAACTTTTTACAGTGTGATTGTAAAATGATCGAATATTTGTTTACATTTACAGTCCAGGGTACTTAGCAAACAAGATGAATACAGAAAGAAACTGACATAGTGAGCGTGTTCCACCCTACTTACCGTAGTTACTAAGCATGACGTCACGAATTCTATCTTTTTGCCGTCAAGGCTGGAACGAGAGAGAGAGACATAGGTTTATTTAGACAACATCGTAGCTGACAGCTAATTTGCGTTGCTTCACTGTACTAAATAACAAACTAACACAAAAAAAGGAAAAATAATACTCGGCTTTGTTTAGCAAATCCGTAAAGAAAGGTACAAACGAATTTGCGTGGCGGTTCGTTCGCGAAGCTAGTGGAACCAGTTTATTTTGGTGACGCGTACGGTTGTTGGGCGGTGCAGTGGGTGGGAAGATGGCTCGATGCTGGGGTTTAGAGAGAAGAAACTTCCCAAACCTCAGGATAATCTGCTCGTATCTTTGGGACAACGTGGGGAGATCGAGTTTAGCAAGCGCTTCATCATAAGATAGCTGTCGATCGCCAATAATAATGAACACGGCCCGCTTTTGCACCGACTCAAGTTCTTGGAGAAGGTATACAGTACGCAGTGCTGCAGGTTCCTATAGTGGGCTTGGATATTCCAGAACTAGACGCACGTATGTAAGATAAGCTAGCAAAAGGCACTGGACATCACAGTCAAATCTACGCATTGTACTTAAAGACTGCAGACATGCATTTGCGTTTTTATTAACATTTTCAACGTGCAAGGCGAAAGAACAATCACTGGAAAAAGTAACTACCAAAATCTTTTTTTTTTTTTTATTGAGTCGACAATCGGAAACGGGACAACTGAACACGATTTTTCTATTTTCCAGCACAATATCGTGCCACGGGAGAATCCGACCAATCACGTTACCGAGATGCGTTCACAAAAATTGGCCTTGGCGGGCGGAATCTGTGGAATCCGCTTCTGGGCATGTGTTTTTTCTGCACTTTTTATCAAAACTTGCAATTTACAAGTTTTGAAATATAGATGGCACTTTACACAGCGGGACTTGTACCGTGACCAATACCATAAAGAACAGAGGGCCTGGGTTCAAATCCCGGCTGAGGAGCATTTTTGTCTATCAGTTCACTACTTATACAAAAAAAACAAGTTTTGTCTTGTAGATAGAAGATAGATGATTTGTTTCAGGCCAATTGCAAAAGCTGTGATAAAAATCACGACAAACAACAAACAAGAGCTGTAAGCTCGTATGGCACTTGCACGGGTTGAGATCTGTTGTTTGATCAAAAGTACTTTTCGAATGTGCGGTTCAGATGCGCGCTTTAAGGGAGCTAGAGAATGTTTTTTATTGTTGAACTTGGCTGTAGTGATACGCACTTCAAAGGCGCCAGAAATTCATCTGTAAGCAAAACCCTGGAGGCAAAAACGATAGCAGGCTCTTAGGGATCATTGATATATGCCGTTTGGCGAAAAGATTTTTTTTTTCACTTTTCGGTTAAAATGCGCACTTGAAGGCCGCCCTTGTGGCACAAATGATCATGGGTTGAGTTGTATCGTTTGATAAAAAGTAATTTTCGACCTTGCGGTGAAGATGCGCACTTTAAGGGAGCCAAGACTTCATTTGTAAGCAGAACCCTTGAGGCAAAAATGATTATGGGCTCATGGGGATCATAAAAATGTAGATTTTGCTTAAAAGTAGTTTTCTTAATTTGCGGTCATGGTTGGTACTTTAAGGAACGGTCGAATTTGAAAGTGGCGATTTCTAAGCCAATCTTATCAGATTTTAATATTCCAGCCAAGTTTCGTCGTTCTAGCACATCTGGTAGTACCTTTACTCGCAATCACCAGAATTACGGACCCCTCCCTCGAAATCGCCCCCCCCCCCCAGTCACCAGAGCCTATCCGATTCTGTGAATGATTTTTCCGGAGCATCTGTTTGTTATTCCCACAAAGTTCCATCCCGATCTCTCCAGTCTAAGCCGGTGTCGTATCCCCCCTCCCCCAGTTGTTGTCGGATCCGGTCCAGGCAGGAACAAGATCACCAGAGACATGTCCTCTGTTCAATTCCAAAATTTCACTCAAATCCGATCACCCGTTCCAAAGTTACGCATGACTCAATATTCCGGATTCCCCCTCCCTCTGCTCCCCCATTACTACCGGATCGAGTAAATTTTCATTTACAAGTCAGTTGGATCGGGTCCCTGGTACGCCTCCCAAGTTTTGTCGTGAAAATCCCCAGAACCGCCATCACCGGAATCCCGGGAAACTCCCCTCCATAGTGTCCAGATCCAGTCCAAATGTGTAAACGATTTATCTGGAGCAGATGCTTGTTATTCCCAGCAAGTTTCACTCCGATCCCTCCATTCAACTTGAAAAATTGTGACAAAAAGCTGAACCATATACCAACCCCTTCGACCATCGATTACACTAGCTCTCTCCGCCGACGCTCATAGATAGCAGATAATGACGTCATCCACGTGCAGAGCTATACTAGCGTGAAGAAAGGGGTAGGTGTTTGACAAAAACTACTCAATTCTCAGGATTCCCCCACCCTCAACCCCCAGATGGTCGGATCGGGAAACTGATTATTTCTAGGTTAGTTTCATCGGGTCCCTGATATGCCTGCCAAGTTTCATAGTTCTAGCACATCTGGAATTACCCTACCTCGCAAACACCGGACTGACCGACCGACCGACCGACATACCGACGGAAAAGTGATCGGTATATGACACTTGGCCGGTAGGCAAGTGCCATAAAAACTCACCCCAGAACTTCTCAAAATCTCTTCTCTTTCCTGAAACATATTTCAAACAATGAAGAAAATTGATACTTTGTATTGTTTGAATATTTGTTTCCCCTAGTCAGCTTGGGCTCAAGGGGTATTTGTGTTTCTAAAGGTTTAGTTATTAAACAACCCAAGGGCCATGGCAATCGTTAAGCATAAAGAATCTTCTCAGATGAGTTTGAATCAAGAAATTCGGCTCCGGGATCCCACCAACTCCTTTGGTCTTGTTATTTCTTTGCTACCGTTGCTTGTACAGATGTGTCTGAATCAAGTTGTCCAACTTTTTGTATCCCACGGAACCCGTTGGTCTTGTTATTTCTTAGTAATGATAATAGTACAGTGCCAGAATGGGCCATTGGCCTCTACAACGGGGACTTGATTCGCTTCAGATAGTCACGTGTCGAGAGTAGGGAATGCTTTTCTGCAGCTCCTAACTTGCAGCCCCTTGAATTTTGGGCTTGACGAGGTTCGTTCCATCTCCTTCTGCGCCGGTAGGAGGCTAGACTATTTCAAGGGCACTTTCAGTAATGGAACAATACAAGGGCTCTTCAAACTTTCTCAATTATCAGATGGAACGCCTTGGTGCTTGGGCTGGCCTAGTCTCACCTCTAAGGGGATGCAGGCCTTCCTTTCTGAGGTGAAGATCGTACTGCACTGTGAGAAGTTGACTGCCCCCACAGGCCCATTCGGGCTTTCATGCAGTCAGAAGTATCAGCTACATGTATAAAGGATGTTAAGAGGGTTATGAAAGGTGTATTTATGTAGTTTAGCATGTAAAAGTTGGTTTGTATAATAAAGAGTATTAAACTAAAACTAAACTAAACGCCCGATGAAAAATTTATCTCAGGATAGCAGTATGAAGTTGTACGAAAAAGTAGTATGCAGTATAAACTGATGATCCTACATTCTTCTGTGTCGAGGCTACCGTGTTACTGCGTTGTACTGCATGGTACTAGCAAGACTGGATGCTACCGGATACTGCTGCTTAAGATTGTCCCAGTCTGAGACATTAAATGATAGTATTCGTTACTATTACATATCATTACATGCAACTTTCGTACAATTACCATCCAACTACGCAGGCTACAAATTTTTCATCGGGTAGATAACACAAGGACGCGCAGTTTGTCTGCTGACTTTTCGGATATTATGATGACAAACAAAAAAATCAGCAGATTTTTTTTTCGGCGGTATTTCGGCTCTTGTATGCATAACATTTTAAGGCGTAACGTTGGAAAACGTAACAGCTAACATCCTAAGTGTTAGCTGTTGAAAGTGCGCAGTCTTGTGTTATCTATTATGACATTTCTGACAGTAGTTGTGATTTTGTAGATACCATGGTATCTGATTGCCACTGTCTAAAGTCTGTTTTGCAGTTATCGTGGTACCACGGTCAAATGGCGTTTTTGCAGTATCGTAGCATGTGGTCAGTTATCGTGGTATCTGAAAAAGTCATCTCACTTTCATTAATTTTTGTCAAATTGGTGGGAAAAAAGTTTGGCACTTGGTGATGTGACTAAATATAAGTTGTTCTTTTGGGATGACTTCGAAAAGCGCAATTTCGGCAATTGTCGTTTTCGCAGAGCAACCTTGTATCAGATACCACGGTAACCGCAAACACGACTAATTGCAAGTCCAGTTACCGTGGTTACAGATACCATGGTATTTGCGAAACGCGACTAGTGCGGTCGTTGTAGGTGTCATAAGGGCAATTATACGATTTTCCTAAAATCACTGAAAGATAATCCTGTCAGGTCGCCTCCTACCGTACAGCTAAGAATACTGGAAATGACAAGTCCGAAACACACCCGTGAACCTCGGGAAGAAAGAGACGTCGCCCGACCGATGACAAAAAATCGTGTGTTAACCTATAAACGGCGGCTTCTGCTAGGTACACTGCGATTCGTCAGCGGCACATAAGAGTTATTCATCAAGAGTATTGGTTCGGGACCTTGGGTCATATGTGTAAACAAAAAGCGAATGTGCCCCCTAGAAAGTGAAAATGTACTACATCGGACACATTTTTGGATTGGGTCGAGGAGGTCTTGAGAATCTTGTACCGCGGTATACTCCAGTCCGAAGCACGTCACTGATCCTCGGGAAGAACGGGAAAACGTAGCACCTAAGACTCAAACTCAACAACTCAGTCCTGTGTTAACCAATCACGGCGATGTTTGGGAGCAGCTGTGATACCACTTCCGGCTCTTCCGCTAGGTACAAGGGCGAGTTTGCGTCGGCAAGAAGAGTTAGTCATCAAGGGTATTTATGGCACTTTTTAGATCCAGGTCATAGTAATAAGTATAATTTGTAAATGACCCACTGTACAAGTCAGGTATAGTGGAGCAATGAAATAAAAGAAAACACCAAACATGACGAATCAACAACTGAAAAACGCTAGTAGAAAAGTTGGATGAGGCCGTTCACAGGTTTCCATCTAGGGCGAAGCAAATCGAAGCAAATTTTCTTTATATTTTGCATTCAAAGCTGGCAGCCGGGAGTAAGTTGCTTTCACACTGACGCGTGGAGGCTTTCACACTTTGCTACGGAACCTCAGCGTCGCGCTTGCGGGGACGCAACACAGAGCTTACGCAGACAAATGAACGCAACGCAAGAATAGAACAAAATTCTATATTTGCGTTGCGTCGACGCGGACGCATCCGATTTTTCAGTAAAAAAAGAAGTTTTTGAAGAAAAACCCGAGAAAACCTGATAATAATGAAGACAAACTTACTATTGATGAAACAAACGAAAATTCAGATGAAGAAACCGAGGAAGGAAAACGTAAATACCGGTCCAGCGTGAAATCTTCTCGCATAGGTGTGAGAAATACGCGATGCAACCTGATCGCTACGCACGATAAACGCATACTCAACAACGCGTCAATGTGAAAGCGTCTTAAGTCTTCTTGTGGTGTTGCTAGGTTTCTCTTGTTCTCTTTTTGAAGCTTGTTCTTCTTCGATTGGTCCCTCGGTTGGTCCACACTAAACCATCAGGAATGAAACTTGAACTTGAATCAAGCTGGCCTATGCGGCCGTCGCGTGGCCTCTGCTGCCGTCGCTTCGCCTCTGTGGCCGTTGCGTGGCCTCTCCTTGTCAACGAATATACTGCCTGTACTGCACTCTTATCTTGGGCCAGGCTGAGAAGACAAGGGAGATGATAGTTAGTAATACTGAAAGGGGGAGTTATAGTCGTCCAGCTAACACTGAAGGAAGGGGGGGGGGGTCGGATGGTATTCTGGTGTCAAACGAGCTATGCCAGAGCTTCTAAAAGAGATGATGGTTGGTGATGTTGTCTCTCCAGTATTCAGGAGTCAGAGTCTCTAGTCCTTGTCCTTTTTACCGGTCCTTATAGCATTTTCCACAAAAGGGGAGTTTTTAGAGGGTCGGTGACTTTGTCCTCACAACAAAGTTCGTTTCGAGACAAAAAGACGACCAAATACAAGTCCTTTTGTTTCCGATAAATTAGTTAGTTAATTCCATTAGATAAATTAGCGGCATACTGAGTACCTCTCGGTTGCAGAAAGTTGTTTTAAAATAGAGGGCATTTTCGAGTCGTTACTTGGCAGTGCAAAGAAAGTGAAGTTTATTTTTGAAGTAGGGAAAGCGGAAGGCAAAATGAACGGCGAGAGGGGCCAGGATAGTGGAACGGTGAATCTGTTCGGCAATGATTGGATGATGATGATCATGTTTTATTTGTGCACTGGACAAGATGGGAAATAGCCCAGTACAAAGAAAGAAAACGAAAAATTACACTGAATTAAACTCCAGTAACGGAATCCACAAGATCAAGAAAACGTAGAAAAAAAATTGGCGAAAGAAGAGGGATTAGGCATTTGTTGCAAATGGTCTTGCCTCCACGCTCTTAGTTACGCTTATGATATCGAAAGCTAGTCCTCACTCAAGCCTTGCTGGAAGGCTGAAGTTAATTGTTCCCATGGTTTCCATATTTGCCCATTTCACCTTTACGTTTCCTAGGATAGGATCATGAAGACTATAGTTACATTACATTTAGTACCTTGTTGAGGGTTCTAGTGTCTTAGCAGACGAACAGTAGATCAGTATTGACAGTTCTGACCTAGATGACAAATATTCAGATAGAACCTCCGTCTCCCTGTCTCTGTAACATAACCATGAGGTGTAGAATATTTCCCCGCACCCTGCCCGATATAAAGCGGAGGCTAGGAGCTACACGACATATTACATTTCGCTACCTCTACAATAGCTAAATCGCTGTGAAGCCTCGAGAATAAACTTTCGAAGTAAAAGCTGATTGGTGCTCTGGACTTGCTCCAGAGCGGGCCTCCTGCACTTATTGCTCCGCGATAAGCAACGGTGAAGACGGAAGTAGATGGGTACCAACTCAACGCTAGAGGAAGTACCTCTAGCTCCGCTGAGTTTTGTCAGGTTATCCACGTGATTATTGTACGTGATTTTTTTTGTGGTAGTTGCTATGGCCAGTTCGCTTTTCTCAATAAATATCATATCATCATATCATAGTCATATTAGAAAGTTCTCTAGTTGTGATTCTTCCGTTAAAACTTTCCTTTTCAGGGCTCACTGTACTCCACTGTATTGTTTGTCACTAACCCACTCTTCATCTGTGAAATGCGAGAATACTTTTAGGGTTCTTTATAACAATTCATTCCGGTGGCTACATGGTCTACCTTGGAACTGTAGTACTTCCGGGATGTTTGTCGGTGAGGGTCTTCCTTCTTTTGGGGAACTCAGACGTCGGTCTATCTTCTCTCTCCAGACCCGGATCCTTCGGTCCAGTAATCCACTCCTTGTGATTCTCTCGGGCCCAAACATGCGGCTATCCTTACCTGTGTGGATGGCACTGAACCGTGAGCTGTAGTCAGCATTTGATGTTGGGTAGCTTATTGTTTATAGTTGTTAATATTTATTGTTAGTTGTTTAGTATGGCCCAAGCTGGCCGTTTTATTAGATTAAATAAAATAGTCGCTGCATGGGGACCAAAGATGGAGGTTCTATCTGATTATCTGTTCTTGCCTAGATTCAGATCAATCTACTTTAGACAACCAAATAGAAGAGCCACCGAATGGATGAAATTATTTTATATATTTAGTAAAGAACTGTCCTGTGTTAGTGTAACTTTGAATGTGTGATTGTAATATCACGAATTAAATAAATTGATTGATTGGTTGAAAACAAAACACTGTCACTGCAGTGTTAGAAGTTTCATAATAGATAGTACAAGAGCGCGGGGTTTCAACAAACAGCACTTAGGATGTTAGCTGTTATGACAATACGCATTCAAATCTTATGAATATCAAGCATTACCAGGAAGAGCCGCTGAACCGCTGACTTTTCCTGATATCAATGATGACAAACAAAATAGTTAGCAGATGTTTGTTTCCGGTGGTGTTTCTAAAAATATTTGAACTAAGCCCTGTTGGGGGGGGGGGGGGGTAGAAAATTAGGATTGCAAGAGTTAAAACAGGCTGATATGATATAGATTTGTTGCTTGCCAAAGTGTAGAAAAAAGTACAATAGGGGATAGAGTGTAAGAAAAATGAAAAAAAGTTAACAAAATACAGTTTAACACGAGTGTATACAACGGACCCAGTAAACTCAGTATTCAACTATTAGTTTCAACTTTCGGAGTACTTAAGTGTGTAAAAAAAAAACAAAAAAACTATCAATCCGAGCGACATGGTAGCTAATGAAGGTTTGTGTTTCCATATGAGGTTATCTCTGGGTTGAGATTATAAGAACGAACTTTGATGTTCGCTGAAAATCAATCATCTTTCTTTGTTTACAGCCTGATAAATTTTGCCTTCGGTCCGTCCCAGTAAACCGGGACCTTTCGTTTTGGGAGCGGTCACTGTGTACAAATTTTAAGTCTATTTAGTGTTTTTTTTTAACTATATGAAAAGAATCTTGTCATGTTTATTTACATTGTTTTGTTTAAGTGCTTTAATATGTAAATTTTACTTTGTGTATTTTATTCATACTTTGCTGTTATTATATAAAACATTATGCCTTGGACACACAATCATGGTCTCGCGGCCTGGAATACCTGCCCATAATCTCATCACCATCATCACTTCTGTATGAAAAAGTTGAAACCATTTCTACTTTGTGATGGAAGTGATGAAAATCCGGCCGATAAATCCTGATCGTGTTTTCGCACTTATACATTGGAAAATACTTCATCCTCCCTCGTGGACACTCAACATAATCGCGGTTCACGGATTCAGTTTGTAAAAAGAAAAGCGAGAACCCGCCAACCGCAACAACCAACTGAAAGTGATAGCGCGTCTGTTGCTCTTTACAACTTCTCGGTGGTTCGCTCGGTGGTTCGCCCACTTTGAAGTGGGATCACTTTTCACATCACTTCCCAAAACTAGCAGAGCTCCAGAACAGAGTAGAGTTGGTTTTATTCATACAATAAAACGTTTACAGCGCATGCGCCAAATTTGCCCGTAACGTCAAACATAATCACACTAAAATATATATACTTATGACGGAGAAAAATTCAAGATGCAAGTCTTCCCCTTTTGGATGTTTCTTCGTCGCCATCGAAAATCCTTGACAACAGAACCCAACCAGCGCACGACCTTCCACACTGCTTCCTGGCCGACGATTGAAATTAAGTGTCTTTTTGTGTATGTTTATGTGTTTTATTTACTTTCTTCATTTACTCCTTTCGGCGGGTTATAAATAAATTACTTACTTACTTATATCTATATGGATAATCTGTCAACTCATCATTGCAACAATAATCATAATATATTTTACAATAATCATAATACAATGCTCAAAATAAAGTCTTTCGGCATACAAATTGTCAGGGAATCCTTTAAAACATTATTGTTTTTAACTGCCTCGGAAAGCGAAGCGAGTTTTAGTCGCAAGAACACAGCGCGGATAAACCAGCGGAGCTTCCCAGACCGCAAGAGTCGCCATAGGTAACGAAAAAGCCTTAAAATGAACGAATGAATGAATGATTTATTTTCCACTTGAATTGATGATAGTAAAAGTAATTAAGAACCAATACGCAATTAGATGTACTCCAAACTGTGATCCGTCAGACCGACTAATCTCCACACAGAAACGGCGAAGGCAGACGAAAATAGAAAAGAAACTGAAACAGCCTACAGAACTAAATTCAAAATATTCACCTCCCCCCCAAAAATAAAAAAATAATGAAGGTTCCATTTCAATTTGATTGGACTATATTTAAAGACAAAAAATACACAACTAACGAAAGCACCAGGAATCAACCAGGAAAGCACAAAAGGAGTGGTCCCGTATGGTGCATGGAAACTGCCCAGCAGTTCAGTATGTGACGCTTCAGGAATCCATGTACGCCTACATACGAAAAAAGCTCTCCATCATCTCCGGCCTCAATTACCGTTTTACGAACGTTTGAGACGGGCGACAGTTGGTTCTGCTTTTGAATGCAATATGTTACTTATGAAGAAAAAACAAGGAACTGTCCGATCGTGGTTTCGGTGACAGCTATGGTTGCTATTCAGTTTAACTTTAAGTTCGCTCGTGACAGTAGTTTAAATCTCTGCTATCTATCTTGTTTGAAAATTACTATTTGGAGTAATCCCTGTACCCCTTCGATAATCAGGCCTTCCATGGCAACTGCCGATCACTCTCAGGAGGACTTAGGGCTGAGACACGGCGTTTTAATTGGTGCTTTTCCCAGGGATTTGAAAGCCTTTTAACTGTCTGGAACTAAAAGCAATATCCATTTTTGCCAAATTGTATTTAAAAGTGGTTGATGGTTTCATTGGGTACTCGCCAGGCCGTAGCTAGAACAGCAGTTAAGTAAGTATGTACGTAGTTAGTAAGTTGAGGAAGATAGTTAAGTAAGTTAAGTAAGGAGTAGTAGCAAGGGCCCTTGCCATGCTTTAACTAGAACAGTAGTTAAGTAAGTAAGTTAAGTAATTAGCTAAGTAAGCCAGTCATCGTATTGACTCATAGCCAGATTGATTCGCCACGACTGGCTCAGTCAACTTGGACCGAAGTTTTGAAAAGCTGGGCGAGAGAGAAAAGAAGGGGCGGTTGGAAGTATTGGTATATGATGCACTCTATGCCATTATATGGATGAATGGATGTTACCTTTTCTAGCCTACCAAAAGGGATGATAGTAAAATGTATTAAAAAGCAGGATGCAAACAGATATACAACACTAGAAAAAATAGAAATAGAAAAATACTAAATAGAGAACAAAATCAAATACCAGAATAAGTTACAGATATTCAAAAACCTAAATAAATTTCAAATAAATAAATAAAAATAACAGCCAGTTAGAATTTGAACCGAAAGGAAACTCGAACATTATAACTAGAAAATTACAAAATGAATGCTGAATAAAATAATCGTACGTCATAGATGTCTCGGCGTCTTCCTTAAAAGGTAAGGTGAGGAGCCGAGACAAACCTTTTGTATTTCTTTGAACATTCGCAAATCTGGAAACAAACCTTGCCTTAGACTTTGTTCCTCCTGCTCTCCCATACCCCAGCGGCGCTTAGGAAGAGCCGCCGCCCGCCACTCGTCTTATCATGTAAGCCGCCGACCAGACATCTCCCCATCCGGCTTGGATGGGCACGATCATGTTGCGGAGATTCGATTAGTAGACTCGGCGAAGAGTGTTCTTTGGTCGACCTCTTTGCAGGAGGGGGGGGGGGGGCAAGTGCTTGGGATTGGGGTGGGGGGTGTGGAGGCAGTGGACTAGACATACAGCACCACAGGCGGAAAACCGTAAAAATTTCGAGGTTCATAAACCCCAATTATATAGGATTTAAGCCAAAAGGCGTTTCTCAAAACAGTAATACCAGCAGGCCCGCTAGCTTCTAGAAGCAGCTTCTAACTACTGAGCCCAAGAGAAAATGATCCTGAAGGCCGCATGCGCCATTTTTGAAATTCGCCTTTTTTTCTGGCAGCACATTTTATATGGCTCGGATCTCAAACCTACAGAATAAGTGTGTGATATCATAGATCTGCCCTTCTGGCTATCACTACGATATTTTGACGGAAGTTCGCCCATGGAATCATACCATGGAATCATATCAACAACTAGGGTGGTACTAGTGGCTAGCTTAAAGGCACAGAAAACTTGACTACCCAACTTTCGGCCATCAAACCGACCTGGGGGGGGGGGGCTTAGATATAGATACAGGGACTTATTGTCGACAGGACCCTCCTTCTTTTGTTATCTCGAACCCCCTCCTTAGTGTTGCCAAAGCTAGCTGGCAGGCCCTTGCCCCTTCACTGTAGTTATGCACTGTAAAAGTTCGCCTTTGGCCGTGTTTCGGCCATACTATCGGGACAGTAGTCAAGAGGTCGTGCGTTCGATTCCTACTCCTGGCACACAAAACTTTTGCTTTTTTTTCTACTAACTCAATAGTCGAATTCTCGGAAACTGCAATGGTCGTAAGGACCATTTTTCTTACTCTCAATATCGACTCGGGGTACATTCTTGAAATGTCAGCTAGCTCCCCGAGTCAAGTTTGAGTCAAGTTTTCTGTTCCTTCAAGTAATGGACGAGGATGTAATCCGATTTATCTGACTAGTTAAAGATAGGTAAAAAGACACAGTCCGGTTTAGGAAGGACATTAGTCCGTGCCTCAGACGGATACTCAGGCGAATCCAACAAAAGTTAGTATACCGTTGATAATCTTTTAAAGGACACCTGAATGAAGAGTGCCAAGTATCATCCCTATCTGTATGACTTCCACTAACATTGCCTGTAGAAAGCCTGCAGAAAACGCAATCCAAATACAAAAAGTGTTTCCAAGATTTGATTTTTGCTCTATTTTGCATCTGTCCTTATTTCAGTACCGAACAATTTTAGAAACGAATAAATGTTTCCAATCAACCCTTCTTCTGGAATTTTTTTTAACCAGTTAAGCCCAAATGTATATCTAGAAGAAATTCCGATACGATCCGGCCAGCGCTGTACAAGATTTGAATGAATTGCGCTTTATGTCTTGGGAGTCTGCATGTGCAAACCTCCAGGAACGAACATCCCTATTTTGAAAACGTCACGCTCAGGAGAAGAATGCTCTCCGTGGCCATTTCTGTAAATGCGTTCTCCATGGTGTGTTCAAGTATGGTTTCATTGTTCAGGTGTCCTTTAATAGTCCTGGATTTTCTTTGAACGATTTATAGAGCAATACAGACGTAGGTTTGCCATGGATCTCCTGACCTTTTCCTTATCTAGCACACTATTTGTTGTTAACTTCCATGTTCTTTGATCTTGGGGGGGTCTTTTTCTTTGCCTTGTCATATTTCCTCGTCCCAGTGACTGGCATCATGGCGTGAACGGGCTTGAAATCATTAGATGGAGAAACCGTCGTGGAAAATGAGTTTCAGTAATGAAGAAAGCTAGACACCCAGCAGCAGTGGAGCGGGGAGGAGGACTGATGCCGGCTTAAGTGGGTGGGGATCGATAACGGGGCCGTGGTCATAGATGTTTGTGGTGGTTGTGCTCCATCCTACTTACCGTAGTAACTACACGTGACCTAGCGACTTCTTGCTTCTTGACAGTCAAAGCTGGAACGCATTTGTCGATTTTCGGCAAATGTACGCCACGCGCTAATCGGACCATTTTTGTCACGCAGATCGTGGTTACCACGTTACGTTTGTAACTTTTGACGAGCTTGGAACGAGAATAGGAACCAAAAGTTACTATTGTAAGGAGCGCGGAACACGCTTGGTGTGTTATTGTAAAGAAAAAATAAAAGCTCGTCAAGCTGCATTAAAGTTTAACTGAAAATCCAACCAATTGTTGTGTCATTTAATTGAATACACTGAATAATTTGGATTCTGCTAAGGGCTTTTTTTATGTTCGACTATCTGCTTTAGTTATTACGTTCAGAATATCTGCGGCCATCCCCACAATGTAAATTGTACTATAAGGCATGAAATTTTTATCACAAACAAACACAATTGCGGCTTTTCAGTGGTCAGTGGTGAGCTTGGTGAAGACTACTTAGTGCCTGAACAAAAACAATTCGTAAATCTTTCTGGTAAGGAATACAACACAGACACAAGTGCATAGAAGTACAACGAATCTCACGGAAATTCCACTATTTGAAAATGGATTATTCGTGAATAGCGGAACAGCGAAGTAATGCATATACATACATAAAAGTATTAAATGCATGTGTTATGTGTTTTTGTCTTTTTTCACTCTTTTTCTCCCGTACCTCGTTTTTTACTTTGGTTTTTGAAATGTTAAATAATTTCATTCGTTCAATAAAGTTTCTTAACATCTGTGTACTCTGTTAGTGAGGCTCTTCTAGTTATTTTAGGTGTGATCTGTTATCAAGCACCTGTCATTTTACAGACGAAAAAGTAGGCCTAGACATGGCATATCAGGAAATGTAACTGACTGAAATTGACGTTTGCACCTGACCCCGCCAGTTCCAATCGGTTCCTCCTTTGTGTCGTTTGTTATTAGCTGTTGAACTTAACGGTCATTTTTTCCTTCTAGATTGGTATTAACCCTGGACTCTTTGCTGCCTACAAAGGTCATCACTATGCAGGCCCTGGAAATCATTTTTGTAAGTACAAGTTCGCATTTTCTAGCTCCTGTTTCCAGTGGCCAATTAGTGTTCGATCCTCGCTCGTGTCTGAAGCCGCGTCGTCTGCTACGCAGGATGCTTCTGTATATTTCGGATCCCAAAACGTAAGTGGAGGGATACCTATGACATCGCAAAAGTTGTCCGTCCGTCTGTAAGCACGATAACTCTCGAAGGGATTGAAATATTTTGATAAAACTTGGTGTAATCATCTACAAATACAACTTTCTCTTTTAACAAATTTCCCGGTGTTGGCCGGATTCCAGACACACTAATTGTCCTGGTAGAAAACGATTTTCACGCAAGTTTTCAGCAAGTCTTTTTACGCCTAAATCGAACATCTAATCAACATCAAATAAAATTTTTATTTTTAACAAACTCTCCGGTTTTTGCCGGATTCCAGACGAACTATTTGTCCGGCGGGAAAATGGTTTTCATTATCGTGTTCAGCTATTAGTTCAAGGTTCAAGGTTATCTTTATTTGCAAAAAAAAGTCTATCACTATCGCTTTCCGCTGCTGAGAGCAGAGCTCGAGCGCACACAGAAAAAATAAATAAAACCAAAGTAACCTAAACATGAAGAATCATACCCAATAACATCCGAGAGCAAGGCCGAGGCACATTCAATTAAACAAAAATAAATATATAAATAATAATTAAAATTAAACAAGGATGGGAACGTCGATAGACTTTATATAAATAACAAAAGAAGAGACAACCGGAAAGTGAGAATCACTCACAATCAGCATTCTTCTAAGCCGTGATTTTATAGCAGCTATTCCTACCGTTAAATACATGATTAACTTCACACTCTCCCAGTGAAGAGGAATGAGATGCCGAAGACAGAACCTGGACCTTTCAGTAACAACCGGAGGCATTCGTAATTTATGTTTGGATCTTGTTTCAATCTGAGACGAATCAGAAAGACAGAAAAGATTCATTGATGAAAAGTATTCGGGTAGCAATGATCGATCAAGCTTAATTTTGAAAAGCATTCTTAAATACTGCATTGCACTTCTTACTGGAAGAATATTATGTAATATAAACAGGGTCTCGGTTGAAGTTTTATTGGGGAACTTGGACGGGGCTGGAAGAAACAATTTCAGAACGCGCAAAGCTTTATTCTGTATGATTTGGATTGGTTTGATATGACTTATAAACGTATTAAGATATATTATTGACGCATAATCAAAATGGCAATGAACCAAAGAAAAATAAAGGGATCTCAGAGCTGAATACGGGAGAAGATGCTTAAGTCTAAACATAAGTCCAACACCACGAGAAGCCTTAGTCCTAACCAAATTAATGTGCTCTTTCCATGACACATTCTGGTCGAAAATAACACCCAAAGAACGAATAGAGTCAGCTCGCTCAAGAACAATTACACCTTCACCTGATTCTATTTCTACTTTCCTTACACTGTCAAACTTACATCCAGTTCTACTATAAATTAAAAATGTTGTCTTTTTCTTGTTTAAAGCTAATTTATTATCAGACATCCATTCTATTAGTCGGCAAAATGTAGTCTTCAGATTTAATACCATAGCATGCTCGTCCGTAGCCGATAGTGTTGCTGCTGTGTCATCTGCGAACTGAGTATTTAATGAAGAGTGATTCTCTTGTTCACGCCGTGTTAAGCCGTTACCAACGGCTTTCCCTTGAGGTCTTAAGACAAAACAAAAGTTATTAGTTCCGTTTTTACAGATACCATGATATCTCATACAACGTTTTTTTTTTTTTTTTTTTTTTTTTTATGCCGCATATATCTTTTACCTCATGAATTGGTCCGGTAACTACGCTTCCACTTACGCTCAGTGACGCCAGCGGTCTTACAACAAAACTTTCCTTTAACTATTTTGGCCGACCTAACTAATTAGCGTCACCTACACTATCCCCTGTCTCTACTTGTAGTTTTTAACATAATTTTTGTTTGTCTTTTTTTACCCCTATTTTACCTTAATTAAAAAAAAAAAAAAAAGTTCTTATCCTTATTACATCAAAACTTTTCTGAAATCCTATTTCTTTAAAACAAATCATAAAAAACGGAACATTTCTTTTAGTAGCAGCTAAATCCCTCACCGAAACGGTTTAAAGTCGTTTTCGGAGTTACCGTGGTACCTGATACCATGGTCAAAAGGCGTGTTTGCAGTTACCATGGTATCTGGCCAGTTTTCGTGGTATCTTAATATTCAGATACCACGGTCCGACCGTTGTAACTTATCCTGGCATCTGAAAATTCATCTCACTTTCATCAAGTTTTGTGGAATTGGGGAGAAAGAAGTTTAGCCCTTAGTGGTGTAACTGGATATCAGTTTTTGCGATCGAAATTTCTGTCCGTCTGTCCAGGTTTTGCTAGTTTGGGCACTTCCACATAAGCTAGGACGATGAAACTTGGCAGGCATATCAGGGACCCCAAAAGAGTAAGTTGGAAATAGTCAGTTCAACGATCTGAGCATCGTGGAGGGAGTGGAGGGAAGGGGGATCTGGAATCTAGAGGTATTTCTAACTTTTAACGGGTGATCGGATCTTAATGAAACGTGGTATTTGGAAAGACCCCGTGTTTTACACGAACCGCTGAAAATCCGGACCGGATCCGACGACTTTGGGAGGAGCTGGAGGGGGGGGGGGAACCGGAAATCTTGGAAAACCCTTAGAGTGGAGGGATGGGGATGAAACTTGGTGGGAAGAACAAGCACAAGTCCTAGATACATCGTTGACATATCCGGACTGGATTCGGGCTCTGTGGGGTGTTGAGGGGGGGGGGGGGGGGGGGGGGTGGAATTCCGGTGATCCCGCTAGTCGTACTTCCGGATGTGCCAGGACAATGAAACTTGGCAAGCATACCAGGGACCTTAAATGAATAAGATGGAAATAGTCACTTCCTCAATCCGAGCATCATGGGGGGAGTGGAGGGAGGGGGAATCCGGAATCTTGAGGTATTTATAACTTTCGAACGGGTGATCGGATAACAATGAAATTGGATGTTTAGAGAGACCTTGTGCCTCAGACGACCCACTTAAAATCCGGACCGGGTCCTCTGACTTTGGGGGGAGCGGGAGGGGTAAACCGGAAATCTTGGGAAACGCTTAGAGTGGAGGGATTGGGACGAAACTCGGTTGGAAGAACTTGCTCAAGTCCTAGATACATCGTTGGCATAACCAGACCGGATTCGTGCACATTGGGGGGAGTGGGGGGGGGGTGGAATTCGGTGATCCCGCGAGTTCGGTACTATGACGATGAAATTTGGTAGGTATATCAGCGACCCGAACAGACTGCCTTGAGAATAGTTGTTTCCCCGATCGTGGGGGGCGTGGAGGGGTGGGGAATCCGGAATCTAGTGGCATGCATAACTTTTGAACGGGTGAACGGATTCGAGTCAAACTTGATAGGCGGTAAGAGAAATGCTTTAAATTATTCACTTATGTGTCCGAACCAGATTCGGCCGTGGCAGGGGGAGTTCGGAGGGAAGGGGGGGGTACCGAAAATAGATTGGCACGTCTAGGAATCAAACGAGTGGAAATAAACTTAAAAGGTAGAATAGTAATATGCCCTAGATGATCCGACGCAATGCCGGAAATACCCAGACTCGAGTGAAACTAGATATCCTATTTCTAGGTCCGAACCTAGGGGGGTTGAATGTGGTATTTTGTGACATACTCATCTACTTTATTGCATCACTTACTCGTAACAAGTGCCATATTAGCTCGTAGCTCTTGTTTCTTCTGGGATGACTTCAAAAAGTGCAATTTCGGCAATAGTCGTTTTTGCAGAGCAAGCGTGTATCAGATACCACGATAACTGCAAAAACGACTAACTGCCGATTCAGTTACCGGGGTAACAGATACCATGGTATCTGCAAAAAGCAACTATTGTCTGTAACCCTGAATATCTCCCCTAGCGCTCGAAAGGGACAAATTCAAATTAAGCTATGTCCAAGGATTTTGTAGAGGGGGGTCTCTGAGGTGAATGGGTGGTTTATTACTTACGTCGTCACTGGGGGTGTGAACACCGTGAAAAGGAAGAGGGGTCCTTTAACTGATATCTTCGAATATGTCGAGGGGGAGGGAAAGCATAATCAGGCGGTAAGCTTATTGTGAACACAACTGTACCTTTTCTTTGCAAAATCCTAACATCTAACTCCACAAATAAGAGAAACCGAAGTGGATTCTCCTCGCCCGCGTAATAATTACTTACTGAGTTTGGTTTTCTCTGATCTTAGCGGACACTAGTTTTTTATTAAAAAATCTCAAAATGTAGTATTGAAAGAACAAATACTGCCAAGTATTCAGCGTTCTTTTTTACCCTTTAGGCCAGCTTAATCTTCTGATTTGCTGAACTTTTCAGCTGGTTTTCTGGACCTGGTATATTTTGCACTTGTCCAGTCACCTGCTTCCGAGTCTCACGACTGGATGATCCCCACTATCTTAAAGCCAGGCTTCACCTTTCAGATTACCAGAAGTCCGGGTTTCCGCATAGTCAAGCCAACCCTTCCAGATTTTAATGATGATGATGATGACTAATTTTGCTATTCTTCAACTTTTCCTAGATGGGGACCTTCGCACTTCAGATATCTCTTACGTCTCAGTCACAACTGTCAATCACTTTTCCTCTTCTTCCCCCATTTGCATATCTGTAGTGTCTCTCGAACGGATTGCCTCTATGGCACCTTCCAGGAATCCGGAATCTGGGGTGTCCAACACCCCGGACTTCCAGACGTTTTTGGCCTGGCTTCACCTTCAAGATCCGTCTCGACGAAAACGGCTGTCTGGAATTCGGAAGAAAAATCTGGAAGGTGAAGCCTCGTTTTTACATCCCAGTCACAACTGTCAATTAGCTTTCCCTTTTCTTCCTGCATTTGCATATTTGTTCTGTTTGAACAATCCGGACTTTCAGACGTTTTGCCTGGCTTCACCTTCCAGATTCGTCTGGACGAAAACGGCTTTTGCCGGAAGAAAAATCTGGAAGGTGAAGCCTGGCTTTTACCGAGTCCTGGTTTGAACTCACGACTTGGATTGGGGTGCTCTAGCCTTTTCAAATGCTAGAATGCTTCCGATTGGACTTTTTAATCTAAAAGGGTTTCCCTTTCGATCACTACGATTCAGTGGCACTGAACTCGGTAAGGAAGGGGCGAGCAAGGGGATCTTCACTCGCTGGTTCATTCCCGGCACTGGCACACGGGGTTAGGGGAGTGAGCATCCCCTCGGGTGACATCATCGCTGGAACAGAGTGACAGGGAAAAGGGGAAATATAACAGAACAGCCCATTTGGTACTTTGTTGTTGTTGTTAGACTTATCACAAAAAATCAACGAAGAAACCAACGAAAATGGGGTTTTATAGGCCAACGAATAGTCTGAAATAAACCCGATTTTCGTTGGTTTCTTCGTTGATTTTTTGTGATATGTCAGGCCAGTGCGGTTTACGAAATTATCGTTGTCTGACTTTGGCTTTCTTGGCTAAAATAAAACTAATTCTAATAATAGTTTTTGTTCTCCCTCTGTTTGCCTTTTTTCTGGAATGTTTAAAGGAGACCTCGCAGTATATATATTGTTTCTGCTCAGATGTTTTGAGATAGTTGACCACTTTATAACTAAGCTATGCTTACAGAAAAGTACACACACGGATTCGGCTGTTTTTAGCCGCTTTCCGTGCCCTTGTCTTGGATGAATATCTTCTAAAATGGGCATAACCTGTCGTCCGACGAAAAAGGTTCCCTGCAAATGATCATTGCGTTCCTGGAAACAATCACCACAAGGTGGTAATCAGTGCATTGCTATTAGAGAAGATAAGATACACTTAGGAAGCGAAAAACCTCAGGAATGGTAATGGATGGACATACTACTAAAGTAGGATCAATCACTGTAATAAGCTCGCCTTGTCTTTTAACATTTGCGCAATACCACGAATCTAAGCATAAGTGTGTCATGCTCTCGGGAAAGCGAGTATTGGATTCTTGGGGACCTTTTGGTCTGATGCCGGTCAGCTCACCCGCGTTTGTCACGGTTTGTCATGTCCACCCGTAATTTTAAGAGGCCTGAGAGACTCGGCGGACAATTAAACTGGAGCATTTATATGGCTGATATTAGGCCCATTCAGGGAGTCCTGGCTTTGAATACTAATCAGGCCGTTGTGACTTGAAAATTCCCTACGCCAGGTCTGGAGAAGAGACGTGCCGGGACTGAATTAAAGTGAACCCGGGCAGAATAGCGAACATCTTGTTAGCATCGTACGACACGCTGTAAGCAAGGGGTTAGGGACGTGGTCTGAGAGTCAATGTGTCGGGAGGGTGGGGAGTATTCTACGGAATGCTGAGGTGGTCTTGAGGGACCTAGCTAGTTTTGCTGATCCCAAAACGTAAGTGGAGGGATGCCTATAACTACGTAAAAGCTGTCCGTCTGTCTGTCCTTCTGCCAGCACGATAACTCTCGAAGAAAATTAGATATTTTAAAAATAATTAGGCCCCGAGGACTTCACTTGAGTAGTCCCCGCGTTTTTGTTTGTCCCGGTGACTCACTCCCCGTATTCTCGCGAGTCCCCACGGACGCGGAATGCGCCAATATCATCACCATCATCAAAAAGGACTCCAAAATAAATAAATTAATTGGATCCAGACTAATTTCGTCAACTGAATTATTTTGGTTCGAACAAAATCCACTTTGGAAGCATTACTCGTGTTCTCCCTGTTTTCTGTACCTGGAGTCCGCGTGGAGTGACTCCCTCTATTCTCGCCGTTCCTTTTGATTCCCCGAGGAGGTCAAGGGAGAGGCCGAGTTCGTAGATGGGCTCTGTGGCTCTCAACATTTAGGGGTGGGATTCAAATTAAGGGGCAAATAATTATTTTTTTAAACAGATAATAAGATAGTCGATTGGGGGTAAGAAGACATGCTGAACACGAATATGAAACCGGACACGTAGTTCGTCCGGAATCCAGCCAAAAGTGGAGAGTTTGTTAAAAGTCAAAGTTTTATTTAAAGTTTGATCGATTTTGGGGTAATAAGAATCATTTAACAAAATATATAACAAAATCATTTCTCGTCGGACAAGTAGTTCGCGCGGAATCCGGCCGAAACCGGAAAATTTGTTAAACGTAAAAGTTGTATCTGAAGTTGGTTAGATGTCTGTTTTAGGGGTAAGAAGGCATGCTGAATCCGCTTTTGACAATCATTTTCTACCGGGACATATTAGTCGCCCGGAATCCGGTTGAAACCGAAAAATTTGTTGAAACTTAAAGTTTTATCTGAAGTTGATTAGATGTTCGATATAGGGGTAAGAAGATACGCTGAATTCGTTATTGAGTTTTAGTTTTTGCAAGACAAGTAGCTCGCGGTTGTATGTCCGGTTAAAATATGATTGCCACACACGGATTCAGCAGCTCTCCTTACCCCTAAATCGGTTATCTAATCAACTACAAATAAAACTTTAACTTCTACCATTTCCGGTTTTGGCCGGATTCCGGGCGAACTACATGTCCGGATAGAAAATTGTTTTCACATAAGTGTTCAGCATATTTTCTTGCCCTAAATCGAACATCTAATCAACTTCAACTAAAACTTCTAATTTTAACAAACTTTCCGGTTTGGACCGGATTCCGGGCGAACTACTTGTCCGTCGAGAAAAGATTTGATCAGTTTCACACATGACATCGTGTCACATGTTCAGAGTGGACGGATCGGGATGGAACTTGGTGGGAAGAACAAGCACAAGCCCTAGATACATCCCGGACCGGATCCGAGCACTGTGAGTGATCCCGACTTAAGATGCTTACACATGTGCTAGGACGATAAAACTTGGGCAGGCATATTAGGCACCTGACCAAACTAACTTGGAAGTAGTCACTTCCCCGATCCGACTACGGTGGGGAGAGTGGAGGAGTGGGAATCCGGAATATTGACGTATTTATAACTTTTGAACGGGGAAGCGGATCTTAATGAAACTTGATCTTTGGAAAGACCTCGTGTCTCAGATGTCACATTTCAAGTGCGGACAGGATCCGATCAATGTGAGGGGGGGGGGGCTGAAATTTTGTGACACGCTTGGGATATAACGATTGGGATAAGACTTGGTGGGAAGAACAAGCGTAAGCCCTAGATATGTCAGTGATAGAACCGGAACGGATTCGGTCACTCTAGGGGAGTTAGAGGGGGGTCTTGAATTCCGGTGATCGCAGTTTGAGGTAGGCCACTTCCAGATGTGCTAGGACGATGAAACTTGGCTTGAACATTAGAGACTTGACAAGACTGGCTTAGAAATTGTCACTTCCCAGATCCAACCATCCCTTAAAGTACTCATCTTAACCGCAAAGTACAAAACAAACTTTTAAGCAAAACCTACATTGTCAGGATCCCCTTGACCTCATGATCATTTTTGCCTAAAGGGTTTTGATTATGATGATTACAGACTTTTTTTTATTTTTTTTTACAAAATGATACAATCTCGTGATTTAAAACTGTCATCGTCATTCTTGTTTACCAAGCCTTGCCAGTACCATTTGAGCTTCCAGCTCTTGTTCCGAGTTCGGAGAATTAAAATCCGATGGAGGATTAAAACGCTAGAATGCAAGGTACTGCAGAGTAAGTTACCCGAAAGTGGAGAATTTTTTTTTCGCAGTGTAGACGCCGCAGGTCGGGTGACTGTTGTTAGTTGCCCGAGGTGTTGTCTATGATAATGTCTGGTGGAAAATTTAGGTTGATTTCAGGGTCTGGATTCCTACCTTGTCAAGCTGGATTTGCATGAGTCTATCCTCTGTGCACTCAGACCTTTGAAATAAAGTATAAGTAAAGTAATCAAGGGGTTAGGGATGTATTCTGAGAGTCAACCATGGTATCTGTTACCAAGGTAACTGAATCTGCAATTAGTCGTTTTTGCAGTTACTTTAGTATCTGACACCACGGTAAAGTCGTTTCGCAGTTACTGTGGTATCTGAATATCAGATACCACGGTTACTTCAAAAACCTTTGACTGCGGTATCAGATACCACGGTAACTGCGAAAACGACCTTAGACCGTGGTATCTGCAAAAATGCAACTAGTGTGTCTGAGGTTTGGAGAGTCCTCTACGGATTGCTGAAGGAGTTGTTGAGTTTATAAAAAAACATCTCGAATTGCTTCTAGCAAGGAACAATAGTTGTGTGTTTGCAGATATTTGGTTATCTGATACCACGGTCTAAAGTCGTTGTCGCAGTTAACGTGGTATCTGAATTTCAGATACCACGGTATATGGGAGACGGTAACTGCAAAAACGCATTTGACCGCGGTATCAACTACCACGGTAACTGCGAAAACGACTTTAGACCGTGGTATCTGCAAAAATGCAAATAGTGTGTCTGGAGTTTCGGGTGGGGAGTCCTCTTTGGATTGCTGAAGGAGTTTCGAGGAGGACTTGTTAAGTTGATAAAAAACATCTCGAGTTGGTTCTAGCAAGGAATAATAGTTGCGTGTTTGCAGACAGCAATTCTTTGGTTTTGTTCTTTTTTTTGTTTTCCTAGTACCCCGATTTCAGCTTATTACTAGAAAGTGGTAAGGGTAAGTTGTAAATGTTTTTTTTTTCTTTTGCAATGAATGGTCAGCTTGGCTTCAAACCTTATATTCATCAAGCTCAGAGTGTGATGGATAAAATCTTTTTCTCGGTTGTTATATTTTGTTTAATTACAGGTTTTAGTTAAAGTTATTCCGAGGAATCAGTATCACGTCGGTTTGACGTCAAAGCTTTCTGCCTTCTGCTCTCCAACTTCCGTCGTTCTGTTTGTAGTAAATCCATCGGTCATTCGGTCGGCGCCTATTGGTCTATCTGTGTTTCAGCCTGTACAGAATGCATTCCGAATACTTAATTCACCTCCACCCTCTTCTTCGTCACACCTCTGTTAATTACCATCTCCCTCTTAAAACAGATGTCCCTTTTATCCCTCGTATACGGTCGTAATCTCATTCCCGACGTTCTTTTTATGTCCTAGTTGGAATGTCAATCTTTGCTATTTGAGACCTTGAAGATCGAGTGGCCTTGAAACATTCTTTTTGCATCTCAATTTTTTTGTCTGTGTTTCTCCGCCCGTTCTTCAGTTTCCCAAACTTTGTTTCGGCGGAAAAGTTTGAATCATTTAAAGTACTTCCCATAAAAAAAGGTTAGTCGTAAATGTTGCCACGCTGATATGTTTTTCTCCGTTAGTTTGGAGGCGATGGTTGTCGGAATGGGGAAAAAGATCGAGGGTGCCAAATTCTTGTTTCTCGAGTTATTCTGGATTGTCTCGAGACAATTCATGCCTTAGTGAGACAAGTCTATTGTCAGCTTTCAAAAAATTACGCTGATAGCTCTGTTAAAGATTAACTTCCGAGTTCCTGGATCGAGGCTGATATCGGAGAATAACATTGAGACATCCATTTAAAATAACCTATCCGACCCGAAGGCGAGGTAAGTTATGAAGAACATCTGCCGAGCGAAGCGAGGTTGATATTTTTAAATGGCCGTCTAGCTTGCGACGGCCAATTAATAATTAACCATTAAACATGCATATTATGATGCTCACTGGTTTATCATGATAACCATCTCACAGGAAGTTAGGGGTGGATGCGAGTTCATATCAACCTCTGTAGGTATGACTTCATATTAACCTCATACAAATACTAATATCAGTGACTGAGGTAGCGTTCCACCAACTTATTCTTAGTTACGATCGTTTCTATTCTTGTTATTATTGCCGTTCCGGAGCGCGCCGTAATAAGTAAATTGGCTCCTCCCACTTGTCATTTTCATTCCACGACTGTTACGATCGTTAGAATTTACTTATGATGGTCGCGAGCAGCATAAGTGATAATAACTATCGATTCTGCAGGAACTCCCGTAAGAGTGATGACGTATGTTCGCGTTGTTATAATTTTCGTTCCAGAGAGCGTGATAACTACCGCAATACGTCGCTCGCCCCTCCTCTTATCATCGTAGCTTGTAATAACTTCACTGGAACGCTACCTGAGTCTCGACAGCAGATATGGGACAAAGAGTTACTGTTTAAAGTCCGTATGAATAAGTTTAAAGTCCGTATGAATGGAAATACTAGTCCTAATGAATGAATGAATGAATTTATTACATGCAGCCCGGTAATGAGGCGTTTGCATAGTACATACAAAAAAAAAGGTAAATGAGCGCTTGACAAGAAATACATAGGGTACACAAAATCTACAACAACAGCAAAAGATAAACGGACGCTAAACAAGAAACACACAACGAAACATGAAAAGAACAATAAATTTTCTGCATTAGCAGGCTCATTGGGCAATGGGCAGGAAGGCGGTTGGATGGTGGCAGAAGATGTCCACTTATTTCTTTTAGCTTGACAGTTGGTGTTAGACAGTTTAGACAGTTGGTGTTAGACAGTTGTTGGTGTTAGGTTGGATGGTGGCAGAAGATGTCCACTTATTTCTTTTAGCTTGACAGTTTGGTTAATCGTGTACAATTGTTTCTTGTCTGCTGTTTTTTTTGTGTTTGTGTAAGTGACCCCTAGTTGAGTAAAAAGTTAAAAATTCTCTCTCCTTTCTGACTATTGTATCTTTTTTTTTCAGGGAAATGTATGTATTTGGCGGGAATGGTACCGGAACCTATGACTGCTGAAGATGATTTCAAGCTAATCCAGTTTGGAATCGGATTTACGAATATGGTATGCAGAGCGACCAAGGGCAGTGCTGATCTCACGAGAAGAGAAATCCGTGAAGGTATGTCCTGGAATAATTAAAACGCCAATGACAGTTCGTTTTTTTCAGCTGATTTATACTCGCCCTTTAGGTACTCAGCACATGAACGCAGGTAGAGGGCTCACGGTCGCTATGAATGAATGAATAAATTTATTCCCAATAAAGCCCAGGGGCCATGGCGGGAAACATATCACAATAACAAAAAACAAAATAGCTTACTCTCCGTAAACGAACTAAAATTCAACTTCTATAAAAATAGTTCACGATGGGTCATAGCTAGCTTTAGGAATCTACCCAGCCTTCGGAGCTCACCAAAACACTTACTTCCCATACTTGAAACCAAACCCCTTTCCTCCCAAGCCTCCCTACCAAACACTTCCTTTCTTAATTCTTTCAACTCCTCGCAATAACATATCAAATGTACCGCATCCTCTCCTTCAATACCACACATTGGACAAAAATAAGAACCAGTACCTTTCCTGTTTCTACCAATATAATTTCTCCGCATCCCCGCCGGAAACTTTAGCGTTACTTCTTTTTCGGGGTTCTGAAAAATATTCGGATTAAGGCAGGCATTCTTGACACAACTTACGTTTCGCGACTGGTAGCTGGTCGCAACATGGCACGTTTCCGTTGCCTCTTTAAAATTTTTGCTGAGAAGTCAGTGACGGCACGTGTTCTAAAATTGGAGGCTCAGATGGTCAGAATTATTGTGCACTTAGCCCATCTTCTTTTCGTTTTTCATGCGTATGACCATACAGTGAAATTGACCCAAACAAATCTCGTTTCCAAGAAACCCGTAAATCCCTTGACGGCATTTTTTTTTTTTTTTTTTTTTTATTTACAAACCCACTATAAAAACACAAAGGATGAAGTGGAGAATATAAGAAATAAGAAAAAAGTAAGACACTAGAATTCACTGAAAACACTATTACTTCAAGATTCCTGTATATGAATAGGTTCCAGCCTGATCAAGCCCAAAGATGTTGCTTATCCACGTGCATGATGAAAGAGACCAATTTTGATTCCGCAGCCTCGTTTTGTTGCATGCTCCAGGTCCACTTCTTGGCCGATTCCGGACTGATTCTTCCTACATCCGTTTATGCACTGCAGCGCTTTCGAGGAAAACGGCAGCGCTTCTCGAGAATCACGGACTTGCTCCCGACCAAGTCAGTGCTTCCCTGCAAGATGCTGCAGCGCTGCCGCTTCAACCAAGAAGAAAGTGAATCCAAAAACGCATATTATGCAAAAGCAAAGAAGTGCTGCAGCAGCGATGCGGCAGCGCTATTGCAACAAAAACGAGGCTCGGGTAGAACAGAAATTACGTGAACTTCAAAATTTGATGAATTTAAGTACTCCACGCGAGTGGAGATAAAGAATGAATGGACGCAGGTACTGGCAGGGATGCTTTAATAAATGGTCTTTAATATGGATCTGAAATTCATCAATAGTACATTATTTTATTTCTCAGAAACCAGCGGTTATCAGCCCCCTCCACATATCTTATTTTTCATTATTTTTTTTTTCTTTCATTATAAACCGCTAAGAAGAACAAAACATCGGAACAAAAATGAAGAAGACAAAAGGTTTCGATGGGATCCCAAAAATTTAATATTTGATACAGAAAATTGGGTCTTGTCTTCGCCAGATCCTTGAACATTTTTTGCTATTACAGTTTGGAAACAGATTAAGGCCAAATAGCTAATCATCTGAGAAAAACCAAGTTCATTAATGGATTTAACATGTGTCTTTATAAGTCGTATCTATTTTGCTGCTATTTTGATGAGACTGACCGAAACTTCCTGCCCTACTCCTGCCAAATTTCCGGCTTCGGCCGAATTCCAGCCAAAGTGCTTGTCCGGCAAACAAAAAAATAAGCTCAAAAACATATTCAGCGTATCTCCTTACCCCTATATCGAACATCTAATCAACTTTAACTGAGAACAAATTTTCCAGTTTTACCGGATTCCGGGCGAACTATATGTCCGGGTAAAAAATGATTGTCATATACGAATTCAACATCTCTTCTTAACCCTAAATCGGACATCTAATCAACTTGAACAAAAAAGTGCTTTTAAAAAATTTCCGGTTTTGGCCGGATTCTGGGCGAACTACTTGTCCTGGTACAAAATGATTTTCACATAAGCGTTCAGCATATCTTCTTACCCATAAATCGACTATCTCATCAGCTGTTCAAAAATATTTTGTTTGCCCCTTAATTTGAACCCCGAATACACACCTTTGGGGCCGCCTATCTACGAATTTCACATTTGCCTTGACCCGAGAATCCTTACACCAGGTTTCATCAAAATCTCATTCCCTTCGAGAGTTACCGTGCTGACAGACGGACAGACGAGACAACTTTTGCGATGTCATAGGGATCCCATCCCGTCACTTATGTTTTTGAGATCCCAGAAACCAAGTGGCTTGAATAAAAGACCGAGATAAAGTCCTATAAAAAAAAATGTTGTGAGATGGAATGTTGATGTGTCACTTAAGCGAAAGCAAACTTCTCTATGAAACGGTTCCCTCTGATAACTGGCATGCAGGGTAACAAACGGTAACTGGCATGCACGGTAACAGAGGACCGTTCAGCGATTTCTATGTATTGTTGGTTCATATAGTAATGACCTCTGTAGTGTTCAGTAGGCCTAAAGACCCAAAGTCATCAGCGTTTTCCAACGGTAACTTTCCCAAGGGATACATTTGGGACACGAATCGTTATTCCTGCAGCCATATCTCTTATTCCAGGCGACTTGACCTTGCCTTAAATTCTGTAATTTTTCTCCGGAGAGCTGGCTATCATCTATCCCTTGTCGTCATCGATGCAGAATGCCGGAACTCCGAGTGTTGGATCGCTGACTCTCACCTCAGCGCACTTCCCCTTCGTTTTTTGCCCCCTCCCGTCCCAAACCCTTCGTTTCCCTGATGGCCCGCTTCCGCTTTGGAAGCGACTCCGTTCTGGCAAGTCTGTCTGGACTTCCAGCTGGTAGATCGAAGTTGTGTCAGTATCAAGTGCAGTCCAGTGTCCATAGACCCAGTGGGGTGGAGCTGTGCCTGGCTGAACGAGGTGGTATAGGGGAGAGGCGTCCGGCCGGTGTGTCTTTCCGCATTGGTAGTTAGTGGCCCCTGTCCGAATCTACCCTACTTCTAGCAGGTGGATCGAAGCATATCAAGGTCTGTCGTGTTTCGACAGTTAATATTCTAGCCTACTGAATCAAAACAGTATAATTAGATGAGCTTTCGTTATCTCTGACGGGGTTGCGGACTCGATTTCTTTGCCCAAATCGGTGTCTGTCGTTGTAAGAGTGCAACCCTTTTTTACTCATCTAGAATACTAGTCGGACTTTAGGAAGATTGACTAGAATTCCGCAGTAGCATGCGGGATTTTGGACAAACCCTGAACGCAGTGTTTAGACTTTACGTGCGACTTTAAAGTGTAGACTTTACAGCGCTTACACAATCCCTGATATTCTAGCCCTATCTCCTTCCTTCAAGCTATTTAGCATAACTGATTTAAAGACAATCCGTAAATTGTTTTTTAAAGCACAATGGACACTTCTAATGCTTTACTTTGTATTAAATGCTTCACAAATAAACATTTCCGACTTCCTTTAGAAGGCGCTACTAAAATCGGTCGTTTTGTTGCCGCGTTAGTTCTTTTTTGTCTTCTTCTTTTTTTTCTGTTTTCTTTGTGTTATGGTAATTTTTTACTTGAATAAAGTTGATTGATTGATTGATTGATTGTTACCGATCCTTTGGTGGCTGTGGCCCAAAGCCGTGCCGAGTTTGTTTCTTCTTTAGACCGATCTTTAGATCTTTAGTGCGTTTATTTAGTCGTTTAGTTTAGTCTGATATTTTTCCTTCCTTTAGTGTTTTTGGGATCCCAAAACGTAAGTGGAGTACCTATGACATCGCAAAAGTTGTCTGTCTGTCCGTCCGTCTGTAATCACGATAACTCTCGAAGGGAATGAGATATTTTGATGAAACTTGGTGTGAGGATTCGTTCAGACATCAGACAAGACAAGTTCGTAGATGGGCTTTGTAGCCCTATATTTAGGGGTGGGGAGGGGGTTCAAAATAAGGCTCCAACAAAATATTTTGAAAACAGCTAATGTGATAGTTGATTAGGGGGTATGAAGACATGCTGAACACCATGGTGAAAATCATTTTTTCATCGGACAAGTATTTAACCCGGAATCCGGCCGAAACCGGAAAGTTTGTAAAAAGTAAAAGTTGTATTTGAAGTTGATCAGATGTTCGATTTAGTGGTAGGAAGACATGCTGAACACGATCGTGAAAACCATTTTCTCGACGGACAAGTAGTTCGCCCGGAATCCGGCTCAAACCGGAATGTATGTTAAAATTAAAAGTTTTATTTCGAGTTGATTAGATGTTCGATTTAGAGCAAGAAGACATGCTGAACACTTATGGGAAAACAATTTTCTGCCCAGACACGTAGCTCGCCCGGAATCCGGCCAAAACCGGAAAATTGTTAAAAGTTAAAGTTTTATTTGTAGTTGATTAGATATCCGATTTAGGGGTAAGAAGAGATGCTGAATCCGTGTGTGAAGATCATTTTTTACCCGGCCGTATAGTGACCGGAATCCGGCGGGGTCGGAAAATTTCTTAGAAGTTAAATTTCTATTTGAAGTTGATTAGTTGTTCATTATTGGGGAAAGAATATTTTTGAGCTTTCTTTTTTCGCCGGAAAAGTAGTTCCGGAGTTCGGCCGAAACCGGGAAATTGGCAGGAAGTTTTTGTCAAAACAGATATGACTTATAGGGGTAAACACACATGCTGAATCCACATCTGAACTTGGTTTTCTCAGGTGATTAGCTATTTGGCCTTATTCTGTTCCTGAATGTTAAAAGTAAAAACTTTCAATGAGTCTGGCGAAGACTGGATCTGGCGAAGACAAGACCCGGTTGTCTGGGTCAGATATTTAATTTTTGGGATCCCATCGAAACCTTCGGTCTTGTCCATTTCCTCCGTAAGGGCATATCTTGTGCCATTTTCTATATGGGTTAATAAAATTATTGATTGAGCGAGTGTTAACAGTTACGCTTCATTTGTAACACATCAGCTTATGATTTCTTTCGGTTTCTCTGTATCGACGTTCCCCGCCGTCAGTCCCGTTCTTGTCGTGACGGGATCTCTGGAGAGAGCTGGTGCGAAATATCTTCCGGGTTCTTCTGTCCCCCTGTCAATTTAGGCATGGGATCCCTTGAGATCCGCTGGCTAGTCGAGGTAGTGCCTGTCCGTTGGGTTCTGTGTACTTTGGTCAGATTACCTTGACTCACAGATTGTCCCCGGAGGTTTCCTGATGATATTCTTTTCCTTGGAGCCAGGTCCAACTGACAGTCCTTCCGCGTTCAGTGGAGGGGTGCTTCTTCTTATGTCAAAGTCGGACGGTGTTGTGTCATCCGGTTATTTCGATACGAGGTGACAATGTATGAGTATCTCGATGTTTCCCGAGTGCGTCCTAATTGGTGTTTTTAGACTTTATATTTACCACTTACTGCCATTTTTACCCAGCCTACGGGCACTAGAACGGTTTTTGCATCTGCCACGTTCGGCTCTTTTAAGGGCGGATGAGTCTCCCGCTTGTCACTTCCGAGGAGCTCATTGGTCAGAAAGACCGTTAAGCATTCATGTTTAAATATGGAACAGAAACTGTGTCTACTACGACTTGTGCTTTAAGCCAAATAATAATAATAATTTATTGAGGCCCGCTATACAACAATAATATACTATACAGTTACAATATAAAATGTATAATATAGTACAAATCCAGTATATAGAACAAAAACTGGACCGTTTGAGGTTTAGTAGCCTATACGTTCCAAGTAATACTCAACGAAGCAGGGAATTGATACCCTGAGACAGTGGATATTTATAATATATCGCTTGACTTCACGTCAGAAGTTTCATAACAGCTAACACAAGGATGCGCAGTTTCAACAGACTACACTTAGGATGTAATCTGTTATGATTTTGAAAACGTTATGCATTATGAGTTATGCATAGCAAGCGTTGTCAGAAAGAGCCGAAAAAGCATCATGTGACATTTTTGTTTGTCGTCTTGACATCGGATAATTCAGCAGATGCTTTTTCGGCGGTTTTTCGGTTCTTCCTGGCAACGCTTGTTTTGCGCAATATTTCATGCATAACGTTTTCAAGTCGCAACAGATTACATCCCAAGTGTCGACTGTTGAAACCGAGCATCCCTGTGTTATCTGTGCCAGGAAGAAATTCAAGACAGCAGTATTCAGTAGAGTTGAAATTGTGAGTAATGTATAATAATAAATAATAATAATTTGTATGTGAAAAAAACTATATACGATAAAACGATATATAACTTTTCTCGAACAGGTATGTAGTGTATATCTTCCTATGTCCCACAGGTAGTTATATCATGACGATGAGTTTTGTAGAGGTTGATACGATATCGTATCAGCCTCCTGATACGAAGCAGTAGGGCGAGTTTGGTATATATATATATATATATATATACATATATCGATATATATCAGGCGCCAACCAAACTACTATGCACTTCAAGCTGTCGATTGGCGCCAAACGCCAAACAGAATAATAAATAAATTGAACCAGTGTTAACGGGCTCTTACAGTGCTCCAGGCAGGGTCGTAATTTCGTCAAAATTCTGGGGGGGGGGCAAAGTTGGAGCCAATTTTCCCAAGTAAAAGTGAAAAGAGCAGTTTTATTTCAAGAAGAAAAACGTAATAAAATAAAGAAACAAAGAGATATTATACTAATCGACCAAGGCGAGACGACGCTTCTTCGAATTCGCGAAACTGTCCACTGTGCGATTGACGTCAAGCGTCTTCGCTTTTTTAGGTTGGGTAGGACTTCTTCAGGTTCAAGCTGGGGGGGGACAAACTGGGGTCTGGGGGGGGGCAGTTGCCCCCAAACCCCCTGCCCCATAGCAAATAACGCCCCTGGCTCCAGGGTCCAAAAGGCTGTTTCCAAAACTCCACGTACACACGCCGTTATTGAACTAGGTTACATAGGTGGTGTTCACCCTACTTACCGAGGTAACTGCGCGTGACGTCACGGATTCTGGGCGTCAGGGCTAGAACGAACTTTTCTACTTTTGTCAAAATGTCGCTTCATGTCCAAATCCCGCCAACTGCGTTACAGTGATCGTAGTTACCGCGCCTACTACGCTCCCGAGTGGGGTAATCAAATAGTCACTATTTTTAGAAGGTTGGAACGGTTCTCGTAGTAACTTTTCACGACTTTGGAACGAAAATAGTGACTAATAGTTGCTATTGTAAGAAGGGTGGAACACGCACATATTGGCCATGCAAATAAGTCGTAATACCTATTAATGTTTGTTCTGTCTTTGCACACAACAAACTCGACTAGCCAAGGGTTTGCTCAATAGTCCCAGACACTGGTTTTAACAGCAAGACTTTGTATGGGTCCTTCTGTTATTGCAGTGGATTACGGCGAGGACTCCTTGATAGTTCTTAGTGCTCATACTTTTTCTCTTTCTGTCTAGGTCAGAATCCCCTCTAGCTCTCTCACACGGGCAGGTAACAGACTCAGCAAAACTCGTGCTTTTAGGCTATTAGTTCTCCAGTATTCCCAGGGGTCCCTACTAAAAGTACGCTCGGAGCAATTAAATACCAATTTTACTTGACAGATGACTCTGGGCGCTGTTACGTCAGGCATGGGAAACAAGACCAAAGGTTTCGATGGGATCCCAAAAATTCAATATCTGATCCAGACAACTGGGTCTTGTCTTAGCCAGATCCAGTCTTCGCCAGACTCCTTGAACATTTTTACAATTAAAATTCAGAAACAGATTAAGGCCAAAGAGCTAATCACCTGAGAAAACCAAGTTCAGATTTGGATTCAGCATGTGTGTTTACCCCTATAAGTCATATCTGTTTTGACGAAAACTTCCTGCCACTTCTGCCAATTTCCCGATTCCGGCCGAACTCCAGAACTACTTGTCCGGCGAAAAAAGAAAGCTCAAACACGAAATCAGGGTATCTTCTTTCCCCAGTAATGAACATCTAATCAACTTCAAATAGAAATTTAGCTTCTAACAAATTTTCCGATTCCAGCCGGATTCCGGTCGAACTATATGTCCGGGTAAAATACGATTGTCACACAGGGACTCAGCATCTCTTCTTACCCCTAAATCGCTTATCTAATCAACTAGAAATAAAACTTTGACTTCCAACAGTTTTCCGGTTTTGGCCGGATTCCGGACGAACTACGTGTCCGGGTAGAAACTTATTTTCACATAAGTGTTCAGCATGTCTTCTTGCCCTAAATCAAACATCTAATCAACTCCAAACAAAACTTTTAATTTTGACAAACTTTCCGGTTTGGGCCGGATTCCGGTCGAAATACTTCTCCGTCGAGAAAATAGTTTTCACCATCGTCTTCAGCATGTCTCCCTACCTCTAAATCGAAATTTAATCAACTTCAAATAAAACTTTTACTTTCAACAAACTTTCCGGTTTGGGCCGGATTCCGGGCGAAATAGTTGTCCATCGAGAAAATAGTTTTCACCATCGTCTTCAGCATGTCTTCCTACCCCTAAACCGAACATCTAATCAATTTCAAATAAAACTTTTACTTTCAACAAACTTTAAGGTTTGGGCCGGATTCCGGGCGAAATACTTGTCCGTCGAGAAAATAATTTACACCATCGTCTTCAGCATGTCTTCCTACCCCTAAATCGAACATCTAATCAACTTCAAATAAAACTTGTACTTTCGACAAACTTTCCGGTTTTGGCCGGATTCCGGGCGAACTACATGTCCGACGACAAAATGGTTTTCACCGTCGTGTTCAGCATGTCTTCTTACCCCATAATCGACTATCACATTAGCTGTTTCAAAATATTTTGTTTGTCCCTTAATTTGAATCCCATCCCCCACCCCTAAATGTAGAGCTACAAAGCCCATCTACGAACTTGACTGGTCCGACGACCCAACGAACCCTCACACCAAGTTTCATCAAAATATCTCATTCCCTTCGAGAGTTATCGTGCTTACAGACGGACGGACAGACGGACGGACGGACGGACGGACGGACGGACGGACGGACAGACGGACAACTTTTGCGATGTCATAGGTATCCCTCCACTTACGTTTTGGGATCCCAAAAAGAGAGAGTTGTGGGGAATTTTCGGAAGTTCGGTTGGAGAGAAAGAACTGGACTCGGAATGTGTTTGAAAGCTTTCATTTTCGTGGTGGATGAAAGGGAAGCAGGTATTACTTTGGGTAGGGGGTATCCCTAACGGTAGGGAGGTCTGTTTTTGACCGAAAAATTCAAGTTTGGCCGTCTGTATGTTAATCGTTCTGTCTGGTGCCTGGCCGAAAATTCTGATGTTGACTATATTTAGAATCGAGTTCTAGAGGGGCATTGTACCTCGGCGTAGGCTGAAGTCGAAAATTGAGAGAGGGAAATGGCTCTCTGGTTTAATCGAGTGGAGGTTGGTTCGCTTGTATCCTCACAACCCTTTCCTGCTTCCTTGAATATGACACTTGAAGACGTTACGTTGAATTTTTTCTATGGGTATATTTATAATAAAAAATATATATAACCCACATGTGTAATACAGCGAAGTAACAAGACAGGAATAAAAGGCTCGAACGAAATAACCGTAATTGCACTTACTAATTCCTAATCGCGGAGAACCAGATTTACGTTACATTCTAAGCCCACTAACGATGCGTCGTTAATCTTTACACTTGCCCTAGTTCACTATTATCCATGCGCATTCACTTCCTGACGAATATTGGCGTATCATCCTATTGATGAGTAAAACCGGTTATTTGAATTTTGCCAAGAGAATTTTGCTAGAAGTCAATGAGCCTCGGGAAAGACTTAAAACAGCAACAGCCGTGGATAATTTGTTAACATCAGTCTAGTTTGTATTCAAATAGTATTGAATATTGAAATATAAACAGTAAATAGTGCGAGTTCTGCTTTAACACAATGGGGTCATTCCAGCGAAATAAAGCCAGGCAAAAAAATTGATTTCTCAGATTTTGACGAAAATTTCTCAGAATCATCTACCAGGGTCCAGGACCTTCCCCAAAAATCTTTTCGGCGAAAAATATTATGTTTGGACTCTTGGCCAAATATTCCATTGTTGATGGTCGGAAAAGTCAATATTTTTCAAAAATCTGAAAAGAATCAGGAAAATTCAAGACGACCTTGACATTTTTTTTAGCTTCTTACGTACCTTTAGGACTTAAAACCTCGAGATGTTCAAGTACGTAGGTACTTTTCTTTCCTTTTTACTGTAATTTTGGCAAGGTAAGGTAAAAAAAAAAAGTGGGTCTTGGTAGATCCACACCAGAAGAACCGACCAGATCGCAATAATTCTGATGGTTGTAGAGTGAAGAACGAGCTGCGTTTCTGCATTAGCAGTTTTGTGGCTATCGAGCCAGAAATGGTCTGAAATAGCGATGTTAGAAAACCGAAATTCTTGGGAAAATTCATTGAATTTATGACAAAATGAATTAGTCTCACAACCTAAAAATAACAAGTGCGCAAGCGCTCAGACGTGGAGTGTGAAAGTAAAATGCTGATCACTTTTTATATACAAACAGCTTTAGAACCAAGACATTGCACATCCCCAATAACCAAACAAGTATTGAAATAACCTAATTTGTAATCACCCCACTTTAAAAGCTTTAATTATAAACAAACCGCAAGTATAAATCCAAAGAAATGTTGAAGATCTTGCACGAACAGCTTAAGCCAGTCCGTTCCTTTAAACCTCTTTTCCATTAGCAAGGTAGTAACAAGCAGGGGGTCACGACTGGGGGGAGGGGGGACGCCCCGCCCCCCCCCCCCCCCCCCCCAATGTTGTGGGCCAGTCGGTAAAAATAGCCGAGTCAGTGCGAAGCGCCGCGATTTTACGTCAGAACAGTTAATTTTTCATGAAAACAATCGGTTTCTCTGAAAATCAGCCGATTTTTTTCAAAATTGTCTTTTTTTTCTTTAAAACAGTCGTTTTTTTCATGGAAAACAGTATTTTTTCATGGAAAATAGTAGTTTTTCTGCAGAAACAGTCGGTACAAAATACCAGTCAGTCGGTAGAAAGTACCAGTCAGTCGGTAAGTGATTGCCCCCCCCCCCAAAAAAAAACAAAACATTTTGGCTAGCAACGCCTCTGATAACAATTCAATAAACCAAATCTTAGCAGCCTAACAAAACGGTTCAGTTTCAACTGTTCATTAAAGACTAAAGTACGACGAGTCGTCGTATTTGTTGCTGTTGCACCAAAACCATCATCCATAGATATATCTCCCCAAATATACACGAGTTGGACTTGAGACCTGTCATACACGAACTTAACTCATGGGAAATCTGGGCCCGTTGCTGCCCATGAATGGGAGGGGGGGGGAGGTCGGGACCCATCAAAATGTGTATTTACACCTCTTGTTCCTCAAGTATACCAGCTTAGAGTTTGATTCCAGTCACGGGTCAAAAACTTTGTTCATGGGCAATTTGCATATCCGCAATCCCTATGATCCAAAAGCACAAAGGAATTTAATCGCCTTGTTTCAAGTTACTGCCAAGTTAAAACATCAAAAAAACGAGTAATCTTTGCACAATTGCCCCTGAACCAAGTGGAGGTGGGGTTTTAGACCCAGCAAACCTACCAAATTTCAACTTGATACCTGTCGATTCCTGTCACGGGTAAAGAACTTAACTCCTGGGCAATCTGGGCTCAGTTGACCATGAACGGGGTGAGTGGGGGAGGTGCAACTTTAAAAGCAATTTCCCAGCCCTAGGATCTACACGTACAAGGAATTTCATCGTCCTTTGTCCAGTTCTGGTCAAGTTATGAACCTTGTTCACTTGGTAATCTGGGCCCATTTGCTCCTTAACCTGGTTGTGGTGGAGGGTGAGACCCCTAAAAGGCACAATTAGACCCCAATACCTACACGTTACCAAGTGGAACTTCATACTTGCACTGGTTCACGAGTTATGAGCTCCACAAAATACGGTGAAAACCGAAAACCGGAAACCGAAAGCCGAAAGCTACTACAGCGCCGGCAATAGTGGACTGTTCCAAGGACTGTTCCACTAAAAATTGAGAAATGAATGCTGCTCTAACCCTGGTTTCTCAATTTCTAGTTTCTTAGTTTCAGCTCAGCGGAATGCTGCCGGAGTAGTGTACATAACAGATGTTGATAGACTGAAGATAGAAAAACTTGTAACTTCGCCATAATATTAACGTGTTCTATATTTCTTTGTAAATAGTTGCAAATTCAAAATTTCAGTTTCTTAAATAGTTTCAGCCTATAGATAATAAAAATGTACTGACAGCGGAACTCGGTTAGTGTTTCAGAATTACGTATAACCAAGTATATGAGTAATTTACCACCCTCACACAAACTTACACGTGGAAAGAGCAAAAGCATGCAATATAGTAAGTTTCTGAAAGTAGTCCAAAGAGAAGATTTCGGGCCCTTGGACAGCTAAGAATTGGTTCAGGCAGATTTTGGTCTAACAGTCGAGCCAACAGTAAGGTTGAAAACTGAAATTCATTTCTGAATTTCATATTTAAGTTGTGAGACTAATTCTTTATGTCATAAAAATAATGTATTTCCCCAAGAATTAATTTCAGTTTTCTAACATCGCTAGTTAAGACCATTTCTGGCTCAGTAGCCACAAAAATGTAGCTCGTTCTTCACTCTACTACCATGGAGAATCTCAGAATTTTCGAAGAAGGGTATGTGTGATACCATTTCTCTACCGCAAACCCAAGTGCAAAAAACGAATGATAAACCCAAGTGCACAAAAATGGATAGAAACTATAGATGACAGCACTTTCGGACCCGTGGGAAAAACCCAATTTTTGGTTTCTGTAGATTTTTCTATTTATCACTCAAAGAAGATATGTTGTCTTTGGGGCCGGGTAACTGCCGCATTTATTTAACACTTATAGAGTTTACTCCATCTTCAATAGATCATTCTGAGAAATTTTTCTTCAAAATCTGAGATCGATTTTTTTGCCTGGCTTTATTTCGCTGGAATGACCCAATGGCACAACCTAGGCTATAGAACGAAACTGCATCTGGGATTCAGGATTCGCTTTCAAACGTAAAATCTGGATATGGTATGGGCGAAATTCTTGCCAGCTTTCCTTTTTTTTCTTCGAATCTTACTGACGGATGGCCTTTGAATCGGAATTCCTTGCGGTAGAAAGCGTCATATACAGTTGTCCCGCATTTCACTATGGAATAATAATAATTTATTTGTAACCTACTGCACAAAAACAATGTGAAGACAGTGGAGTAAAGAAGAGAAAGAATACAAATAAACAACTGAAGAAACACTAGTAAAACAAAATCAACAGAACAAACGGGTGAGTCCGTGATATGGAGTAAGCAGCTTATATGCTTTGCCAGATAAATTATTATGAAGCTTTTAGAGTTTTGCCGTTATATCGGGGGCTTTGTATTTTCGGATTATTTTCCGATTTCGATACGATATAGGCGAATAAAGCAGGATAATAAAATAAAGCAGGACTAATGAGTAGTACTTCGTGTAAAAGTTTGGAAAATGTCAAAACTGTGCGCGAGCTATGTGATATTTAATGGTTTTATATCGTGTCAGATTGCTGACGTAATATAATATTATCCGATTGGAGGACAATTACGGGTTCCTGTCCTGACACAGTCGTCCAACCATAAGTTTCTGCACACGTTATCCTCCCCGCTTCTTCAGTATTCCATTCGCGGTAGATCTGAAAGGGAGAGATTTGTGGGGGGAGGAGAGTTTAACTCAAATTGCAAAGTTGTTAAAGACCCTAATTTGCACTTGGCAGGCTCGCCGTGGCGGGAGAGCGGTGAAGTTTCGATACTCGCGAGACTAGGTTGTGCGCGGTCGAGCCTACAGCGCTTTTGGGGCGAACTTGGGGCATTAGTGGGGGAACTTGGAGCCCTTGGACTTATACGAGGGTAATTGGGTACTCCCAAGTTTGCAGAAGACGTACTGTGCAACTTTTGGCGATTATCGACATCCTTTGAAGTTGTGTTCGAGTAGCAAAACTTTTGTGTTGGGTGGTTGTCAACACTTTTTCGGAAGTTTGGATAGGGGTTAGACAATTTGTACGAGAGGGAAATAGAGAACTTAAGCAGCGAATCTGTGGGTCGAAGGCGTCAGGTGCGAGGTTGTATTAGAAATGCCGTATCTTGTTTACTTATTTCTTTCGGGAATGCCTTGTATATACCCAGGAATGCATGCAAAATTGCAGTATAAATGACCAACGGCCTTCAAAAGTGATTGATTTTAGGATTAGTAACTTTGGGTATTTATCATAGCTATGATGTTTTAAAGCAGAACTGAAGCCCGACACTATTCCATTATGTTCCTTCTTAATAGTAAGCGAGCGTCACCAGTCCCTTTTATCTATGCTCTTTTCGCAGTTGTTTTTGCGATTTTAGCGCCAAGCCTTACCACGTCTACCCATAGAGATCTTTTCATAGCTTAGCCCCGCCCCTCGCATTTTTTGGGATTGGTTCAGTCGGAGGTACAGTATGTTAAAACCAATCAGAGACAAGTCTTGTTGGCGATTTAGTCAAGATCCTGCGAATCAGGTGGTGTACTTACATAGATAATAGACATTGCGAGAGCTGTTGGGTAGGAACTGATCTGTTCTTTCTTCCGGGTATTTATTGAAGGGAAACTATTACTAGAAATAATCTTTTCACGTTGAAATGGCTCAAAAATATTTGAATATCAGAAATTTTGAAAATACCAATACTACCCACATGAATCTATTGATTTTCTTGTAGCGGCGGCTGGACGCAAACTATTTGAACACGGAACACGCCGTGGTTAAAAAGTGGGAAAACCAAGCAAGTCTTCCAAAATGAAAAACAACACTTTGACGGTTTTGCGAAGTTAGCGATGCATGACTGGCAAAACTCGGGTACAAACGAAACAATGGCGAAAGGAGAGAATTTTGGAAGACCTAAGGATAATAGAAAAGGCAGGGTAAGCAAGAGGAGTCCTTTCATTGGAGCTCAGCCGTACCTATAGTTTGAAATTGGAACGATTCGCCTTTCAGGGAACCTTCAACAACACGAACTATTAGTGATTCTCGCTGCACATTCCGTCGCTGGTGTAGAATTATCGTTTTCTTGTGTCGTCTCATTTTGCTGAGATAGAAAACGTCCAGTTAACACTACACTGTAGAAAGTTTTTCCGTATAAAGATTAAAGTTAACTGCAGTATTTGCTACTCAGATTGTCCTTATCTCTACGCAGATAAGATTAATACCCAAATAGAGATAGATGAATCCGAGTAGCAAATACTGCAGTTAACTTTAATCTTTATGCGGAGAAACTTTGTACGGTGTATATCTAGGGCTGCTACTTTCGCTAACTTATGTTGTTCGACTCAGCTCAATCGTTGTGGTTACAGAGTCTTGTATTCCGTGTGGGGTCATATTGGCGAGAAGTTCGTTTCCGTCTCGGTTTAACTTAGCTCAGTGGGTATTTAAGGTACTTTAAGGATAGTGTCTTAAGTTGTTTTTCCTGATCCGCGGTTCCCTTTTTCCAGCAAACAGCTGGGATTACTCTCCCTTACTTGTCAAGAATAGCCGGCTTGTTCATGCATAAAGAATGACTTGGATCGTTAGCCCGTTTCTCTCAATATGCGGAAGCTACTTTGGGCGTAGAATGTATACATAATGGTTCAGAACGGGCAAAATCTTAGACCTACTAGAAGGAGCTTCACGCGTTGTCTTGTCGCGTCCGTCGCCGTCTTGCGACGGAGTACCTTTGCTCACACAGGACATCCATTGCTTTACCAAATCCGCTGTAATATTGGACGCAGAATGATAGCGTCTGGAATGTGTGCGTATTGTTTTTTTTGCAAGACGCACCGTTTTGAGGACGAAACGCAGTCCATATGGTCTAGAAAATATTGGAACAACCACTCGAAGCGGTTTCGATGAGAAGCATGAAGTAGTAACTCGTTAATACTTTGGACGGAAAAGAAATTAACGACAACGCTTGTGACAACCAAAACGTTGCAGCTTAAAAGCAGACCTGCCGATTTGAACCCAGATAGGGGCTTACCAACCATAGCAGATCCGTGGACTTCGAGACATTAGTAGTGGAGACCGCAGCGCTCGTCAGAACTGTATACTCTGTAGGCCATATATATTCCTCTTCTGGCGTAACCTGGCGGGTATCAAGTTCCTGCGAGGTTCCCTGCGTCGAACGGTTTCCGCCCTGGAGCAGTTCCCCCCGGAGTTGTTCCAGGAACTGGTTGACAAGATCGTTCTCTTTCCCTTACTGTTTGATTCAGACTTGATCAATGCTTTACCTCGAATCGTCAGTTCACCTCGTTCGACTCTTTTGGAGACACACTGATCACCTGCGGCCCGCGTACCTTCGTAGCCATACGCTGGGTGAACTGAAATAGCGATTTTGGCTCGATTTTCACAGTTGACCGAAAAATTCATTTCTTGAAACACGTCTGATCGCGTGTTGTTTTTTATGTTGGGGGAAGATTTAGGGAGAAATGATCTTAGAATGTTGCAAACTGTATCTAGGACTGGATATCGTTTAAAAGCATGCTATTGTAATGCGTAATTATTCCCGGGAACAGGAAATAGTGCGGATCTGAGAGTCTTGTAAGGTCAGCTGGTCCTAGTCTCACGGAAGTTAAGCCAGTTCGTTAGCCTGTCGATTGGCAACGGAAGGGAAATATTGGAGCCTTGTCACAATCAGCCTAGCAACCGGGACTTACTTTTGCGTCAGTCCCACCTGATTACTAGATGCTGGGAATGACAGCTGAAAAGTTGGTCATTTGTTCATCGGAAAGGAATGAACCGAAAATGAAGTTTGGCCTGGATCAGTCTTGCCTTGCTTTCTTCGCTTTCATCACTTCGTTCGCCCTTGTCGTCGCCCGATGAAAAATTTGCGAAAATTATTTGTAAAAGATAATTAGTGAATCAGATTCTGGTCATTCAAATTGGCCATCCGCCAGAACCTGCTTTCGGCAACATTGCCGAGAGGTAGAATAATACATCTTCGAAACTGTAACTAACTATCTTGACTTAAGCTACGTATACACACAGACCGATAAGATTTCTCGTGCGTAAATACGCATGGGAAATTTGCGTGACTTTAGAGGAACCTGCAGGCGCTGCTTCGAAATTTCGGATCGAAGGAGGAAATTCGCATCCGATTCGGAAAATCTGACTGTGAATGCACGTAGGGTACCTGTAAAGTTTGGTGAAATCATTGTAATAATCTGCGTAAGGATTTTGCCAGTCATCGTTTCTAGACTAGCTAGAGGCGATATGAGGACGGTTTTCGCGAGCTGGAAAGCAAAGCCGGAGTCACTTTCCAATGCTTTTCGCGCTACTTCGGAAAGTTGTCGAACTTTCCAACCCGGTTTTAGCGCTTCGGAAACCGAAGCAGCTTTACAAGTTTCAGTAATAAAAAATGAAAAATGGCAAGCGTTATTAGGGTGGCTTCGATGGAATATACGAGAATCAATAACCGTTAAGGGTCGTTGCTGCTCTCGATCAGCCAATCTCTACATTTTTCAACTAATTTTGAGCACCGCTTCATTTTGATATCTCTCCTGTCTATCCGTCGCTTGTATACTCTTTCACCGACTGCAAAAACTTCAGGAGTTTCTCTCCTAGCCGCGATCCTTACTTCCAGTTTATCGCTCTTTAAGAGACCGCCCGAAGTTGTGAATTACTGGAAAGTTGTAACATTCTCAAGTTATTGCTTGCGAAAGTAGAAAGTAGGAACTTAAACTTGAAAAGTGAAGGGGTTGATGAGTTAGTAAGGAGATCGGCTAGGCAAATTTTCATAGCGCCTCTGTGTTAATGTATTTTAATTATTTATCTGGAGTAGTTGGCTAAGTCTTTCTCCGTTTGCTGACGTTAAAACAAAATATGTCCTTCGGTTGCTCTTATCCCCATTTTCTGGGATGCCATCCCATTTTCTGGGATGCAAGTGGGGGATACCTATGACTTCGTAAAGGTTGTCCGTCTGTCGTCTTTGAGCACGAAATCTCTCGAAGGGAATGAGATATTTCGATGAAACTTAGTGTGAGGATTCTTTGGGTCAAGGGACAGGTCAGGTTCTGGGCCCCAGAGGTTGTATTCAGAGGCGGGGTTTCAAATTAAGGGGCGAATATAAATACTTTTTAAAAGATACTCGATCTCGGGGTAAAGAGACATGTTGAATCCGAGTTCGAAAATGGTTTCCCTCCAGACAATTAGTTCACGTGGAATCCGGCAAAAAAAAGGAAAATTTGTAAAAAGTAAAAGTTGTGTCTGAAGTTGATAAGATGTTTGATTCAGGGGTAGGGAGACATGTCGAATTCGATGAAAATCATTTTCACGCCGGACAAATATTTCGCCCTGAATCCGAAAATTTAGCATGAAGTTTAAAAAAAAACAAGACCAAAGGTTTCGATGGGATCCCAGAAATCTAACATTTGATTCAAACAGTTGGGCCATGTCTTCGCAATTCAGTCTTCGTCAGATTCCTTGAATATTTTTACTGTTAAAATAAAGTTCAAAAATGGATTCAGCATATCTCCTTGCCCCGATACCGAATCACTAATCGATTTTAGAAACAACTTTGAGCTTCAACCAAATTTCCAGTTTCAGCGAGTTCGTATGAACCATTTCTCCAGCAAGAAAACTAAGTTCACATATGGATTCAGCGGACCTCCTTACCACTTCAGTGAATATCTTATTAGCTTATAAAATATACATGTTTTTACCGTAAATTCGAAATCCCCCGCATCTAAAAATAGGCTAAAGGACCCGTCTACGAACTTGACCTGTACTTTACCAGTGAAATCCTCATTCAACATCATATTTCCTCGTTTGAACATGATATATCAACCCCTTCGACGTTCGATTAAACAGAATAATCAAAGGAATGTCGGCATCCACACGCAGAGCTATACTAGTTTGAGAATAAAGGGGGAGGGACTGCTTTGTTCGAAAACTGGTCGACAAATTTTGTGGCCGAGTTTTGCCGGATTCCGGGTGAACTACTTGTCCGGCAACAAAATGACTTTCATATTCGGATTCAGCATGTCTCCTAACCCCTTAATCAACTATCTCCATAGCTTTTTTGCCCCTTAAGTTGAAACCCCCACCCCTAAATGCAGGGCTACAGAGCCCATCTGCGTACTTGATCTTACTCTTGACCCAAAGACCAGTTTCATCAAAATATCTCATTCCCTTCAAGAGTTATAGTGCGCACAGACGGACAACTCTCCACTTACGTTTTGGGGTCCCAAAAACCATGATATAGTCGATATAGGGTGAGGAGACACGCTGGTACAACTTTCAAACGTACTAATGTTTAAGTTTCTTGGGTTTAATCGAAGACTATTTAAACCTAGCGTACGTATTCTTTGGGTTGTTGGGGAGGGGGGTTGATATATGTTAGTCAAACTTCGTATGAGGATTCACTGGCAAAGTATAGGCCAAGTTCTTAGATGAGCCCTCTAGCCCTATATTTAGAGGCACAGAGGGGGGGGGGAGGTGATACTCGAGATGCTCGTTAAAGGGTAAGGAGGCTGAACTTAGTTTTCTTGCCGGACAAATAATTCACCATGAGTTCTGCAAAAACTGAAAATTTACGAATTTTGAACATTATTTCCTTGAAGGATAAGGTGGCAAAATTTGCAAAATCGGGAAATTTCGATTGATAGGTTCGGCTCTCAGTGTCACTAGCTCTCTTGCTCTGCGTACATCCTTGGGAATGCTGCTAAAATACGAGGAATTTGGTTAAAAAAAAAAAAACAGATTTTTTTTTTTTTTAAGTCGATTAGAGATGAGATATTGGAGTAAACATGCTTGCTGAATCCATATCTGAACTTGGTTTTCTTATGTGAATAGTTTTTTTTGCCGTGAGTTGTGTCAGTGAGCGGTCACTTTTTTTTTTTTTTACATATACAAGCGGTCGATTACGGATGAATAGCAAATGGTTAAAGCGGTATGGCGAAGACTCGGAATTATACAAGATTCGATTGTCTGGAAGATGAGGTCCAATAAATATTACATTTTTGGATACCATCGAAACCTTTTGCCTTGTTTCATTAGGCATCGAGACCTAAAGAAACTTCCAACACTTCTTAAAGATCAAATGAAAGGCTTAGCAATTTTTATTTTTTTTTTAGACTAAGAATTGTCGTTGGATCGTATTACCCTTAAAGTCTTCACGATTGCAATACACCAACAAGTTATAGGCTATATCTGTTCTGATTTTCCAGCCTCCGGAGGGTAGCAAAATGACTTTCTAGGAGATCAAAAGCATGTGACGCATACACCTCGGTCAGTTTACGTCGATCTGCACCTATCCGAGAAAATTGGATCTTTCGGCATCATCATCCAAAAGAAAATTGTCGGTGTTCGAAAACTAGTTTAAACTGTAAGTTGCTGGAGACGTTTTTCCGACCCTTTCTTGATTGTTTGACCACAATGTTGGGCAGAAAATAGTCTTGCATTATATTAGTAGTTGTTACACCTTCTAGTCAAAGCTTGGTTTCCTAATGGTCAATACTTGCAATATTGACTCATATCCGTTTTCGTGGGAGAGGTGCAATCTCTACTCAGCGACGGAGTGGATTAGTACTGTTATTACGTGGGAAGTGCTGGACAGGAAACGAAAACGGAAACAAACCTCATCAGTATTAACAGCTAAGAAGTACACAGGCCTAAGAGGAATGTTGTTTTGTAATATACTTGCCTAATAGACTGGTATTTTCATCTCGGTTAATCACATTTTTGAGTTTGAACTAAATTTTTGGTATGAAAACCGGAACTTCATAGCCTCTTTTGGCACGTTTCTGTGTCGGGCGATTTGAAAATTTCCAGCGTCAGGGTACCGGAATCTTTGCCATTTTTACCTACCCTTACAGCACTACGCTGATGTTTGTATTTGCCGTATTTGGCTCTTTTCGAGGCAGATTAAGCCCCGCTTGTTGTTGAAGATGAGGAGGCAGGAATGCATAGATTCTCGGACCGATATATCCTAAGCAAAGGGGAAAATCGGATCCGACTGCGAACGAGACTGCGAAAATCCGGCTGTTTGAGCAAGTTGACGAGTACAACTTTCCACATTCTATATTGTTTCCATATCCGTTTTCCGGTTAGAGGATCTCAGGGCTTGTTTCTTTAGCAATTTTCGCTTCAAAGGTACATGACGATCGATTCACGAGAAACTCATTCTCTAAGATTGGGCCTGGGAAAGTAATTTAATGATTTAGATTAGGCTCATCATCGTCTTAATTAACCAGGGGGAGATTTTGGGGGTTACTGTCTGGGGGAATGGGGTATATGTATGGGGGGCGCTGCGTCTTTTGGTAGTCTGAAAAGTTGAAGCTTGATTCAGTGCGGCTTGCTGGTTAATTGGCAATGTTTGTTTCTCGTTGGTTGGTGGTTCAGCTACGTGCCGGTTTATCATTGGTTGACAGGCACTGGTAGATGGACCAGTGGGAGATTGCACTGGCACAACGCCACGCCCAAACTTACCGTCATTACAGAGGTTATAGCAAAAATCTGTTGCGTAGATTAGAAGTCATGCACCATTTTTACCTTGAACTTACCTCAAGTCGAACTTGCTATTGGACAATGCTGTGTTGCCTGTTGATGCCGCTGGTTTTTACGGTCTGGAAGGACTGGAAGTGGATCTGGATCCCTTGAGCTAGTTTTCCCGGTCGCGGATGATTATCTATTTGGCCTCAATGTGTTTCTGAATTTTAATATTAAAAATGTTAGAGTCTGGCGAAGACTGGGTCTGGCGAAGACAAGACCCGATTGTCTGGACCAAATATTGAATTTTCGGGATCCCGTCGAAACCTTTGGTCTTGTTTTCCTGGTCGCGATTATTCAGTCGCGGTCCCTACTCGTCTCTTGAAAGAAAGCTGTTGGCTCAGCAGGGATGTCCAAATTGGGGGCTGGAGTGCCCAGTCAAAATAAAAAAGCTAAACTGGGCGCTAAAGTGTTCAGTCAAAATAGATTAACTAAGGAGAGCGCCCTACCACAAAAATTGAGCTAATAATGCGGACACACGATCAGGATAGGTAACTCCCGGACTGGAATTCCTGCCCGGATTTTTGGCACCATCATCACTTCCATATGGAAAAGTTGAAATTTGTTCAACTTGATGATGAAAGTGCTGGAAATCCGGCCGGGAAATCCTGATCGTGTGTTCGCACTTTAAACTTTGCGCTCAGCTAGGAAAGCTGAATGGGGGACTGGCAGTACGCCCGGAAAATTTCAGTAAGGCTAGATCATCAAGAAACTGAGTTGACATCCAGATTGGCGGGTGGGGGACTTACAGTGGCATGACGTCTCAGTCGCATGTTTCGAGCTTGCCAGATTGATATAAAGAGGCAGGCTATTTTGTAAAAGAGTTTAATTATAAGAGTTTTCCTCCAGGGCGAGGTTGAAAAAAAAAATCACTTTTGTGAGCAAAGAGAGAGTGCATGAGAGTGAGGGAGTAAGGACCTGCCTCATAGTTGCAAGATGTGATATGATGTCGTTTTTTGTTTTGGATTTTAACTGTAAATTCAGAACAAGTCCGCTCTGTTTCAAGTTCTTTTTTGGGATCCCAAAACGTAAGTGGAGGGATACCTATGACATCGCAAAAGTTGTCCGTCTGCAAGCACGATAACTCTCGAAGGGATTGAGATATTTTGATGAAACTTGGTGTGAGGACTGTTTGGGTCAAGGGTAAGGTCGAGTTTGTAGATGGGCTCTGTAGCCCTAAATTTGGGGGTGGGGGTTCAAATTAAGGGACAAACAAAATATTTTAAATAGCTAATGTAAAAGTCGATTATGAGGTAAGAAGATATGCTGAGCACGATGGTGAAAATCATTTTCTCGCCGGACAAGTAGTTCGTCCGGAATCCGGCAAAAACCGAAAAGTTTGTTAAAAGTAAAGGTTTCGTTTGAAGTTGATTAAATGTTTGACTTAGGGGTTAGAAGACTTGCTGAGTACGATGGTGAAAACCCGGACGACTGGTTCGCCTTTAATCCGGCCAAAACCGGAAAATGTTAAAAACAAAAGCTTTATCTGAAGTTGATTAGATGGATTTAGGGGTAAGAAGAGACGCTGATTCTGTATATGATGATCATTTTTTACTATGTCAAAGTTTTATTTAAAGTTGATTAGATGTTCTTTAAGGAGATACGCCGGTTTCGTTTCTGAATTTTCTTTTTTTGCTGGACTAGTAGTTCACTCGGAATTCGGGCTAAACCGCAAACTTGGCAGTAGTAAAGCAGGAAGTTTCGGTTAGTATCGTCAAAATAGATATGGCTTATAGAGCATATAGCATATAGTAGGTAGATAGAATATCTGAACTCGGTTTTCTCTGATAATAAGCCTGGCGAAGACAAGACCCAATTGTCTGTATCAAATCTTAGATTTTTGGGATCCCATCGATACCTTTGGTTTTGTTTCTGAAGGATCAGTCCTTTTCTTTCGGAAAGAGTCGAATTCAAGCACTGTCATATACCTAGTTCCAGCAAAATGTCTCAAATTTTTCGGGATTTGTCGTGAACGAAGACAGACGGCCAGATCCATTATAAGTGGCCCTTACTTTCATTTGGGATAAAAAAAAAAAAGGTTTTGATAGATTCCACAAAATTTTATATCTACTGGAAGGAATGGCGCGTTATTTCATTCGGGGTTTACGCTTGGAATTCTCGGTCTTGGGCATCATTAAAAGCTAGATTTTGTTGGGGGGAAGTGGTCTTTTGACCTACAAAAGTCGTAGCCTACTTCATAAATTTCGCCTGCGGCGCCAATTTTTATTCTCTGGTATGCAGTCGTTACAAATGCTGCAGGTCGGTCTATTGCGGAAGAGAATTCATGTTATTATGAATGCGTTCACCTTGACCATACAAATACTAGCCTTAATGTTTATTTAAATTCGTTCAGTTTCCCGCATGTGGAGCTGTGTTTCATGGCTATTGTTTCTAACTGGTATAACCCTTGCGCCTTGTCGGACATCTGCCCGTCGTACATTTGGAGGCCGTCACCTCCCACGCCCTTCCAACCGCCCCTGAGCTCGGAGATAAGACTACTTCAAGGCTAGCTGTCACCACGAGTTTTACTATAACATATGCGAAGAGAAGCTTAAATGGGCGGCCGACGCCCTACCTCCCCCCTCGAGTTTTCGCTAGCGACGCCCCTGGACTCAGGTTTCACTGTCTCCTTGCTAAAGGAGTTCTACGAAAGTCTAGACTACCCCCCCCCCTCCCCGACCCACCGTATTTAAAAAATATGCAAGAATTTTCAAAATCCTTGAATTTAATATGTTATCAAATATTTCACTTGACTTCCCGTGATCTTGGTCTTAACTCGTCTCTTGAAAGTGCCATCACAAGATAATTGATGGTACAACCGAGGTAGTTCTAGGCTATGCTCTGTCCAAAACACTTGAACGAGAGTAACCCTTGGTTCACATTGCTGGGATTTTGCGAAAAATTTTGCGTCATGCGACATACGACACAAATTGTGCGACAAGCAATGCAGAACTTTGCGTTTTGTCGCAGTGTCGGATGCGTTGAAATATTTGAACTGATCCGACATAACGCATGCGATTCTTGTGGGAAAGAAAAGAAAAAAACAAAGACTAGTTAATTTTCAAGACTAAAAATTGCTCTACCTTGATCTGACTGTAATCCTAGGATTGGTGAATGCAAAATATCTTCCGAGTAGACTTGTATTAACCTGTTTTGAACAAGATGACATATGGGGTTTGATTGAAAATTTCTTAATGATGGGTGATATTCAAATGGGTATTCTCCCAGCATCTTCAGAGTGTTTCCCCAAGGGTTTATTTGTCCTTTTGCAGAATAATCCCGACGAAAAATTTTTCCATTTGCGTCTGCGTCGGAGTGGGAAGGTTCATGCGATTCTGTCGCACATCGGAACATCAAAGAAAAAATCCTGTCGCATACGAAGTAACAGTGTGAACCAAGGGTAACAATGTTGACCCGACTGTCGTACAGTAAAAACAGCTACCAATCTTGGTACTCAATTCAATTCATTTTCAATTCAATTCAATATAATCTAAAAAACAGACAACGGACAAGCCGATGGGTTGTTTTTACGTCTAAACATAACATCATAACAACAATCTACAAATATATACAATTTTGCGACATTTATACCGACGTCTTATGATAAAAATGGTCAATAACATGCTAGACTACGATTAATAAAATACAAATAACCTAAAAATTAACATTCAAAAGGTATAATTCAGGGACAACCGAAGAGGAACGGAAATTAGAGAAGGGGACAGGGAGATTGGAACCCGTTCCTCAACGGGTGGAGAAGAAATTACCGCTCCCGATCGTTGCTGAAAGGTTAGTTGTGTTTTTGCAGATACCATGGTATCTGATACCACGGTCAAAAGGCGTATGTGAAAAATTCATCTCACTCTCATCATCACTAATACAAGAGTCTAATGTTTTGTCAAATTGGCGGGAAAGAAGTTATGTCACTCTAGATGTCAGTGGATATCAGTATATCTTTTTGGATGATTTCTTAAAAGCGCAATCTACAAATATATCAATTATGGCAATTGTGGTTTTAGCAGAGCAGCCGTAGTATCAAATACAACGATAACTGCAAAAACGACTAATGGCAGAAGTCTGGCAATTGTGGTTTTAGCAGAGCAGCCGTTGTATCAAATACAACGATAACTGCAAAAACGACTAATGGCAGAAGTCTGGCAATTGTGGTTTTAGCAGAGCAGCCGTAGTATCAAATACATCGATAACTGCAAAAACGACTAATGGCAGAAGTCTGGCAATTGTGGTTTTAGCAGAGCAGCCGTAGTATCAAATACAACGATAACTGCAAAAACGACTAATGGCAGATCCAGCTACCGTGATAACAGATACCATGGTATCTGCAAAAACGCATCTATTGCTTTAGCTTGCGGGAGTGGTCTCGCGTACTACGGAGGTCCGGGCAGTTGTCCGTAGCGGTTGGTGGTGTTCAACTTATCGAGATTACTGGAATGGTATTACAACCCGAAGACACTTACAAAGTATGGATGAATAATTCACTTGTCACCTGCGCTTTAATGTGTGAGGCATGGAGTGGAGGTAGCCTATGATTAAGTCTTTGCAGCTCGGTCATAACTTGTGAGTTCCTTGGAAAAGACAGCTCTGTCGCGTTTCCCTTTTTTAGTTAGATTAATTCAGTGACGCCCGTGCCTGGTAATAACCGGCTTGGAATATTAATTATGCTTAGATCATTGTAGGTCGTGATCGATGAATTGGTTAGGGTATCTTCCAAAAGGATACTTTCGGGCTTGGAGAAGAGCGAAAGAAGTATTAAGTTGAGACCCGCAAGACTGACAAGACACAGTCAATAGTCGTGATGACAAACTCTCCTTCTATACTATTTCGTGCTGGCGTCACTCATGTTCTGCGAAAGAAGGAGATTAAAAAGACGAGATCGTGTTATTTTAAATATGCAAAGCACCTGCTCCACTTGTCGAAATTATGTCATAACCATATATTGACGGAGAAATTCAAGATACATGTGTTACCCTTTTGAATGTTTCCTCATCGCTTAAAAAATCATGGACGACAGGGCCCGACGAGCGCACGACGTCATCCACTACTTCCTGACCGAAGATTGAAAATTAAGTGTCTTTTTCTGTATGTTTATGTGTTTTCTTTATTTTCGTTATTTACTTCATTTACTCGACCTTTTCAACTGGCGGGTCATACATATATTACTTACTTACTCTCCTTGCCAATGCAGAATCGCCGGGTATCACCTTGAGTATCACAGCTGCTCCCGAAGGTCGCCGTGATTGTTCGGCACAGAATTTGAGCTGTGGAGTTTGAGTCGCTATTGAGGCGTTTTCTCGTTCTTCCTGTGGATCACTGGCGAGTTTGGAACTTAGTCATATAGATTATTAACCTTGGGTCGATCCACAGCTTATGGGGTCGGTCGTAAGTTTTTGGATATAAGTGCGATCCAAGCTACTATGCTGAGCTGAGCAGTTAATACCACCGTTCGGAGGTTCCTTAACGCTGACGGCAAGGCCGGTATCGAGGGGGGGTAGGGGTTTGCCCCTACCCCCCCCCTCGATACCGGCGACGGTATAAAAACGAAACATAAACGAACGTACATAAACGAAACATAAAAAAATACTAATTTTTATAGGCTTTTCCCTCTGATCTATGTCTTTTTTGTGCGACCCGCAGGCCCCCCCCCCCCTCCCCCCCCCCCCCCCCCACCAGCTGCGTTCGGCTACGGGTTTTAGAATAAGTGATTGACTGATTTAAACATTGCCGTCAAAAAGGAAACTCATAACTTTCTTCGAATTTGCACCTTCAAACCCATGTCACATAATGTACTGTTTCTGTTGCAGTTCTCTAACATACGTTACTCCTTTGAAACTGGCTTACAGATCCATCACCGGTGTTTTCACCCTCAAGCGGCCCCCTGGTTTTGATGAAAAATACGGAAAACAATCTGGTATTTCACAATCGGTATTCTTACCAGTGATCTTATTACTTCGGTCTCAGTCGCATCGTTTGTTCAGATACGTTGATTGTGACCTTGTTCTGGGAACAGACGACCAGGTTTTCCCGTCCGGATTTTGTTGCAAAAATTTTGAAAACTCCATGTGGAATTGATGATGGTACCGAAAATCACCTGAATGAAGAGTACCAAGTATCATCCGTATCTGTATGACTTCCGTTAACATTGCCTGCAGAAAACCCAGTCCAAATACGAAATAGTGTTTCCAAGCTATGATTGGTTGCTCCATTTTGCATCTGTCCTTATTTCAGTACCGAACAATTTTAGAAATGAACAAATGTGTCCAATCAATCCTTCTTCTGGAATATTTTTTAACCAGTTAAGCCCAAACGCATATCTAGAAGAAATCCCTATACGATCCGGCCAGCGCTGTACAAGATTTGAATAATTTGCGCTTTTTGTCTTGGAGTCCGCATGTGCAAACCTCCAGAAACGGAAATCCCTAGTTTGAAAATGTCACGCTCAGGAGAAGAATGCTCTCCGTGGCCATGTCTGTAAACGCATTCTCCATGGTGTGTTCAAGTATGGTTTCATTGTTCAGGTGTCCTTTAAGTTCGCCCGACAACTCTTTCACGCATAAGGACCTGATAAGCTTCATAGTGTTGTTTTCCATTTTAGAAGACATGATAGGCCATCAAGTCTATCTTCTGTTTCCGACTTCTTTTATTGTGCTTATTCGCACTTTTCAACCACGGTGTATTCCGTTTTCAAATACTTTGCGTCCACCCGCCGTGTCGAAGAGCAGGAAGGCTGGAGAGAAGACGTGTGAAGGAAGGCTGGAGAGGTCGACAAACGCTAACAGAAAAATCGCTCTAAGTTCACCTGAAAAGTAATAGTGTTTTCGAAAAACCATATTTCTGAGCTGTTTCATCATGGAAAGACAGTCTCTGATAAGAGTAGTGCTTTAAGTGTCAAACCATGTTTAGATCCAGAGTCTACTACCCTGGCAACTGTTTGTGGTATACCGTGATCCCCCGTTATCCGCCTTTCTGCGCTTGAGTTCAGGAAGAAGGAGTAAGCGTGTCCGTGCGACTCAAAGTCAAAGACACAAATCTTGTGTCAATCAATCACCGCGATCTTTGAGACCAGCTGTGACACCACTTCTGCCTTTCTTCCGCTAGATACCCGGAGAGACCGGAGATTTTACATCGGCAAGGAGAGATAGTCATCAGGAGTATTTTTGTGACTTTCGTCACTTCTATATTCTTCTAGTGCTCTTTCTTGCCACTAATGTGGCTTAAGCGCTGCACGACTGGATTTTATCTCCTTTCCCGGTCTTCACTGTGATAAATTATCTTCTTCTGTAAAGGTCTTATGAAATATTTTCATCACCGGAAAGTTCAATACTACTTTGCATTAATCAGTTGTATGGCGGTTTTAATCAGAGCTCGCAGTGCTTGGTGTTAGAAAATGGATTTAAATAATTAATCATTCATTCCTTTCCTAAATTCTGCACTTTCGTTATCAGGGGAATTTTCAGTATCCCTTGGCATTTGTATAAAAAGTAGGCTGAAAGACTAGGGCATGAGGGGGGAGGGGCTGGTAAAAATAACTTAAAATAAAAGAGGGTTGATGATCGTTGGTCTTAGGGGTGCAAGCGCAGTGTTGCCACTTTTCACTGACAGAACCTGTGACTTTTGGCCAGAAAAACATGTGAAATCCTACGAAACTCCTTACCAACTATTAATGAGAACTCTCGCTTTGTCATCTTCGTAATTATAATCCTCAGTTTTGTTTTCTTCACTTTGTCTATTTATTGGAAAGGAAGGTTGAATTCTGGCTTTGTCGATGAAGCGAAATTCTTCTTCCGTTAGCTATGTGATTATTTTTTCAGTTAGCTATATGATTATTTAGTGGACGGATATTATTGCGTATGATCCGTCATGCTAAGTTAACTTGTTTTATTTATTTTTGGGATCCCAAAACGCAAGTGGAGGGATACCTATGACATGGCAAAAGTTGTCCGTCCGTCTGCCCGTCTGTGCGCGTTATAATTCTCGAAGGGAATGAGATATTTTGATGAAACTTAGTGTGAGGACTCTTTGGGTTAAACAGATGATGTGACAGTCGACTATGGGGTAGGAAGACATGCTGAACACGATTACGAAAACGATTTGTCACCGAGAAGTCTTTTAAAAGTAAAAGTTGTATTTGAAGTTGATTAGATGTTCGATTTAAGGATAGAAAGACATGCTGAACACGATGGTGAAAACCATTTTCTCGCAGGGCAAGAAGTTTGGCGGTAATTCGGACAAAACCGGGAAGTTTGTTAAAAGTAAAAGTTTTATCTGAAGTTGATTAGATGTTCGATTTATGGGTAAGAAGACATGCTGAACACTTATTTGACAAGTACTTTCCACCCGGACAACTTGTTCGCCCGGTATCAGGCCGAAATCGGAAAATTTGTTAAAATCAAAAGTTTTATTTGAAAGAAGTTTTACTTGAAGTTGATTAGATGTTCTTTATACGGATAAGGAGAAACGCTGAATTCGCTTCTGAATTTTTTTTTTTTGTTTTCTGGACAAGTATGGTAGTTCGTTCGCAATTGTCTGGATCAAGTACTAGATTTTTGGGATCCCATCAAACCTTTGGTCTTGTTTCCTGTGCGCTCGAGCTCTGCTCTCAGCAGCGGAAAGTGATAATGATATATTTTTTTTTTTGTAAATAAAGATAACCTTGAACCTTTGACAAGTCGCAGAATTCTGCGATCGGTGGCAATACTGCGCAGTCAAAGCCGCAAGTCGGCTTGGAAAATGACAAAGGGTAGGGGCTTTGTCCAATGCACTTCTTCTTGCTGTAGAGACCTTCAGCTTTTCAATCTCTCTGGTGACGCACCGTTGCACTCCCTGATATCCTAAAAGTGTCACTGCCTATTGTTTATCAGGCTGGACTTCAAGTCAAGAAAAACCGGGAAACAACAGGAAAAGGATAAATCTTTTTCCTTGGTAATGAAACATTCAGTAAGGCCTATAATAGAAAATTTATATTGCAAGTCGTTGAGAAGGGGGGACATGCAGAACGAGGTGTTATGACGATATCTGTCTGCAGGAAGCGGTGATGGGCCGTGTTCTATTCGATTTTGTTTCTTGTTGGTTCTTTCTTCGGATATTGACGGGCTGAGGAGGGGCCAGTTCCTGTTTAGGACCTGATTCATATGCAGGTTTGTCTGGTTTATGTGAGGTAATTGTTCAGTGGGGAAGACTATTGGTGCTTTTTTTCCATCTATGTTGTATGTCTGGTAGAAATTTGCAATCAATCAATAAATTTAATTCCAAATAGCTTAAAGCTAGAAGAGGTGAATCAAATATTTACGAAAAACGCAAAAATGACCACAAATTAACGAGTGCACTTTCTGAGATACGACCTGAAATAAATGTTGGAATAAAAATTGGGATGACGAATTGGCAAGATACGGCAAAAACTAGTTGCCATTCTTCCTCTTGGACCGACGCGCGGACGATGGGAGGGAGAGGAGGGGGGAATAGACGGTTCATCTGGGGACAACACACTATCTTTGCTCCGAAATTATTATGAAAGGATATTTCTGCGGTCAGTTAATTTAGGAACTCCCAGTTTAATGAGAGCCACTTCGTATGAAATGTTATAACCGCCAAGAATGGTTCTTGCTGCTCTTTTTGGAATCCCAAAACGTAAGTGGAGGGATACCTATGACATCGCAAAAGTTGTCTGTCCGTCCGTCTGTAAGCACGATAACTCTCGAAGGGAATGAGATATTTTGATGAAACTTGGTGTGAGGATTCTTTGAGTCAAGTGTAAGGTCAAGTTCGTAGGTGGGCTTTGTAGCCCTGTATTTAGGGGTGGAGGAAGTTCAGATTAAGGGGCAAATATTTTGAAACAGCTAATGTGAGGGGCAAAACAAAATATTTTTAAACAGCTAATGGCACAACTGTTCAAATAAACATACATCTACTGTATATGGGCGGGCATAATACTGTACATAAATCTTGATTCTCAACATATTCTTTGATCCTGTTGGAAGTTAGGCGACGTCCGGAGTAGCGTTCTTGCACTAGCCTCTTATATACTATATCTTAAATGTATACTATTATATTATAAAGTGTACACTGTATACTGTATAGTTCGTTGTGCTTCATGACAGACCGAGTAGACGGGCTCACTGAGAAGCTGGCACCGACCGCTAAACTGTCAGAAGTTTCATAACAGATAACACAAGGATGCGCAGTTTCAACAGACAACACTTGGGATTTAATCTGTTGTGATTTTGAAAACGTTATGCATTTAATATTATGCATAACAAGTGTTACCCGGACGAGCCGACAAACACCGAAAGCATCTTCTGACTTTTATGTTTGAGTGTCGACTTGGGTGTTTGACTTTTATGAATGAAAGTCAGCAGATGCTTTTTCGGCGGTTTTTTGGCTATTGTCTGCTGGTCCTGCGCATCCTTTGTGGTATCTGTTATCCGCTATGAAAGTCCTGACAGTGTATTGCCTGGTCGAGATCAGGACTTTTCGATTTGTTTTAAAATAATTTGACACGGCACCAGCGTTGGATGTACACCCGTACCTACAGATGAGCACCTCATCGTCATAGCATCGGCAACGACCGCTACACTGTCAGAAGTTTCATAACAGATAACACAAGGATGCGCAGTTTCAACAGACAACACTTGGGATTTAATCTGTTGTGATTTTGAAAACGTTATGCATTTAATATTATGCATAACAAGTGTTACCCGTACGAGCCGACAAACACCGAAAGCCTCATCTGACTTTTATGTTTGAGTGTCGAGTTGGGTGTTTGACTTTTATGAATGAAAGTCAACAGATGCTTTTTCGGCGGTTTTTTTTTGCTATTGTCTGCTGCTCCTGCGCATCCTTTGTGGTATCTGTTACCCGTTATGAAAGTCGTGACAATGTATTGCCTGGTCGATATCACGACTTTTCAATTTGTTTTAAAATATGGTGACACGGCACCAGCATTGGATGCACACCCGTACCTACAGATGAGCACCTCATCTTCATAGCATTCCACCCCTCCCTGTATTCTCCCACCACTCCCCTCTATCCGCCGTGTATACTTTGTTCCCTTCCCGTGCATTGACATTCTTCGTACCTTCAACTTTATACTGTTCTCAAATTCCTTATAAATTGCGAGAGTCACATTCCTTCATGTTCGGGAGTGCCATGTTATTGCGTTTTTCTCTCCCCCCCCCCCCCCCTCTAGCCGGGGAAATGTCGGCTTTTGCAGTTCTGCCGTACTCGAATTATTGATCAGGCCTCCAATTACTAGTGGGCTTAGGTAGCTCATGCGACTAGAAATTCAGTTTGGGTCGCTAGATCCATCTTCCTTGCATTCCCGTCTGGCAGTTTTAGGACCAAGTTGAAATAAATGTAGGCTCTTATCGAAATGAATGAATGGATTTACGCTTAAAGTGCCTGAGAGGGGTAGAGCTTATGATTAGAACTGAGTACGAAGTAAATGTAGAGCTTTATTTAGGCGTTAGTAACTCACTGCCTTTGTTAGTAGTGTTGTAACTGGAGATGGAGCGTAGGGTAACTACGGGTGGTAGTAGCCTACAGCTTGAGGTAGTGTAACCGTAGCGTGTAAGGAAGCGGGTAAGTAAGGGCGGTAGTAGACAAGGTTTACGTTAACATATAGTGGTTTTATTTCTGACTTACTCTTTATAAAGGTAATCCCAATCCGGGTAAATAATATCACGATCGATAACGATAATAGACTAAGTCATGTGTGACTTACAAAATATGAATGACGAAAGAACCCAGCGCTAAGACTGGAAAAAGCTTATCTACTCTTAACTGCACAAGTGAAGGTCCTGACGTAACATACAATTTAGCTTCCTGACCGGAAACTATCTGATGTCGACGTAGTATGGAATTTAGCAATATTCAACTGACGTGGACTTCAGTTTAACAGGATGTTGTTTAGTTCTGAGTCTTCATTTGTGCAATTAGATTCTACGAAGAACCAAAGGATCATGTTCACTTCGGTATGTACATATAGTTAGTTAAGCACTTGACACAGAGACCGTCACAACAGTAGTATAGGCTACGCGTCAGGCTTGACCTTTTTTACCCATGAATGATGACTTAAAGGACCTGTCGTATAATTTCAATCCAATGTACTTCTGCAACTGCATTCATTAATTCTTAAGCCCGGATACACGAATTACACATGTTTTGTTCTGAACCCGGTAACGACACCTCACCATCTTTGCACTAGTTTCCATTTACATTATGCTACCGACGAGTGTTCGAGTATCACGTTATTGATGCGTAAAACTGGTTTTCTGAATTTTGCCGAGTTTCGGATAGAAGTCAATGTGTCTGGGGAAAGACTTAAGAAAACTAAAGTCGTGGTGAATTTGTTAAAAGCAGAGCTTAGTTTTACAGTATTCAGACAGTTTTGGATATTGGAACATAATACAATAAATAGTGCGAGGTATGCTTTAAATGAACATTATGGACTTCAGAATTTTCAGTTCTCCACTTGTATTATCCAAGTGACGAAAATATATAACATAAGAGACCCTGAGCTTGCTATTTCTAACCTGATTAGCAAGTACAACTAAAAAATCTAGTCCCACTACTGGAGTAAAATTCCCAGAGTTAAGTGTGTATATGTGTAATTCAGAGCTCGTGGACTCGGACTCTGGATTCGTCTCGAAACGCCTCTTTCAAGGACTTGGACTCGTCTTTCAGGGAGCTGTCCGTCCGCCAGAGCTGTGCACTCGGACTCTGGACTCCTCTTGAGACGCCTTTTTCAAGGACTCTGACTCGGATTTCCTGGTCTCGCAGCGCTCTGATGTAATCGTGTTCAGTTGTTAGTCAGAAAGTTTCAGTTTGTAATTGTCCATTTTCTTCCTACGAAAGGGTTATATTTCCCTTTTGTTTTCTTTTCTTTTCGTTCTTTACTCTGTCCTTTTTCTTTTTCAAATGGCGGGTGATAAATAAAGAACAAATTAGTTCCCTTCTCCTTAAGAAGCACCATCACCAGCTCGGCTATTCTCGGTTTTCCTGACACAGTTGTTTCGTGCCAGATCCGATCTTCGCATGTAGGGACTTTTCAGAATCAAACCCCACCTCTCGCGCCGTTTGCGATTGGTTCAGTCGGTTTGTTCAAACCAATCAGAGACGATAGTTGTTGGCAATGTTGGTCAGTATAACTTACAATAGGTAGTGTGCTTTGCTTTGACAGCGGATCACAGTCCCACTAAACACAAGAATTACACTTAACATCTACTCCATGTAACTATTTACACTATACTTCCAGGAATGGTTAGCACGCCAAACCCGGAAAGCCCCGTTCACAAGGGTGCCTCGCCAAGCACCGATGCCTAGGCACTTGCCTAGCATCACCGTTCACATCCATGCACAGATTTTGGGCCAGGCATGAGCTTCCAGGCTCTAGAACTCGGTGCCTGGCTCAGCTCGGGAACGTGCCTAGGCATCTGTGCTTGCCTAGGCATGCTTGTGAACGCTGCTTAAGCGAAGGGTTGCTGGTTCGAGTGTCGGTGGTGCCTACCGTTTGGTTTGGGGCGGTGATTTGTGGCGTAACCCTGTACGAAAATCCAAGGTCTACCCGCCTTCGAATGAGTACCTGGAGGAATCTGGAGAAGGTCACAGGAAGGGTGTGCGATAGCATCAGGATAGCTAGCCCCCATCCGCCCATTGCACTTCTTGTCTGAGGGCAGAGATTCGGAGATATGCACCGCCAGTTAGGCTGCTGTTGATACCGTTACCTTTTGTTTTTTACACTCTAATTATCTTTCATTTCTGTTTTGAAAAAGCATGTACTGTAACCTTCAAAATTCAGGTGCGATGATGATTACAATTTTCTTTTTTAAGCCAATGGCCTATATTATTATTATTATTAGTGTTGTTGTTTTCAAATTTCATTTTTTCAGGCGGGCGGTTACTTCTCGAAAAACTCCAACGGTACCAGCCGAAAATTGCAGTTTTCAACGGAAAAGGAATCTACGAAGTTTTTTCTGGGAAAAAAGAGTTTGCCTTCGGAAAACAGCCTGAGTTCATCGACGGAACGAGCACGGTGAGCCATCTATTTTCTTTGGGAATCCTCCGAGAGATGGAGCGCCATCATTGCAAAGACAAGGCGGCGGGGTGTGCGGCTTTTACAAATCGATACGGCACAGAGAGTAATACACACGCCTCATTTCATGTCAAGATAGTGTAAACGTGTCGTGTAGCGTGTAAAAGGATGTATAAAACGTTAAGATGAAATGTACACAGGGGACCATCAGAAATAGACGTCGAACAAAACTTACAAGTCTAGGATTTATAATATCTGTGTCCCGTGGCAGTATGTAATAATACATAGATGGCACTTTACACAAGGGACTTCTACCGTGTGTTAAAGGGTCCTTGTCCCATGTCTAAATTGTCATCTATGTATTATTATTAATTTCCTTGACATGGGGATGTGAACGGGTTAGATGAGTTTGCCTTCGGGCGGGATCACTGTTCCTATGGCCGGCTTCTACCAGACAATTGTAGTGGTTTGCGAACTCTGTTCACAAGCCCCTCGGTAGCTCAAATGGTAAGAGCGCCTGCCTTGTAAGCAGAGGATCCTGGGTTCAAACCCTGGCTGAGGTTCACTACTTATAAAGTGGGCATCTGATCCGCGTAGAAGAATTTGTAATTAGTGGGATGTGTGTTTAAAGCACGCTTCTATCTGGCGATTGTAGTGGTTTGCGAACAATGTTGAGAAGCCCCTCGGTAGCTCAGGGGTAGAGGTCTGGCAGTAGAGCCTAAGTTAGTGGGTTCAAATCCCGCCTGAGGAGTACTTATTTCTTTCAGTTCACCACTTAGAACATGTGTACACCCCCCACCCCCCTCCTCATTCACACACAGTGTTCAGTGTTAATAAAAATAAAATTTATTTATGATAAATAGTTATAGAGGCGAGCAGCAAGCGATCCGCCGTCAGGCGTTTACATTTAGCGCGTGTATCTAGGGAAAATCCTTAAAGCACGTATGGACACCTGACATGTTGCCTATGCGGTCCAAATTGCAGTTTTCAACAATTTTTTCTATATTTCCGAAATATTTGAATTGGGGGGGGGGGGGGTAGTACCCGAGGGGTTTTCGGCAGAAGGGTTTAGTACGGGGGGTGGGGGGTTGCCTAGACCCGCATTAAGTTGACTAACTTAAGAAAACTCGACATACAGTGAAGTATCAATTTATGGTACCAGAAAGCCACCATAGCGCGGTAATAAGACGTTAAATTGTAATTTTGTTTCGTTCGTGTTAACTGAAGCTTTCGACAAGTTGTTCGGGGAAATTTTTCAGGAATCGGCACTAATTTTCTCACTGAAATTATTGCTGATCATAAATTTCCAGAGACAAGCAAACAATTATGAAAAAGCTACCCAAAAAGCTGGAAACAACCACTTCAACAAGGAGAAATATTTATTATGAAATATCAAACTACAAATAACAAATAAAGCCGTCCGTTAGAGGAAAATTGCTGCGTACAACATTTCGGAATTTCTAGTAGAGGCCAGGGATTCAGGTCATGGGTAGCAGAAATCCGGTGGTGCACCAGTTTTTTTTGGATGGCACGGGGGAGGTTCGTTTCAAGATTAAGTTAGGAATGACCGATTCCTGCTAGCGGAACTAGCTAAAAACTTTGATCCGGGGGCATGTGGTTAACCGATACATGGAGGGAATCGATAAGAACGCGAATATCAGCTAGACAAAAAAATAAATAAAAATTGTTAAGTGAATACTTTATGTGTGCAGTGTTGCCACGCTAGGCAATAAGAAATCGTTCTTTCTTTAAAAGAATCCAGGGTTGGTCACCAAAAGTAACTTCGTACACCCTGGAAAGTAATCTAAAAGTATCTCAAAGTAACCCAATTTAACCTAATGTAACCCAATGCATTTTAACCCCAAGTAACCCAATGTAGTCAAAGTAACCCAAAATAACCGTGAGTAACCCAAAGTATCCTGAAGTAGCTCGTACACCCTGGTTCTGGGTGACCAACCCTGGAAAAGAGTCAGCAGAAGAAGAAACCGGATCGAAGCTGCTCGGAAATCTTTCAGAAAGATTGTACAAAGAGAAAAGTATCGCGACATTTGGTGGAAATCGCCACCCGTGTCAACCCTGGCTCTGTGGTGGTTGATTTACCCCGCCAAGGCGAACTTCCGGAAGCGTATCCTTTCGCTAGCTTATACTACCATCTACCGTCACTTGCTAACGCCACTCCATGCCTCGGAGAAAAGGCGAGACGCCCTGTCACGTAGATTTTCCTGCAGATGTCGCGTAGCCTGGAGACGCTGCCGGAAAAGAAACCATGTAGAGGTCTCTTAGTTTAGAAACGGACTTCCCGGGTGGTCAGCTATAGAGGCCAAGCTACTGTCGCGTGTTTTGTACCCTAGTACGGCGAGGGTACGAAAGAGATTTGCCAAGGTCCAAAAAGTTTTTTTTTTTCAAAAGTTTATGAACCAATGATTGTTTCTGCCCTGGTAGTTATTACTCTTTATACTCTGACCGGCGGTTTATGTCCGACTTGAGATCATTATATGGTAGCGTTTGAGCGGCGGCAATATTCAACCTGCGAAGGCGTATTCGGGATCGTAGTCTTTCGTTTGGTAGTTCGAGCTGACTTACTGTATTGATAAATCGGTATCACAAAATTCCTGATTCTTCACAACAACTTTTGCTTGGCTTATTTCTAATTGGCATCTCAATCGCATCTCTATCAATTCTCATGTGCGTCAAAGCCGCTCTTCTGTTCCTGCTCTCCGTTACCACAAACTTCCGCTGTTGCACCACAAAGGATATTCCTAGAAAACCTCAGTACCCAGCAATCTATGTTTTTTCAGCAGGATATCCAACCTCAGCTTCCAAGATATTCAAACCAAAGTCTAAGTTTCCAAGGGGAAATGGATATTCTTTTACGTCTTTTATGTTTTCTGAACTAAGAATAAAATCGCTTCTGCTAATTAATTATTACTGACCAACCCAATGTTACATTTAGCACATATTATAAACTCATTAGCTTGACACATATTATGAATTCTTTAGCTTAAGTCTCCAAACCTTTTCGTCATACTATAGATAAAGCAAAATATGCTTGAAAAAAGACGTTTCCATGCTCTTGTTTGAAATTTTAGAGAACTGTTTACCCGTGGTCGACCAAATCCAGAGGCAAACAGATTTTGCTTTCATGGATAACAGCTGCTATACGGACTGCCATACTATAGTCTGGTTATTCCTTTCGAGGGATGCTCGAACCTCCCCTTTATAAATACCACAGGTTAGCTTTGAAGAAAGCGCGCCAAATTCAGATTTCGACGAATAGAAGCGGATATGACCTGAGGTTGTTATCCAGAGTTCCACGAATAATAAATCAGTGTTATGGGTTGCGAGGTGTTGATGTAGCATTTATTACGTTACTGGCTATGACAAGTGTTCAAGCAAACTTTGTCAGAAATTAGATCTAGCAGTTTTCAGACTTTTCAAACAAACATAAATCTTGCCTTCTATTGGTCGGTTTTGTACTCTCCGAGTTGGGAGCTTATTGGTCAGTACTGTCAACATTGGCTGGGGTCCAGTTTCGTTGGGTACGGGGCAATGCTTCTGTAGGACCCAGGAATCTTTTCTCAGGGGGTGGGGTGTCTTTTCCCAGGGTTGGTCACCAAGAACCACGGTGTACGAGTTACTTCAGGATACTTTGGGTTACATTGCATTGGGTTACTTTGGATTACATTAGGTTACATTGGGTTACTTTGAGATACTTTTGGGTTACTTTCCAGGGTGTACGAAGTTACTTTTGGTGACCAACCCTGGGTCTTTTCTCTTATAAATAATTGCTATATTAATTTGAATTTGTCATGCAAAAAGGATGTTCTAACCTTACCCGGTTTTGCGGTGAACTACAGAGAAACCCTTTAATTACTTCTGGTAAGCCAATGGCTATAACACAACCTTATTGCACCGTATCAAACGTTGAAGAAAGTAGTATCAGTAGGTCGGTTGGTCAGTCTCGGCACATCTTTCGACCAATCATGAGTCCCCGACCAGCAGAGACATCTGCCTTCCGTTCCAGACCAGTAGTTAGTCTGTGGGATAGATGTCTCCCGTAGGATATCTGCAGGAAGTATTTTATGTACAGGTGTATCTTGGTAGGGAAATGTTGTTGAACATAAACGTTCGGAACTTTCTGCAGTAGATGGCGTTGCAGTGTATTTCCTGGAAATTCATTATTATTATTCAAACAAAGTAGCGAATCTTAAGCGTGTGGTACAAGCGGATAGTCCCATTGTCTGCAGAGTGGATGTTGAGTATTTATTCAAGCGAAGAACCTTCAAATGATCGTATTTTCTTTTTATAAGGAAAAATTAAGCTTTATATTCGAACATCAGCGATATGTCGGCACTTCTTGGCAAGGGTCCTCCAGGCTGTCTTCTCTGTCGACGTCGGGGAAGGAAGCAAACTTGTAGTACACAAAATCGGTGATTTTTTTTTAGCCTCGCTCAGACACCTTGGCTCTGAGGAGAAAACTTGGAAAAACTTGTAAAACCTGAATTTTTTACCAATGAGCTCCTGCGATAAGACGGACCCTGGTCCAATTCGAAGAGCAACAAACACGGAAAATGCATGAGTTACTCTATCAGATTTTTCATAAAAAATAACAAGGATGCGCAGTTTCAACAGATAACACTTGGGATGTAATCTGTTGTGGTTTTGAAAACGTTATGAATGAAACGTTATGCACAACAAGCATTTCCAAAGAGCTGGAAAAGGATCTGCCGACTTTCTTGTTTGTCTTCATGATGTCGAAAATTCAGCAGATGCTAATTTGACAATGTTTCGGCTGTTCCTGGCAATGCTTGCTATGCGTATCATTTTAATACAAAACATTTTCAAAATAACAACAGACAACAGCTCAAATGTTGTCCGTAGAAACTGCGCATCCTTGTGCCATACTGTTATGAAACTTCTGACGGTGCAGTTCGCCATTAGGGTTTAAAACTAGGAAGTTCGATCGTATGGAACGAATGAGAGGTGTAAAATTAATCAAAATTAAAAAAAAAAAAAATCGATGGGTCCTTTCGGCGTCTTTCCCCATGGTCGCTCAGGTTTCCTTGGCTTGTCCAAATTGAGGCGTTCGTCCCTGTTCCTGTGTCATAAGTGGATTAGTGTCTCCAGGGTCCGAGGTGGAAATCTTCTTTCGAAATCAGTATTCTCCTCGAAAAGGAAATTCGATCACCTTTTTGGCCATTATTTTTCGGGTACGGTATATTGTGGCGGGACAGCGTTGGAAGGGACTCGGAAATCAACTTCAGACGATTTCTGGGTGCGTAGGAGGGGCCAGCTACTTGTTGAATTTGATGGTGGTGAAGGTGTGGGAAACCGTGTCTCCGAGACCATCCTCCCCTAAGACATTACGAAGAGCGGGGAGGGGGGCAATATAGAAAGGGAGAGGAGAGCGAAGACACACTGAGGACTGGTTGACTCAGAGTGTTGACCTTACGTTAGTTCTTTTTGCGATTCCAGTGGCACTTTGAGGTGACAGATGCAAGAAGAATCGCCGTATGTGTTTTATGATGGTCGCTTTTCATGCAGACAGAGTAAATGTAGGGAAGGAAAGAAATAAAAATAGAAAAGCACTTCGCGAAAGGAAGAATATCTAGATTGCGTTCGAGAGTTTAACAATTCTTAACTGTTTGCGTTCCAGGTTTCTAATCTCGAAATTTAAGCTCCGCCCACCTACGATTTCCGTTCCAGAGCTTAACGATTCTTAACTATTTTGTAACGATGGTCGGTGAGCATCGTTGGAAAAAATTAATAATTGAAAAAGTTAATAATTGGAAAAGTTAACGATCATTATAACTGCAGTTCGATCCCTCCCAAAATAATGTTGACGATTGTTAACAGTTGTTAAGTCTCTGGAACGCAACCCTAGCCTAAGACTTTTTATAACGTTAAAAGGACTTTTCGGTCGCGGTCATTATTTTGGCCATGTTTCAGTTTGTGTCTCCAGTTCTGTTAGGATTTCACTGATTTGAAAACCGCTGGAACTTTTTTTGTTTCTCGCCCAAGGACGGATTTCAGATTTTGAAATCTATGCTTCTTTACGTTCGTTTTTGGGATCCCAAAACGTAAGTGGAGGGATACCTATGACATCGCAAAAGTTTTATTAAACTTGGTGTGAGGATTCGTTGGGTCGTCGGACCAGTCAAGTTCGTAGATGGGCTTTGTAGCCCTACATTTAGGGGTGGGGGAGGGGGTTAAAATTAAGGGGCAAAAAATATATTTTGAAGCACCTAATGTGATAGTCGATTCTGGGGTAAGAAGACATGCTGAACACGATGGTGAAAACCATTTTGTCATCGGACAAGTAGTTCGCCCGGAATCCGGCCAAAACCGGAAAGTTTGTTGAAAGTAAAGGTTTTATTTGAAGTTGATTAGATGTTCGGTTTGGAGGCAGGAAGACATGCTGAAGACGATGCCGAAAACTATTTTCTCGACGGACAAGTATTTCGCCCTGAATCCGGCCCAAACCGGAAAGTTTGTTGAAAGTAAAAGTTTTGTTTGAAGTTGATTAGATGTCCGATTTAGAGGTAGGAAGCCATGCTGAAGACGATGGTGAAAACTATTTTCTCGACGGACAAGCATTTCGACCGGAATCCGGCCCAAACCGGAAAGTTTGTCAAAATTAAAAGTTTTATTTGGAGTTGATTAGATGTTCGATTTAGGGCAAGAAGACATGCTGAACACTTATGGTAAAACAATTTTTCACCCGGACATGTAGTTCGCCCGGAATCCGGCCAAAACCGGAAAACTGTTGCAAGTTAAAGTTTTATTTCTAGTTGATTAGTTAAGCGATTTAAGGGTAAGAAGAGATGCTGAGTCCCTGTATGACAATCATATTTTACCCGGACATATAGTTCGACCGCAATCCGGCTGGAATCGGAAAATTTGTTATAAGCTAAATTTCTATTTGAAGTTGATTATATGTTCATTACTGGGGAAAGAAGATACCCTGATTTCGTCTTTGAGCTTTCTTTTTTCGCCGGACTAAGTAGTTCTGGAGTTCGGCCGAAACCGGGAAATTGGCAGAAGTGGCAGGAAGTTTTCGTCAAAGAGATATGACTTATGGGGGTAAACACACATGCTGAATTCATATCTGAACTTGGTTTTCTCAGGTGATTAGCTATTTGGCCTTAATCTGTTTCTCAATTTTAATTGTACAAATGTTCAAGGAGTCTGTCGATGACTTCATCTTGCTAAGACAAGACCCAGTTGTCTGGATCAGATATTGAAATTTAGGATCCCATCGAAACCTTTGGTCTTGTTTTTGCTAGAGACTCTTCTGGCAACAAGACGAAAGGTTTCGATCGAAAATTTAATATTTTTCAGACTTCTTGATCCAGACAATCAAATCTTGTACATTGGCGAGTCTTCGCCAGACCCCTTTAACATTTTTGCTATTTATCCATAATCAACCGCTTAAATTTGTACAAAAAAATGTTACTGTTTTGGAGTTTGATCATCAAATGAGGAAACCAAGTTGAGATATGGATTCAGCTAGCATGTTTACTCCAATATCTCATCTCCAATCGACTTCGAAAAGGTCTTTTAGAATTTTTTTTTTTTGCGAAATTCCTTGTAATCTAGCTGCATTCCCGGCGAACTGAATGCAGAATAAAAGATCTAGTATCACTGACAGCCGAACCTTTCAATCCAAATTTTCAAATTCCAAATTTTAACAGCTTGTACGTCAACTAAATAAAGTTCGAAAATTCGGTTCGGCATGTCTCTAATCGACTTCAAAGACAACTTTGAGCTGCAGCAAAATTTCCAGTTTTGGCCGAATTCCTGGTGAATGGTTTGTCCGGCAAAAAAACTAATTTTCGCTTGTCAATTCAGTGAACCTCCTTACCCCTTCAACGAATGTCTCATTAGTTTATAAAACAAGTTTGTTTCACCCTTAATTGGAAACCCCCTCCTCTGCCTCTAAATATAGGGCTAAAGAACCCATGACTTGCCTGAACTGCAAATGAGTCCTTACACGAAGTTTTAACAACATATATCAACCCCTTCGATCCCCCGACAGTCGAACACCCGAAGAATACGTAAGCTACGCTAACAGTCTACTGTTAAACCTAATTAGCTCTGCGCGTACATTCGCGACCAAAGTCGCTCGCAATCCAAGAAACTTCCCCAACCCAATCCATTAAACTTCAGTCACCACCCTCTTGGGTCCATAGATTTAAAAAAGTGTCACGCACGCGCAGAGCTTTCGCCTGAGTGAATAAAGGGGTAGGGTAGGGACTCGAAAATTCATAAACAATTTTCTAATATCTTGACCCCTTCGAGAGTTATCGTGCTAAAAGGCAGACGGACGGACAGACGGACAGCTTTTGCGATGTTATAGGTGTCCCTCCACTTACGTTTTGCGATCCCAAAACAGCGTAAAGTGCGTACATGTTTGAAATACAAAGTACAAAGCACTGTTCAAATTCGTGTAATAAGCTCGGAAGAGTATACACGTCAGCTTGTAATGCGAGCTTACGACGGGCGTGATCAAGAAAAGTATAAATCGATCCTGATATGCAGCTGTAATCAAATTGAAGCCTTCCTTGGTTGGTATATCTAGGCAAGAAACGATGACGCGGAAAATCCTCATGCAACTTATTACACAGATTTGAGCAAAGCTTAAACACATCATTAGGCTACTTGAACTTCAGTTCCCGCCGTCTCCTACAATGGGCAATACCCAGGAAACGTATCGTCAGGGAATCATCTCAGCTCAATGCATTATTTGCTATTTACATAAGTTTTTCCTTGTGATCCTCTGGATAGGCGTTCGATGTGTCGTCGAAGACCAAGACGATCCTCTTTTTTATCGGAATTTAGGATCATCAAACTCATAGCGGAAGAGAAACGCATAATCCCCACTCCCCCCATCTCCGAACTTAAACCAACTCATTCCGCTTAATAGGCCCCTGTGGGAACTAGAAAGCCCAAACTTGGGGGATTTAACACGAATGTGTATTAAGAAAGTAAGCCAGTGGTAGCCTATTAAACGAAATTCAAAATGGTTAACAAGATTGTGCAAGTCGTTTAAGGATTCGGCTTAACCGCATCCTTATCTCAAATCTCAAAGAACAGATAATCCTCTTGGAGAACTGAGTTCTTGCCAACCCTCTAGTGTTACAGTGCTTGATTAAGAGATATATTGAACACGAATATTTGTTTCCTTTACCAGTATTAATACAAAAACAAATTCAGTAGTGGAGATATCAAAGTGTTCCGCTTTAAAAGTGACAAGAAGTCACCTTCGCAGGACGGAAAAGAAATGTATTTATAGCTTACATTGTTTTTAACAAAGAAACACTACTCGCTACTACATGTCTCTTCAGTGCTTCCTTCCATCAGCCGTTTCCCCTCTCAAATTTCCGAGCCCCCTCCCCCTTCCCTGCGTACGTCATCCTATTGATTTGGATAAGATAAGATAAGATTTTATTTACACTAAGAGACAAAGGCCATGGCAAATACATGAAAAATAAACTCAAACAAACAAAAGCAATATCTTCTATAAGCACCTATCCCTATGGGCTAAGGCTACCCTGAGGAACGTCGCCAACTGTTTTATACTCATAAAACAACTATTTCCCATGATCCTACACATTGACTATTGAACACCCCTAAAAGTGGTTCAAATAAGGTACAAAATCAAACAGCTTTATTTCACCGAATAGGTCGAAGCTAGAAGAGGTCGTCGAAGTAGTCAAAGATATTTGAAATACTTCCAAAAGACACTAAAACAACAGATAACAAATTAAATAATACACATCAGGAGAAATGACCTGAAACAAATGCCGGCAGAAAACATTCTAAAATTGAATTGGGCAGGATGGCAAAACCGACTGCCCGTCTTCCTCGCCGACCGACTCATGGAAGACGGGAGAAGAGGGGGAGGGGGGGAACAGACTGCTCTTAATATGCTAAATATAGGAGAAGAAAGAACAAAAACAAATAAAAAAAAAGAACATGGGCTACCCACATTGCTAGCTCCAATCAGGAAAGCCAAAATAGCGGTCGTACTTTGCCCGGATAAATCCAGAGACCTGTCCCTGGATTGTATCATCTACTGGGGCAAGATTATCCTCGTTGTTTTGTAGGATGCAATCCTGGGCGTTTCGGACCGCCGTCACGCCCCGGTTCGTGCCATCAGACGAAATGGAATTCATTTCATTCAATAATGAGAAATAAACCTTATGAAGTTATAGACCACGAACGTAATCAGAAGCAATGTACCACTAGAAATCTCATCGAACATATTTCTAGAATCAGGGATTATTTTAATCGAAATACTTGCGAAAACACATAGGACTTTTTTTTCTCATGGAAGATCGTTAGCTTGTGTGTTTTTTTTTTGTTTTTGTTTTTTCATTTTCATTCTTTCTTGTTGGGTTTAATTTTTGTCCTTGACTGTTTTTGAGCCGGAGTGATAGGAGTTTGTCAGAAGTTGGAATCGTAGCCTAAAGATTTGTGCATGGTTCGTCGCAGGAGCTAGACGAAAGCAATCACACATTTTCGTTAACCATTTCCTGCTAAATGAAAGTAAACATTAACAATATCCTTTTCGTTCAAAGCTGACTTCGAATCATAGTTGACTGCGTTAAAAGATTTTATGGAAGCGATATTTCGGCCTTCTTGGCAAGGGTCCTCTTCAGGTTAGGCTAGTAAAACGTACTTTAATATTAGTTTTATGAATGAACGCAGTTAACCTTAGACACTTAACAGTTATTAGAATGAATGTGGTTGTTTATATGGCACTTTCCCTTCGTCAAGTGCCATAATTATAGCGATCGCAAATTCTGTCCGTCTGTCAGTTTCATATTCATTGAACTATATTTAAATCAAAACAAAAAATACACAATTAACATACCTGCCAGGAAAGCACACAAGGAGTGCTTGCCTAGGGCAGGGAAATAACCGAAATTAGTTAAAGAAAAAACAGACTCAACTAACTGAATACTCTATATAAAGAAAAAGGAAGGAGACGAAAAAAATTAACCAACGGTTTCAACTTTAACTGAAAAAGAGAGAAAAATAAGGGAAACAAGGAACGAGAAAGAAAGAAAAAACAGGGGAGGGGTCCGGAGGAAGATAACATTAAACAGTTATCCTGTAATGACCTTTCGCTGCTCGTTTGAATGAAATAAAGGTTATTCGAATTCCGGGTATTTAATGGTAGTAGATTCCAACTAGTCGGCGCAAAAGATCAAATTAAACAAGATCAAAGGTTTCGATTGAACCCCGAAAATTCAATATTTGATCCAGACAACTTGGTCTTGTCTAATCATTAGAGAAATCAAGTTCGGATATTCCTCTATAAGCCATATCTATTTTGACGATACTGAGCGAAACTTCCTGCTTTACTTCTGCCGAATTTCCGGTTTCGGCCGAATTCCGAGCGAACCACTTGTCCAGCAAAAAAAGAAAATTCAGAATCGAATCTCCTTATCAAAACATCTAATCAGTTTCAAATAAAACTTTAGCTTCTAAAAAAAATAACGGTTACAACCGGATTCCGGACGAATTATATGTTCTGGTTAAAAAATGATTGTCATATGCAGACTCAGCGTCTCTTCTTACCCTTAAATCTGTCATCTAATCAATTTCAATAAAACGTATTACTTTTAACAAATTTTCTGGTTTTCGCCGGATTCCGGGCGAATTAGTTGTCCGAGTAGAAAATACTTTTCACATAAGTGTTCAACATGTCTGCACGATCGTGTTCACCATTTCTTCGTATTCCTAAACCGAACATATAATTAACTTCAAATAAAACTTTAACTTTTAACAGATTTTCCGGTTTTGGCCGGATTCTGGGCTAACTACTTGTCCGGCGAAGAAATGGTTTTCACCATCGTGTTCAGCATGTCTTCTTACCCCTAATTCAAACATCCAATCAACTTCAAATAAAACTTTTACTTTTAACAAACTTTCCGGTTCTGACCGGATTCCGGACGAACTACTTGTCCGGCGAGAGGTGGTTTCCACCATCGTGTTCACCATGTCTTCTTACCCCATAATCGACTGTCCCATTAGCTGTTTAAAAATATTTTGCTTGCCCCTTAATTTAAACCCCCTCCCCCACCCCTAAATATAGGGCTACAAAGCCCATCTACGAACTCGACCTTACTCTTGACCCAAAAAATCCTCACACCAAGTTTCATCAAAATATCTCATTCCCTTCAAGAGTTATCGTGCTGACAGACGGACGGACAGACGGACAACTTTTGCGATGTCATAGGTATCCCTCCACTTACGTTTTGGGATCCCGTCGTTGTGATGGACAAAAAGTGCTGATTAAATTATCTTTACGAAAATAATAACATCGCATATTGATGAAATTGAATCTTTTTTCTGGATAAACCAAATCTGACTTCATCTTCAGTCTCAGCTGATCATTCTACATGAGCAGCTTACCTTAGTCCAAGAAAAATCGACAACACGATAATTTTAATTTTTTTCTTAAGACATACAAAATGAAATTCACAGCCGAAAAAACTCTTATTTTGCGTCATTTCGGGATATACAACTTTGTATACGTTGTTCAGTTTTTTTTTTTTTCTCTACAAGGTGGTACATTTCTGTTGCAATTTGTTCCAGGTCGACTTCTTTTTGGAGCTCGTTTTCCTGTACTATACCTAGTTTTCCCATTTGGTTGCCCGGCACTCTGTTCGCATATGGTCTTTAAACTCAGTAGCTATTTTTCCCAGCGAATTTGTCTGGATCTTCTTATTTAATCACTAAAAATAGGTAAGGCAAGCAAAGGGAAACGAGATTCGTTATCGGTCAGTATCGGGAAGCGACACCTGGACTTCCGGTAATATCCGGGAATCCAATCAGGCGAGGCTAAACAAAGAGCAGTTCTCGTCGGAAATAGATTTGTTGGAAAGAAGCCGTAATTACTGGCCGAGTACGATTGGAAAAGAATGGGATTACTAAGGCTTCCCCGACACCTCCTTTGGCTTGTTGGACAGCATGCAGTCAGGCGAGGCCGTCTGGGAGGGTGGAGCGTTTCTTCAGTTGTCGGTGATTTAGTTGTATGAATATCACCAAATTAATAAAATTTGAGTGATGCTTTTGGCTTGAAGAATGTTGATGAGTTACTTCTGTCTCTCTTGACGACTGTCCAGTTAGGGGTGGTAAGGCTTATTTTATGCAGGAACTAACGGTGGTACGAAAATATAAATATATATTGGTCGTCTGCCTTAGGAGATCTAGGACACAGGCTCACCCGTGGAGTAAGTGCCTCTAGATCTCTGAAGGTAGACGACCCAGGCCGTAGGTGTACTGTCCATTTTGACACCGATACCTGCCCGTTGCTTGTCAAAGGACGCTGTCATAGTCAGCTTTCAGACCGCCCTCGCAGTTTCAAGAGTTTTGTAAATGTGCAAGTTTCTACACCGTGATTACCTAGGACTACTGATAGTTTGAAGGCTAATAAACAGGAAATGCGCATCGTATAGTATAAGCAACCACTAAACTTCTGTATGGCCAAGTTCACCATGTCAACCACCACTACCAGTCGGGTCAAGCTTTGTGTTGTTTCTTTATAAAAAAGACAATCTATCACTTTTTGAAAGGGTCGAATTAACCTTTTGCGAGCTGTTCCGACGCGCTGACATGGCGAGGAGCAGGGAAACCCAATAGTTGTGTGTTTGCTGATAACATGGTATCTGTTACCACGGTAACTGGATCTGCAATTAGTCGTTTTGCAGTTATCGTGGTATCTGATACACGGTGCTCTGCAAAAACGACTGTTGCCGAAGTTGCACTTCTCGAAGTCATCCCACAAGAAAAACAGATATCCAGTTACCACGGTCGGACCGTAGTAGCTGAATATCTGATACCACGATAACTGGCCAGAAACCACGATAACTGCAAAAACGCCTTTTGACCCTGGTATCAGATACCACGATAACTGCAAAAACGACTTTAGACCGTGGTATCAGATACGATGGTATCTGCAAAAACGCAACTAATGTTGCCAACGAGATAGTATCAGTGATTTAGAAGTGGAATACCACTAGACGTTTCGCCCAGCCGTCAGTCAAACCAGCTCACAAATCCACAGCTAACCGACCACAATCCGTAGACGCTTGACAGTTTCTCCACCTGTCATTTCCTCCATCCCACGAATCCGACAATTCTTCAACCCGTTTCCATCCGTTATTTGCCCAACCGCTCAGTTAACCAATGGGAATCCAGGATTCGTGTACCCTTCATTGGACCCAGGAAAGTCGCAAGCGATCGTGTTTCGTTAGGGATTTATACTGATTTTGTACAGAGAGCTTGCATTGGCCAATGGTCAGGCGCCCTGCATCTCGCTTGCCACCCTGCATTACATTTTCGAAGATAAAATTGTTTTTGCTATGTCAGTAATAAAGTGTCTTAAAGGACTTCGTGTCGACAATATTTTTTATTTCGACTTATTCCTAGAAGTCAATGGGCCTTGGAAAAGGCTTGAAAATCCTCCCAGGTCGCGGAATTTGTTTTAAAGCAGTGCCTAGTTCTACAGTTTTCAATAGTGCTGAATGCTGGAACTTAAACAGCAAGTAGGGTGATGCGTGCTTTAAGAAATGCGGCGAGCCATGAATCTACGAAGAAGAGCCAGTTCGCCATTCTCAACGAGATGCAGCTTTGGTCAGTTTGCTGTATACTGTCTTAACTAGCTTCCCTCTTTGTCTCTGTTCTGTTGTGATTGAACAAAAGCCCGGATGTGGGAATAGAGGCAACAAATGTAAAGAAACCATGCCTTCGGCAAGATAGAAGACCACCAAATATAGAATTATTCATCCGGAAAGTGATTCGGCGAGGAGAAGGCTTTCAACCCAGTGGCAATGGAAATGGCTTCTGATTGGTGATCCGGCGATTGTGAGAAGGGGTTGCGGACTCAACAGTTGCAAGCATCGTCCCATTCACTTTCTCCTATGGCATGGATCAATCAGTCACTTTTAAGTTAACCCCCAATAGCACTTGGGTAACACGGGAAGAAATTGGAAAAAAAACACTTACGAGCCAATACGAATAACACAAACAAACACAGAATATGAAACGGAATAAAAATGAAGTAAAGTTTAAAGAAGATCTCGAATGAACAAGAGCTAGAAGCTCAGATGGCAAGGCTAGGGCAGGGGATGAAAGTAGGAATTTGCCAGTTCTTGGGTTTGTTGTGATCGTTTTGTAAGCAAGACCCTTGAAAAAAGAATGATCTTGTGTCTTGGGAAATCACGAGATTGTGTACTTTGGTTTAAAAGTATTTTTATTGTTGTACTTGGCTAGTATAATAGATGCCTTAGGGCGCTAGAAGTCGGTCTATAATCAAAACCCTTGAGGCAAAAAAGATCGTGGGTATTTTAAGATCATGAATGTTTATCTTTCGGTCAGAAGTGTGTTTTTGACTTTTTGGTTAAGGGTGCTAGAATTTCAGTTTGAAGGAAAACCCCTGTGAAACAAAGGCCACGGGCCCTCGGGGATCATGACATGTGTCGTTTGGTCAAAAGTTTGTTTTCACTTTGCTGTTTCAGGCTCACCTGGCTAACCAGGCTAACCTGGAACAGCTTATGACCTTTGCGCAGTCCAGTTTCTTCCCAATCATTCCACTCGTTTGATCCCTAGGCATGCAACAATATTTCCGGGACCCCTCCAACTCCTGTATTGTAACCGAACACGGTTCGGACACATAAATGGACTGTTTCGGGCATCTCCTCCTACCACGGGTAATGTTTTCGATCAGAGCACCCTTTCGCAATAGCAATTCCAGGAAATGTCCTGTACCCCTTTAGAATCACGTCCATTGAAGCTGAACGCTGTTCGGACCTCAAATGACATGTCTAGGCACGTAATATCGATACCATCGCAACTTTTGACCTCGGTCCTTTCAGCAGTTTGAACCCGAATCGTGTGAAAAAAATTCCGGGACCTTCCGACCCCCCAACTATCCTACCGTGGCTGGCTGCAGTTCGGACTTCTAGATTGTTGTACATCTACTACGTCCGCTTCTACCAATCGTCAAGCTTGCTGAAATTGGGTTACGATACGGATCCATAGTTAAATTTCCTTACCGGTTATGCCCGGTATCCCTTCCAACTACGCCCATCGAGATCTGGCCCGGACCCCAAACAAACGATCTACGAAACTTGAAATTTGCTCCAGTTTCATCGCAATCCCTTGTTCCGTTTGATCCCAATGAAAAACGAATCTTCCTCCATCCCCTTAGATATCACAGGCATAGTGGTGTAACGAATCAACTTTCCAAGAGGGTTCAAGGCTTCATGCGCATTGATAAAAGCGTAGCAGGCTCAAGAAATGCGATAATTACTTAATGATAATAGTAGCTTGTGTTAATAAATTACCAGATTAAATCATTTTACTGAAATTGTCCTTGGAACAACCTACTATTGCGAGCGATGTGGCAGCTTTCGGTTCTCACCGTATTTGTGGAGTTCAGAAGTCGTGAACCACTGCAAGTATCAAGTTTAAACTTAGTACACTTGTGGGTATTGGGGTCTAGTTGTGCCCTTTGGGGGTCCCACACCAAACCGTTTGGTGATGAAATTCGTTGTACTTGTAGATCCTAGGGCTGGGAAAATTGTTTCGACCAATCAAAGGTAGCAGGAAAACGCTATTGGGGCTACTTACGCTTTAAGAAAAGACGAGCTATTGAAGTAAGCGCCCCTGCCGAAGCGGTGAAATTCCATATCGACCGCTTGCCATTGTAATTGGAGATTTCGGAGAACTTTCAGAATATGGAAAGGACAGGGACGCGTTGTCTCTATTGTTGTTTCCTCGAACTTCCTCGAAAAAGGTCAAACGCCTGAATTAGTTTGCAAAACGTCTGGCTTAGCGCGTGACTTTAGTTGAGAAGGACAAACGCCTGAATCAGTTTCCAAAACGTCATTGCTTAAAAATACTTTTCTATATGTAATTCCTCGAGTTTGTATGGCACTTGCAGCCTCCGGCTCAAGTGTCATAGCCGATCGCAATTCCGTTTGTCAGTCGGTCGATCCGTTCGTCTGTCACACTTCTTCGAGTTAGGGTACTTAGAGATATGCTAAGACGATGGAATTTGGCAGGCCTCAGGGACCCGACCAAACTAACTTGGAAATAATCAGCGACCGTCCGGGGGTGAGTGGAGGGCGGGGGAATCCGGACGATTGAGTGGTGCGTAACTTTCGAACGGTTGATCGGATTGGAATGAAACTTAATAACCGAATAGATGACATATCTCTGAGGAAATGAAATGAATGAAATTGTGAACGACTCTTACTGGTAGGGTGGCTGGCAGACGGAGCATATTACCCAACCCGGAGTTACTCAACCCGGATTTAACTCAATTTCGGTTTAATGCGTTCGTTTTAAGTTGGTTTCGTTGTATTCAGTGCTGCTGGTGTGTTCGAATCTCGCCGGCTTGAGAGATAACTTCCGAAGGACATAGATGTATTGACGGTAGAGAAGGTCACCGACTAGGTATTGGAATCGATTACCTCGCGCAAAGAATGATCTCTTCGGAACCATGGAATCAATATTGGAATGAATGAAAGGATAAGCTGTCCTTGACAGGTTTTTGATTTTTATCATTGATAAATAGACTTATCGTCCGTCTAGTGGATGAAATTCATGAGGATTTGCCTGGGGGGCCTATAATTACAGTTATTGACGGATTTTGACAAGAATGGATGATGATAAGAACTTCCGTCTCTCGGGCCCTGCACCGATCGAAAAATTTGCGACCATGCTCCATAAGCACTGAGCGGGTGCGGATTTCCGAGGCCTTGTGTACCCTATTTCTAGCACAGCACCGTAGGCTAGTTTGTCAAGCGTTGCAGATATACGAGGACGCAGAAGATTCGGCTACAGCGATAGAGCTCATGACGCGTCGGGAATTCCACAATCGGTGCAATGCAAGGAGGCATTATTAACTTCTGTTCTGCTACAAAATAGTAGTATTTTCTTGCTTGAACGCATCAGGGGTGTCACGTCTGGGGTGGGAAGGGAGACGCCGGTCTATAAAAATAAAATTAGTTGGCGCAGATATTTGCGTAAAACCAATTGTTTTCTCTCAAAAAATAAAGTCGGTGAAAAAGATGAGACAGTCGGTAAATACCTTCCCCTTCCCCCAAACATTTAGGCTGGTAACGCCCCTGTTACGCATTACAGTTTGCATTCAAGGGAAAGAGGTGCAGCAGTAGTTAGTACGAAAAATATTATAAAGAATATATTACAATAATTTATATTGAACACTTGTCTGCCGGGCCGACGGAGCAGGTTAAGTGACCGAGCTCCAAAAGGTCGATTACATTTAAAGTAGACAGTAAAGTATATTTACATATAAATCCATATCGCAGGGTTCGACTACAGAAGAATGAAATGATGCTAGGAGTTTCATTTTTTTTTGTTAATTTTTTTTCCCGCAAATCCAGTAATATACTTGAAACCGGAAGAGTTATGATTCCACCTTAAAACAAGTGCTCAAGCGTTCAAACGTGGACTGTGAGAGTAAAATCTTTACCACATCTTATGAACAAACAGGGTTAGAACCAAGACATTTCGCATCCTATATAACCAGACAAGTATTGAAGAAAACTAAATTAAAATCATCCCACTTCAAATGCATTTAATGTAAAGGAACCGCATGTAGAAATCCAAAGAGATCTTGCAAGAACAGTTTCATTTCCAATACTAAATGTCTAGCCATCCACTCCGACCCTTTAAATCTCTTTGTAGTTAGCAAGGTAATACTAAGTGCAATAAACCAAATCGTAGCAGCCTAATACTATCTTCGTCACAATTTCATTAAGAACGGCATATCATCGATCATATGACAAAACCGTCTAGTTTACGTTTACGGTTACGTCGCTTGGTCTTATTTGTTGCTTTTACAACGAAATCCACATCTATACATATATATCCACAAGTATACAATAGTTGACCTTGAGACCTGTCGTAGACGAACTTAACTCATGGGAAGTCTGCGCCCAGCTGCCCATGAACGGTTCAGGTTCAGGTTCTTTTTAATAACAAAGTAAATAACAAAATGTCCAGAGCCCGGCTGAGAAGACAAATTCGTAATGCACGGGATGGAAAGACTTCTTTAAATAAATACAACATTTATACTTCACTACATGCCATTGATACAAATGGAAATATGCGTATTCCCCCGTCAGTACCCGGTCCCCAACACCACCAGTTGACACGTCCAGCGAAACAAACAATACAAAAATAAATATAAAAGATAACAAGAACCGAGGAAAAGTGATTTCAGTCCGAAAGATCCTGGACTGAGTATTCACATCCTCCAGGTTCAGTATCTTCAAAACCACATAAAATGGGAACAAACTTAACCTCCTTTTGTATTGTTGTGTAATTGTCTTTTCTTTTTCTTTTTCTTTTGTTTCTCTACCAACTCCTCCGACCATTTACATTGTATTTGTATGGAGGGTTTAAATAAAATTATTAAAGGCAATCCGCATCAACTAACAACAACTCACTTATCACGAAACACATTCTCAATATAACAACATAAATTTAAGTTTACGTTTGGTTGTTTGAATTGACTGTGAAATGTCCAAATTAGAAGTATAAATATTCCAGTTCCGAATTACTGAGTTTCGAAGCGAAAATTTCGATCTTTCAGTTATAATTCTTGGCTGATACAGTTTATTAAAATTTCTAGTTAGATGTCCGTGTTCAATAGTTTTAAGCGGGAAAAGGATCGAGGAACGAAAAAACGAGGGAAGCAAACCACGGTCATACTTAAGTTTGAAGAGGATAGATTCAACAGTCACAAAATGTCTTAAAGGAAGGATATTAAGAAAGCAATAAAGAGATTTATTGCTTTCTCCCCCCCGGGGGGGGGGGGAGACGGGACCCATCAAAATGCGTATCTAGATCTATATATTCACAGGTATATACTGTAAAAAAAAATCTTGCAGTATTTGCTATTGGGATTAATCTTGTCTTTTAAGATAAGATTACCTCTAATTCGGATTAACCTTGTCCCAGTAGAGATAAGATTAATCCCAGTAGCAAATACTGCATCCTTATTTGGAGAAACTTTGTGCAGTGTCCTAGCTTAGAGTTTGATTCCAGTCAGGGTAAACAACAAAACTTATATGCATTTTGGGCCCACTTGTCTGTGAACATGGAGGATGTGAGGGTGGTTCAACTACAAATATGTATTCCCACCCTGGGATCTAAAAACACAAGGGAAAATGAGCAATCTTGGCCCAATTGCGGCTGAACCAAGGGGGAGCGGGGTTAGTGCCCCCCCCCCCCTTCCCCCCCCCCCCAAAAAAAAGAGACCCCAACGCTCCCAAGCCTATAAAGTTTCAACTTGACAACTGTTGACTCCTGTCACGAACTTTACTCTTGGACAGTAGCGGCCCAGTTGACCATGAACGGGGTAGGGGGGGTGGGGTGCAACTTGAAATGTAATTTCCCAGCCCCACGATCACAAGTACCAAGAATTCTATCATCCTGTGTTCGCTGGTCAAGTTATGAACAATATTCACTGGGCAGTCTGGGCCCATTTGCTCCTGAACTGGTGGGGGTGGGGGTGGGGGCCAAAATGCAGAACTAGACCTCGATATCCACAAGTGTACTAAGTTTAACCTTAATGGGCCCCACAAAAAAGGGAAAACCGAGAACGGAAAGCGACAGCGCTCGTAAGAGTGATGGTTCATAAATAAACACTCCACTAAAAATGGAAACTAGGACAGCTGGTAAGGGCGAAAAGACGTTAAAACAAGCTGGTAAGGGCGAAAAGATGTTACAACTACAAATGACACACGGCAACTGCGAGAAAACCGAACAAACATACAAAATGTTTTAAACTCACGATCAGCTTTTCTCCAACCAACGTCCCGAGCTCCTTCCAACCCCAGTCTCCTATAACAATCGCACCCCTACCTCCCCTTCTCTTTATTTTTTCTTTCAGTTTTTGACGCAACTGTCAGATTTTTTCAGCATTCTCGGGAATAAATGATTATAAGACCTGCCCTGGTGATGCTAGCCAGTATTGCGGCATTTCGGTCTCATAAATCGGTACTGCGTTGAGCCTATACACAATATTAACCTAAATGTGCCGAGATAGGACAGTCTATTTACCCATCACTTATTCACTTAATGAAGCTTGAAGACCCGATGAAAATGTGTTACTTCGTTGCTCCGCTATTCACGAATATTCTTTTCATACAGTGGAATTTTCCTGACTCTTGGTACCTCTATGCTACTATTTCGAAAATGAAAACCTTCCGGGAGATTACCACTGGCCACTGAAAAGCAGCATTTTTATTGAGGTGCAAAGTATCGGCGTCATAGTGGAATTTTGCGTTGTTACGACGGCCGTAGATATTCTGAACGTAATCTGGCTTGTAGTTAAACTTTTAGTGATGTTCAGATGATATAAACACGAAATGTTCCTAGGAATCGTGTGAAAATATCCCGCCCCTCCCGGGAACTTTTTTTTAATATTTGCGTGTAAGTATCTGTAAAACGTACTTCAATTAAACTAATTGCTCATGGCAGTACAGATTCGTATCATCCAAAATTCATCATAAGCCAGTTCTGTCGCGTAGTATCTGCAGCTGCGGCAGTGGAAACCTTTATAGCCAGGTGCACTTGCGACCTTGCATGTCTAATGTCGTTGATACTTTTATTTGGATAGCGTGACAGGGATTGTGCCGCATAGCGTGATCCCGCCTCCCCTTATACACATGTGCATACTGGTAATTCTAGGAAGAAAGAACATATGATGGAGTATAAAAATAATAAAACTTCTTAACATAAAACGTAGGGACGGCGCAGCGCCCCTCCTACGAGTGAGTGAGTTTAAATAAAATAAAATAAAAATTTAAGCTTTAAATAAATTTTACCTGCGGCGCTTTCATTTCTCTTGGGTACAGCCCTGTGCAGCAACGGCGTTTTTTTACCGGCACATTTTCAAGTTCTGTTGGCAAAACTTGCTGAGGTAGTGATATTTCGACACATTTCAAGAAAGAAAGGGAAGAAAAAGGAAACGTTCAAAACAGTTGTAAGCTTAAAGGACCCCTCGCACTATTTACTCTTCAACAGTTCAATTTTATTAAATTCAAAATAAATGAACAAAATAAGATTCGACCACTACAAAGCTCCGTGGCCCGTTACATAGGGGTTAATACCAATATAATCAACAAATTAACGAGTCTCTTCACTATTACAATAAAATATATTTGAATACCTTAAGTCTAGGTTGTGCTTTCAACAACAAATAACCCGCAGTTTTGGCTGTTTTAACCCTTTTGTGAGACCCGTTGACTTATAGCGAAAACAGGGATACAATTTACATAACCGTTTTTTGTGATGAAAAAAGCGTCGACAGCGTGATACACACCGAAGGTAGCAAATCACGGCAAGTGAGAAAATCAGCGTGGTTTTATCAGAGGGGTTAGAATGTACTGTTTGAAATTGGGATCTCCGGGTTTAAAAAATATATGGAGTGATCATGGGACTAAGGTTGCGTTAGTATTATAGGTAAGAGATGTCCTTTAACTGTTCGCAACTTGACATTAAAAAAAAAAAACTCATGAATATGTCATTGCTGGTTATTTACAGGTTGTTCTTAAGCTCATGGAATGAATGACGAATTCTAACGTCACGGAATGCAATATCCGTATTCTAATTTTCTTCTTCTTTAATTATTGTTTTAATTAATTTTTCTTCGTAATTAATCTTCAACCTTGACAAATTTTATGTTCGGAGCCTTGTGACAGGCGATGAGCAAAGGGGTTAGAGACTATGCAGTTGACAACCCGAAAGAAGTTAATGCATGTCTACTTTTGGTGGAAGATATATTTGCACTTGTATTCAAACAACTCATAAAACGGATACGTCAGCTACGATGCTTTGGCAGAAATGTTTTGGCCTATTTGACAATGCAAAATACATACTTCAGCTACATTTTATTAGATTTATATTTCGGCCCTTCTTGGCAAGGGTCCTCTTCAGGCTGTCAAACGTCAGGGACTACGTTGGGGAAGAAACGAACCTGTGCTCATTATTCCCCAATATTGTCCCTAACGTTCGACAGCCTAACCAGTATCCTTGCCATGAATGGCCGATCATTGCTGCCAAAGCCTCGCAGCTGACGTCTCTTATTTTATGTATTGTTTGAATATATGCTTTCCAGTCGGCCTGAGCTAAAGGAGTATTTTTTTTACACTTGAAGACCACCTAAGTTAGATGTAAACAGAAATAGCATAGTTTGATGTCATCTTTAACAGTTAGAAAAATATTAAAACTTTCTGGACTTTAACTCTATGGGATTTACGGTCGTACTGCACCTAAATTTACGGGTACATACTTTTTTCTGTGAAGCTTGCACCCCTTTGGCATGTAGTGATAACTGGGGCAATGCGTGCATGTCTAAGAGGAAAGTGGTAGGTAATTCTCCAAGGAACATTAGAGGGGGGATGGTAAAAAAGTAAATAAGAATGGGGGCGAAAAGTTGGAGGTCGTTCTTAGGAAGAATAGAAGCTAATTAGATAGGGCGAAATCTCTGGGGATTCAGTGGCGTGTGAGCCTTCCTTTATTCTGAGAACAAATGGACCCGAAATATTTACATGAGCAAAATCATCCTTTATTTCAAAGCTTGGAAACCTGAATATCCAGCTTAACGCCAAACAGAATGGCGACGATTGTTTTTTAAATATAGTATATGCGTATGTATGACCGTTCAGAACCCCGTTCATCTTGATTAAGCTCTGTCAAAATCCAAATGACAGTCACCAAGTTTTTACCGAATCTGTGCTATTTACCGTCCTGAGACACTTGCCAAGTTATGTCTTCCGGCCATCGCGTATAGATTTTTTTTTTCACGATATTTGATCGAGACATTTGAATGAATTAACGGAAATTGCGACAACTTTGAAATGAATGATATCGTAAACATTCCACGTGTTTAGGAACTCAAAGGATGATACGCAAACACATGTGTTGATGAATCATATTATAGCTTCGGGTATATTTTTCTAAATATGATTTTTAAGTTTGTCCTGTACGACACTTCTCAGTTTCTTCTAGATGTGTGAGGCGAAAGGCTTTTATGACACAAGATGTTATTGTTATTATTTTCTTTTAGTTTCGAGTAATTTTTGTGTGTATTTTCCTCTTCTTTCTGATGTTCATGCAACACCAGTACTCACATCTTGCTTGTGACGATATGTGAATTACACCTGCGCGGCAGACGATAAATATTCTGTATCTTTCCGTTGAAAATAACGCATAAAATCTGTTAAAAGTGTCTTTCCGTTGAAAATAACACATAAAATCTGTTAAAAGTGTCTTACCGTTGAAAATAACACATAAATCTAATAAAGTGTTTCTCGCAAGATATAACACTAAAAATAGGCATAACATAGATTTCTTGCACATACTTTGGTTAACACAATGATGTGCACCAAGCGTTAAATTTAAAAACTCTGATAAATTTAGTGCCTTGAAAGTTAACTTCGCTTGTCTTAAGGTAGGTAAATTGAAGTGACAGAATAATTTTCAGAACTTGCTGGGATAAAGAATGAGGTAAAAGCCCGACGTGAATTCGCCTTAGAAGCGATTTGGCCGTCAAGAAATTCGAAAGAGAATGTCGATGTTACGTTTACCGCCGTTTGGATAGTCTCTTCTTCCTTTGAGACTCCTGGGTGTACGGAAACTTAATATTTTCCGTCGGTTTGCGGTTACTTGTTTTGATTTGGCCACGTAGGGACTTTGGAATGTTTGTTATCTTGGTTTTCGGACAATCGGTAGGGAAGCCAGTCAGGTTTGTTTCATTTTGCATCAAACGCTTGGTAAATACGGTTAAGATGTAGGGATGGAACACTTTCAGATATCTGAGCCCTAGGTTTCCTCTCTTCGGCATGGTGTCAGCTGGCTTATGCCACCGAAGATCAGGGGTATAAGTAAGTAAGTAAGTAATTTATTTATAGCCCGCCATTTTGAAAAGGCGGAGTACATGAAAGAAAATAAATAAAGCACATGAACACACAGAAAAAGGCACTTAATTTTCAATCTTCGGCCAGGAAGCAATGGATAAGGTCGTGCGCTGGTTCGGCCTGTTGTCCATGATTTTTTAAAGCGATGACTAACTCTCCGAGCTGATGAAGAATCGCCGGGTTTACAGTGTGTAAAAATATGCCAAAATTTCTTTTTAACCCTAAATTGCAAAGTCTCCACAAACTTGCATTGTCAATAGTACACAAACAATTTTGATACGCTAGCAAAAAAAAAATCGGCAAGTCGGTCGTAAAATCCGCCAATATGGCAACACTGATTATCCCAGATGCTGCTGAGTGTCATGTTTCCTCTCTTTGGTATGGTGTCAGCTTGCTTTTGCCACTGAGGATCAGGGTAATATTGTGTACTCCCAGATACGAGTGACGTATCAACCTCCAAAGTCATATCCATATTGCCAAAAGTCGTATGTCATCTAACCGAACATTCTTCTTGCGATAGAAATCCGTCCCTTTACATTTTATTTATAAAATAAACCATACTTTAATTCCATTATTTTTTTAATTTAACATTCTGCTTAGTTCAGCATACCGTGGAACTGGAGTGGTGGATCTGCAGTGACTCTGTGTTATACTGTATAGTTGTTTTTGTGTCTTTCGACAGTACGAGCTCGTCTCCCCGTTGCGACCCTCTTTATCACGATTTTGTACCTGGATGTCTGTAAATAAACTGAACTGCACTGATTTAGGCTGTTAAATATTGCCATAACCTGTGGGACAGAAGATTATATGCATAACATACCTGTTCGAAAAAAAAAAAATTCTAGCTTATCAGTCCTTGATAACACTGACTAGTGAAGTATGTACTGGTGACTGGTGGCACCAGACATACATCGGTTCCAGCTTGTTATAGGGGCTATCCTCTTCAACTGCTACGTGGAGGGAGCCATGATCTTGCAAATCCGATTGCTCGGAAATGTTACAGTTCCGAGCACCTTCCCTTGGGGTGGGGGGGGGGGGGGGGCTTCCTAAGGGCTGGACTCGCTCCGCCACGTTCCATCAAGGATAGATAATACACCCCCTGAGAATGATTAACGAATATAAATACTAAACACGTGACCACGACTTGGGCAGGATATGCTTCGCCTTTTTGGGATCCCAAAACGTAAGTGAAGGGATACCTATGACATCGCAAAAGTTGTCCGTCTGTCAGCACGATAACTCTCGAACGGAATGAGATATTTTGATGAAACTTGGTGTGAAGATTCTTTGGGTCAAGTGTAAAGTCAAGCTCGTTGATGGGCTCTGTAGCCCTACATTTAGGGGTGGGGGAGGGGGTCCAAATTAAGGGGCAAACAAAATATTTTTAAACAGCTAATGTGATAGTCGATAATGGGGTAAGAATACATGCTGAACACGAATATGCAAAACATTGTCTCCTCCGACAAGTAGTTCGCCCGGAATCCGGCAAAAATCGGAAAATTCGCAAAAGTTCTATTTGAAGTTGATTAGATGACAGATTGAGGGCTAAGGAGTCGGTGAGTCTGTATATGACAATCATTTTTTACCCAGACATATAATTCGTCCGGAATACGGTTGAAACAGGAAATTTGTTTATAAGTTGAAGTTTTATTTGAAGTTAATTAGATGTCCTTTAGGACTTAACTCGCTGACTTCGTTTCTGAGTTTTCTTTTATTTGCTGGACAAGTAGTTCGCTTGGAATTCGGCCGAAACCGGAATTTTCGCAGAAGTAAAACAGGAAGTTTCGGTCAGTATCGTCAAAAACGATATGGCTGATAGAGGTATATCTGAACTTGGTTTTCTCAGATGATTACCCTGGGGAATACTGGATCTGGCGAAGACAAGAACCAGACTAGATTTTTGGGATCCCATCGAAACCTTAGGTATTGTTTTGTTTGTCTTGAATGCGGTAATTGGGCTACGTTTTCAGAAGGCTTTTGGTACAAAACATCTCATTTTTTTTCTCATGATTTTTTACTTTACATTAGCTTTTCCATTCGCACTGGAAATAGAGTCACCAGCTATGGATCATTTTGCTTACACTTTTTCAACTTCCTCCAGAAGGTCAATTTCCCTATTGTTGGTCAAATCTGGTAATAGTCTGCACGACCTTCCATGTGCTTTTCGGTTGGTGCTTTCCTTGGTCCATTGCAAATTTCTCTGGGTGGAGTAACGAAACTTGCTATTCTTCCTCCACGCCTTTGCTTTCTTTGGCCTGATGTTTGTTTTCATTTCTTCCCGTACATCTGGGGAAAGCCATCATCAGGCTCATTGGCAGGGATAACAGTACTTCCCCTCGTAATTCTCCATCAGACATGGTATTTCTTCACCTTAGGTGTTAATTCATCTAATTACACCCATCCTTCTCTGTTAAGGATACTGTAAGGTCTCTTGTATTTGTATGGCACTTGCAGCCTCTGGCTCAAGTGCCATATACCGATCGTAGTTCCATCTGTCGGTGGAGCTGTCTACCCAACGATTCGACCATCTGAAGGGTGAGGTGGAGTGAGAGGGCATCCCAGGGAATCCGTAAAATTGACTTGTGCGTAACTTTTGAACGGGTGATCAGATTCGAATGAAGCTTAATAACTGAAAGGAAGACATGTCTCGGATATCCCATTTAAGGGCGGGATGGGTTCAACAGCTCGGAGTGAATTGGTAGGGGGAGGCTGAAAACCTCGTGAAACGGTTAGATTGAGAAGATCGGAGTGGAAGTTGCTGGGAAGAACAGGCATCTGCTCTAGATAAATCGTTTACACAACCAGACTTGATCCGGACACTTTTGGGGGTGGACGGGGGTTTTCCCGAATTCCGGTGATGGCGGTTTTGGGGATTCTCACAACGAAACTTGGCAGTCATATCAGGGAGCCAATCAAACGGATTTGGAAACAAAGATTCTCTCGATAAGATAATCGTGGGGGGGTAGAGGGAAGGGGAATCCGTAAAATTTAGTCATGCGTAACTTCGGAACGGGCGATCGGATTCCAGCGAAATTTTGTAACTGAACAGAGGACATGTCTCTGATGTCCTTTTTCATGTCTGGACCTGATCCGACAGCTGTTGTGGGGGGGGGGGGGTCGTCAAAATACGTGACCCGCTTAGACTGGAGAGACCGGGATGGAACTGTGTGGGAACAAGAAACAAATGCTCTAGATGAATCATTTAAAGAACCGGATTGGATTCAGGCACTGTGGGGGGGGGGGGTTGGAGGGGGTTAGGGGTCACTTCCCAAATCTTACCATTCCTTAAAGTACTAATATTAACCGCAAAGTAAAAAAAAAAGTACTTTTAAGCAAAATATACATTTTCATGATGAGCTTTTTATTATTTTGCCGCAAGGGTTTTACTTACAGATGAATTTCTAGCTCCCCTAAAGTGTGGATCTTAACCGAAATGTCAATAAACTATTTTTGATCAAACGTAACATTTCGGCCCATGATCAGTTTTGCCACTAAAATTTAATTTCTAGCACCTTTAAAGTGTGCATCTTAACCGGGAAGTAAAAAAAATACTTTTGACCAAACGATATATAACAGATCCACAAGGGCCTATTATCGTTTTTACCTCAGGGTTTTGCTTACAGATGATTTCTAGCGTTTTTAATGTGCGCATCATTCCAGCCAAGTGTAAAAATAAAATTCCTTTTTCAAATCGTTACATGTTCGTGAACTCCAAGGGCCAATGATCATTCTTATCTCAAGGGTTTGGCTTACAAATGATCAGAATAACCCGACGAATTGACAAATTCCTACTTTCATCCTCTGAACCAGCCGTGCAAGTGCCATATGAGCTTCTTGCTCATGTTTTGTCTGTTGCGATTAAAATCACTAAACCCTAATCTTCTTCGGGATCCAGATAATTGGTTTGTTGCTCCCGTGGAATTGTAAATCCTTGTTCCTCGACTTCCTAGGTCCAGTAAGCGAGTGACCTGTTCGATGATTGTATGAAGTTAGTGTAGTTTGTTGGAGCCATGTTCTTCAATGAGGATAACATGTAAATTCGTAAAGGAAGAACAAAAACACCAAATTCTCGTTTTTTGCATATTTCATTATGACTGTCACTTCCTCTTTTAGTTGTAAGCGTTATCTGGCGAATACTCTTGAGGACTATCTCTCCTTGCCGATGCAAAATCTCCGGCCTCTCCGTGTAGCTAGCGGAAGAAAGGCAGAAGTGGTGTCACAGTTGCTCGTAAAGATCGCGGTGATTGATTGACACAGGATTTGAGTCGTTGAGTTTGAGTCGTACGGTCACTTCTGACTCCTTCTTCCTATTAAATTTGATTGATACCAACTTTCTCTGGCTGGAGTCAAGTCAAGAACCTTGCTATTCTTCCTGGGTGCCTGTGCTTTCTTTGGCCTGATGTTTGTTTTCATTTCTTTCAGTACATCTGGGTGATGCCGTCATCGAGTGCGCGGTGTGCCCAGCTCCCTCGGGCGATGGATAAGGTGCCGTTCTACACAGCGCTGAAAAAGTTCCGTGATTATCTCAACGGTTTAGTTCCGTCAATAGAAGAGAACGAAGTCGTTTTTCCCGAAACGCGGTTTCCAATTGGAGACGAAAGTGTGGACTTCAGCGATCTCAAAGACGATATTGACCTAGTCCCGTATTCCGGTGAGGACCCGCAGATGGGTATAGTGAAGAAGAAAAGGGGGAGGCCTAAGAAAGTCCGGGGGGAAGAGCCCTTCCCCTTTAAAGCTGAGGGGGCTCCGACAGAGTTGCAGGGGCTGCCGCCCCCTGGTGGGCAACCCTTGGATTATAGTGTGATGTCAGATGGTGCACCGAGAAAGAAGCGAGGGCGGCCAAAGAAAATCCGGCCGGAAGAGACCGGAATGATATCGGCAACACCAACAAGGCGGGCTCCTATGCCGCATGAAACTCACGCCCTACAACCCATGACTGATAACTATATGCACTATTATCATCAGCAAGATGATATGAGGCCCATTGGACACTTCGCGTTGCCTCCGCCTCTTCGGTCACCGAATAGTGCAAACTTCGGATCGCACTTTATGCCTAATTTTCAATACCAGCAGAACCCAAGTTTCGGTGCACCGAGTAATCATAGCCCACCACAGAATGCATATCCACAGGGGCAAAATTATGGGCCCCAGGGGCACCCGAGCCCACCGGAAAGTCAGTACCCAGCGCAAGGCTTTCCTCAAAATAATCGCAGTCCTTATCCTCAGAATTTCGCTCAACAATCATCATTTTCCCCATCCTGTGGCAGTCAGCCGGTGAACTTCAGTCAGAGTCCCGCGCAGGCGCCACACTCGTATCACCACTCCCCGCAGGGATATAGCCACACCCCCTCCCCAGCTGCCACACCCCAATCAAGCACGTCTGGGCAGTTTCCAAACTACACTCAAAATGATCTGTCGACTGATATCAGTACTGCAATGGGTGGCGGTGGGTCTCTCTCCAGCCCTCCGCCGAAGGCTTCCCCCAATAGAGATTTCGAGTCCCAAGAGAATCCCCAAGAGGAGAGCTCAACAAGCAATACCGCAGTCAAACCTGAGGTGAAAGAAGAAGCAAACGAAGCCAAGCCTGAGTTTTACCCCCAAGAAGGGCCGTTTCATGAGTTTGGCTTCAAGCAGCAGGACTTCCCTCCCAAGGCGTCGCAAGACCTTGCGGCCAAGAGCCTCCACGGGCTTGAGTCCCTTGTGGACCAAATCCCTAATCTCGGTGAGCAAGAAGGGAACCATCAGCAATATCCCCCTGTGCTTCAGCAGCATTACGACGGTCAGTATGGAGGATATAGCTACGGAGACAAGCCGGCTTTTAATTACCAGCCTGGATATCCAGGATTCAACTATCCGCGTTATCCCCAAGATCAGCAATACAGTTACCCACCCTATATGGGAAGGAGCCCCTATCAAGGAGCCGAGCCGGGGTATGGGTCCTATGGGGGTCAGTTCGGGGTACCCCCTGCACCCTATGGCAGTCCGGCGGCTGGGAGTGTCCCTTACACACCGGATTATGCCGCCGGATACCCGTATCAGTATAGCAATAGCCCATACCAGCAATCGTCAAGCCCCACTTCTGATAAAGTGAAACAGGAGCCCATGAATTTCACCGGATTTTGAGCAGATTTCCTACGGGATTCTGAAGGACCCAATAAGTTGTGATTGGATTTAGAGTGGATTTTCCGGTGACACGACCGGATTTTCTTTGGACGATGAGAAATCCGGTCTGAAGACTAAACCGTAAGTAAACTTTCTTTTGTGGGAAGAGAACTCTAACGGTTGTATCTTTATAGCTGGTAGGCACGCAGGATTTCCGGTTCCGGGCCGGATTTCGAGCGACCAGTATCTGAGTGAGGTGTGTTGGTCTGGTGAATAAAAGTACAATGACGCTCAAATTTATGAACTGATATTAAGTGGCGGTATCTCCTTTTGAACCCAGTGTTCCTCTAGTTTTAATTTGGCGTGTGTTTAAAAGCTTTAATTTCACGGTATGTCAGTAATCCGAAGCACTAGTGTGATTTTTAGGTTAATTTTTAGGCAATCGGAAATTAGACTATGATCCAAGTTCAGAGATCTGGAACAGCTCAGCCAGAATAAGATCAAATAAGCCTATGGGAGAGCAGCCGTCTACCCTTTATCCTAGTACTTCCATTCGAGAACTGTAGCGATTCGTGACCTGCTTGTGTAGCAGTAGCGTACCATAAACTGCATCTTAACGTCTAGAAGGCTCTTTGGATTATTGTGTGCGGACTTGCATACGTATGGGATTGGGTCTGATGCCCAGATTTGAAAGCGATTGGGATTTTCGCGCAGTTCTCGAGATTGAGACGCCGGCTCTCTCTTGGACTAAAGGTTAAATCTCTCAGGATCTATGTCAGTCTCCGGTTGGGCATGTATAGACCTCGTTCAGGCGGAACTTGCGTTAGAGGGAACGAGTAGCTGTTTTTCCCTTTCACTGCCCTCTTGGAAAATTTCAAACTTCCGATTTGTAACAGAGGGACTACACCCGACGAAAACGGATTCGAGCCAGGATTGACAAAGACGACCAACAGGAAGCGAGCGAAATTGAATGTCGTCCAGTAATGTCTGAGACTTCGACGATCCGCTTTCTTCGTAATTTCGTTGCAATCCCTTTATGCAGCTAGGGGAAATCAGCTGCTACTTCAAGCTACGTCTGAACGAGTTCTGTTAGGGTATATGAGTCTGTAATGTAGTTCACTGTAAAAACCGGTAGATGGTTTCTACGTTGCAATGCAATGATGGCTTTTCTGCTGCGATCTCACGCTTGTTTGTTTTGTTTTTTTTTTGTCAAAAGCGTTTTCTTTCCAATGGTGGAAACTAACACAGTTATGATTTATGTTTCTCCCAGTTTGATAGGGAAGGGTGTCCGAATCGGCTCATACTGCACGGAATGAATTAGTTTATCTGTGCTCCTTTAGGTTCTAGGTAAAAAAAAAAAAAAAAACTTTTTATCGTACCGCACGTGGGATCAGCTGATAACACTTACATTCATATATTCAAACAGCGTATCGGTTGTTTACATTATTTAAATATATGTTTCAAAGTCAGCTTGGACTCGAGGAATATTTACTTACATTCATACTGTCGAGTGTACCAATTCTGTTTGCTGCAAAGGTTTGAATTAAGAGCTTAGAGTGCCTTAGAGCTCAGTGCAAAATGCATGAGCGGGGACTTAAGGAAAGGTAGTCCTAAGAAGACATCCATTAAAGAGGCCGAAACAGGGTGAAATTAAATTGATCAGTTAACAGCGCTCCCCGACGTTTTACTCCAGAAACATGAGGCTAGCCGGTATTACAAAAGTTTGGGCGACTACGAAGCTTAAAATCTCAACTAGCCTACTTTCTGTTTTAACTCTTTACATCCCTCCGTGTTTCCTTAGACGAATGAAAAATAAAATTAGATTTGCAGTTCAATTTAACTAGAGCAATACTAGTTGTCATTACACGTCAGGATATTGCGGTGACGACTTGATAAGGGCCGCGCTCGATTCAGCTTTCCGGTAAACTGAAATCGTCGTTTAGACGTTTAATTTGCAATTTCCGTGGGCGAACACACGATCAGATTTTCCGGCCGGGTTTTCTGTAACTGCATCATCAAAATAAACAATGTTGTTGTTTCCGTATGGAAGTGATGATGGTGCGTCCGGGCGGCGAATTCCATTCCGCGAGAACGCGATCCTGATCGTCTGTTCAAGGGATTAACTTGGAACGTACTAACGTGTCGCAAACGACCGAAAAGAATTTTCATTCGTGACGTCATTAAAGGACCCGTGGTACCTATAATGCCAATGACCCTACCTCTGTATTTCATTTCATTTCATTTATTTGTATCCGCCGTGTACGACGAGTATAAAACTCGTAACTAGAAAACGAGTAACTCATTCATTAATTCTTAACCTGGAAACCCGAATTTGATGGTACATTCGAACCAATTAACGACACCTCCCTAATCTTTGCGCATGTTACGATTCAAAATGTCCCATGTGCGTTAGCTGACTGCGAATCATACTTGATAGTGCAAAATGGATACGTCAGCTGAACTTTATAGTTATATTTCGTCCAAATATTCTTTGAGCCCAAGCTGACTTTGAAACACTGTTTGAATATATATTTCGGCCCTTCTTGGCAAGGGTCCTCTTCAGGCTCAAAGTTGCTCAAGTTGGAAAGACGAACTTGTAGGAAAACAAACCAAAGATTATTGCATAGTGTTACATATTAGACTTCGTGAATTCCTTTGTGAGAGTTGCTTAGAGTTGAAAATGCTGCTGTTATTTCATTTTGGACACGGCTGCTGTTTTTTGCTGCTCTATTGGGTCGTTGATCGGGTTGAGATTTGTCTCATTTGAGTTGAATTTCGTTTTGTTGTAGAGAAGAGCTTGGGGTCTACAAGCAACTCTCACAAAGGAATTCATGAAGTCAAATATTTAAAGCTAAGCTAGAATCTTTAGTTTGTTTTCCTACGAGTTCGTTTTTCCAGCTTGAGCGGCTTTGAGCCCGAAGAGGACCCTTGACAAGGTTTGAAATATAGTTCTAATAAAGTTCACCTGACGTATCCGTTTTGCACTATCAAATATGCGCATTATGCTGTTGATGAGTAAGACAAGTTGAGTGAATTTTGCCCAGTTTTGCCAGAAGTCAATGGGTCTGGGAAAAGGCTTAAAACAGCCAAAGCCGTGGATAATTTGTTAAAAGCAGAGCCTAGTTTTACAGTATGAGATAGTTTGAATATTAGAGCATAAACAGCAAATAGTGCGAGGTGTGCTTTAAGAGAGGCCCAAAAATCGGCGACCAACTATGGAGAAGGGAGAAAAGTCGACTCTTTGGTTGATTGCTCGTTAGGTGGCGTAAGATAAACGAACTCATGATTAGAATGCTCTCTCCAGAATCTGATCAGTATGAGCCTGCTTCGGAAACTCTTCTTTGCCATGTAGATACAATCGCGACACGTATACGTAAAGATAGCCTATAATCTTGGTTGTGGGGATTTAGCTTCGTAGAAGGTTGCGGAGTAGTACGGGGTAACGGAAAGATAGTATGGTATGGTAGAGTTGAGATTTGTTCAGCTGCAGCACCCTTTGAAAGTTACATATAGGCGATTTGTTTGGTCTGTTTTGTTCAGATTGAGACAATCAGTTGTGCTAGTCTTCCGGATCCGGTTCCGGATCTATAGCAGCTATTGCTAGGATTAGATTGAGCGTGGGGTATGAGCAGTCGATTTTTCACGTGACGAATTTAGAAATGAGAAATATGCTTTTGAACAAGGTGGGGTAAACGGTCAAGTCAGCCAAGGGTACGCGATATTTCGGCCCTTCGTGGCTAAAGTCCTTTTCATGCTATACACTGTAAAAAAAAATCTTGCAGTATTTGCTACTGGGATTAGTCTTGTGTTTATTGAGATAAGATTATCCCTAATCGGATTAATTTGATCCCAATAGAGATAAGATTAATCCCAGTAGCAAATACTGCATCTTTATTCGGAGAAACTTTGTACAGTGTAGCTAGAAGAAGGACCGAAATGTCGGTGGACCAATCCCAGCTGACTTACCGTTCAACGCCACCGAGGGGGTTTGTAGGGTAATAAAATCACGGTGTTGAAGGGCAGCTGTTTGTTTTTTGGGGAGGAGGGCTAGTTTCTTCGACACAGAAATTTTGCTGAGTTGAATAAATGTGTGAAATTATGGTTTTTCCCTGTCTTCCAAGCTTTAAAGGATCTTTGAGATCGGACTAAGACGGTTGGGATTGAAGTATACCAGTTTGGAGTGAACATTTAAAAGCTAGTCGAATTTTTTGGTTTGGATTAACATTTATCCCAGTTTGAAGTGTTGGGGACTTTAATAGGTTGGTCAGGATTTGCTACGGATCTGAGGTGCACGTATTGGTCCTATTCTTCTTCTCTTGGTATTTCATTCCTTGCCTTTATGTAACATTTAAGTTGCTTTAGAAAGTAGCTTCGCGCGCTTAAGGCTTTGGTTATTTTTGTTTCTTAAGTCTGGATTGAAGTGCATTCTGTCGCGTCTTGATGTCCGCCCATAAAGAGGGGGCCCTTAGTCGCTAGGTTTCCATATCTTCTAGTTGGTGCTTGCTGGTCTTAAGTAAAGAATTTTAGCAACGACCTAAAGAAGACCCTTGTCAAGAAAAAATGAAATATCGCTAATTAAATACATTACTGACTAATTTGTTTAGTACCACAAAACGTGATTCGCAGTCAGCTTGAGCTGAAGGAGTTTCTGCCTGCTCAAGGAAAAGGGATCTGAGTCAGTATCAACATTAATGACCGTTGGAAAGCCATGCCCGAAGGTGGAGCAAACAGACCAATAGGATGCGCTACTTATTTTGCAGAAAATTTGCTCGGATAACCAAGAGAAGGTTGGAAAACGTTTCCAAAAACTTACAGGTTCAGAATAGTCAACTAACGTCGTTTATTCAGTCAAGTCTTAAATCCTGTACCTCCGAGTTTGGAATTCTATGTTTTTGGTGATGCTGAAAGCTAATATCCTTTTTCGTCCGGTAAGCTTCAGTCTCTATGGATACCGACACCTAGCCAACTGACCATTGGTCTCATTTTATGGCTGGACTACAGGCAGTTCACACTGCGAACTGATTCACCGTTAGTAGCACTAATCATGACCGGCTGATCACTAACTGCCATGAGTTTTGTTTGAGGCAGAGAACCGTTACCATCTCTGGGTTTGAGTACTTTTCTGCTGCTTCTGCCATGGTGTGTGAGAGGTTGCATTCTTAACTTTTTCTTAGTAATGTCACTAACTAACTACGTAACATCTTCAGGACTTTTTCTAACTTTTAGTGCGTTTGAATTTTCACTGATCCGCCATACTTGATCCGACATGATGCTCAGATATATGTTCTAGCAATATGGTTGTAAATAAGTGAGTATAGAATGTAAAATGTTACTTTATTTTAGGGGATGAGCTTTTTCCTTGTTTGTGACTTAGACCAAAGATGCAATGTGACGGTGTCCCACCAAAGATTTTGTTTTAAATTAGCCTCGACTAACCCTGCTTCTTCATTGGCTCCTCGAAAAAAAAATCTACCAATGGTATCCTTCGCGTAACCGCTTAAGGGTGGTGCAAACTGAATCGTTAGAAAGTCTTTATTTGCGAAGTAATGCAGTAGTTACAATTAAAATTATACTTTCCATTTAATGGAGGTTTACTCTTTCTCCCAGTTGTATGTTTATTTTGAAGCATTGTTTGAAGTAGTGAATAAGCTGCATAACTAGCTTATAGACAGGCGTTATTAATATATATATATATATATATATATATATATATATATATACAAAGCAAGAGAAAAGGCTTTCGCCTCTAAATAACAATATTTCGCCTCTAAATATTAAGAAAAATAGATATTGATCCTGTTTTCTCTTATGCAGCTCTAACCAAATCTCCATCTGCTTGGGTTGCTCTAGCTAATTACCGATGACGCGGAAAATCCTGCTGCAGCTTATTGCACCGAATTGAACAATGCTTAAGCAACATGTTGCAGAAAATAATTTCTTGGTGTTGTTTTCATAAAATTGCCTAATTGGTCATATTCGTTATCCTTGCCCCAAAACATTCCCTTTAAGCCGTTTTCACACTGACCCGTTGTTTCGATGCGTTGCGTTTCCGTTTATCTTGTCTTGCGTACGGGTTGCGTAGCGTATGTTTAACCTCTGCGCGAGAAGCTTTCGCGCTGGATGCGTATTTACGTTTTCCTTTCTCAGTTTCTTCTGCTGAAATTTCTTTTCTTTCATAATTAGTAAGTTTTTCTTCATCATTATGGTTTTTGTTCAGTTTTTTCAACAGCTTCAGTTTTTCACTGAAAAATTTGGAGCGTCTTTCTTGCGAAAAGGAAGTTCTATTCTTGCGTTACGTTGCATTTGTCTCCGCAAGCGCGACACAGAGGTTGGTTAGCTCCGTGGGAAAGGCTCAACATGTCATTGTGAAAGCGGCTTTATTCTTTTCTTCCCCAGTATCCCGGTAACGTCAATTATTGCTAGCTCAGTGTTGCAAATCCTAATTATCCTGGTAGACTTTTTCTTCCAGAAATCGATTTGAAGAATGTCCGGAATCAGGGGAGTCAGGGAACTTAAGTTGGTTTATTTCTCCCGGAGTAACCTATTGCATTGTTGGTCTCACTGTTGAGTTTTTGTTGTTGTTTGATGAGCGTTGGGCTCGTTCTGTCTCTGCCAAGCGCTACGTCCAGTCAGTGCTCAACGGCGCTCCAGCACGTAATCTAACCCTGCTGAAAGCGCGGTGCAGCTTAGCGCTTGACAGGGATGAGCGGTGGGCTCTTTCTGTTTCTGTCAAGCGCTAAACTCTGTTAACGCTTAAAGACGCTCTAGCACGTAATCAAACCCTGTTAGCGGTGAGCGTTGGGTTATTGTGTCTCTGTCAAGCGCTGGATTCGGTTCAGTGTATAGCGAAGCTCCAGCACTTCATCCAACACTGTTGAAAAGCCGGCGCTGCTTAATGCTTTACAAGGATTCAGCGTTCAACCTAGCGAATGAAAAGACCAGTGCTTAAAAAAAATTGGCTCAAGATTTAGCATTTTACCGCTGCCTCGCGTACTTCGGCGCTTTAGGATAGTCGTTGCGCGGCTTAGCTATTTTAACCGTCCGCCTGATGATGGCGCTTGCCAGACCGTTTACAGTATGATCAAGCACCACGCTGCCTAGGCGGTTTGTGAAAGAGCGGCGTGAGACAGCTGAATTTTGCATTCGATATGACCTGTCTGTTAAGATCAGTAGGTTACAGTCTGGCTTTAGCACTTAGACCCCGGTCACACTAGGCTCAAAACTGCGCAGATCTGGTAGTAGACTCGTACTCACCAAAAGAATCTGTGCAGTTCTGATCTTGGTGGGACCAGGCTCACTATTGCCGCTTTTGTGATTGGGTGTGCGTGAACTCTGAAGTAACCGTCGCGCTGTTAAACTAATTAGCGCTTAAATAATTCCGTCACGCCGTTTACATAATTGAGCGCGCTTTTACGAGACAGAATGAGGGTCCAGTGTGAGTATCTCCCTATCCAGCATATCAGAGGTTCGGCAACTGCTTTCTTTACTTGCCTAATCGTCCGTTTTCATCCGAGTCGCAACCATGCTTGTTTTGTTGTGTGTCTACTATATTAACATTGCAAGGTTCGTGTGAGATTTCGGATTCTCGTTTTGTTTGTCTTTTTTTTGTTGGTAGTTTGGAATGCAGATGTGATTATCTCATTGTATTTACCTTGTTGTCGATTGTAATAATGCTCTGAATATTAAAGATTAAAACACTGTAAATTGATTGATAGAAGGTTGTGAATCCTGAAGCTACGTTGTCGCCCTCTTCCGAGATTTGCTGTAGAGGTATACTTCTTCGACTGTTAAAGGACACCTTGCACTGCGTAGTGTTTCTGCTCTAATGTTTTGAGAAAGTTGACACTTTTCAACTAAGCTATGCTTAAAGAAAATTACACTCGGTTTCTGCTGTTTTTAGCCTCTTTCATGTCCCTTGGCTTGGATACTATCTTGGCAAAATTTGCATAACCGGTCTCCGGACGAACAAGTTCCTTGGAAACAAGGATCAGGCGGATGATACGTCATGTAAAGAGAACAAACGTGGCAAGTATGATAATTAGTGTATTGCTAATAGAGGAGATAGGATACACTTGCGAAGTGAAGAATCTCGGGAACGAGAATATGAAGTAGAATGAATCACTATCTTAAGTAAGTACGACGTGTCCTTTACGTAGGGTTTTCGTGAGCTGGAAGAAAAGTCGGAATCACTTTACAGTGGTATTCGCCCTACTTCGGAAAGCTGTCCAATTTTCTGCACCGGTGTGGGCTTTCGAAACCAAAGCTGCTTGTACGAAAAGAGATTCCAGAAAGTTAGCGGGAAGCTGAAGGGTGGATGTTTTGAAGAAATGTGTTAAGTGTCTTCTAGTATGACTTCGTTGGAACGAATGAGAATGGTAGGGAGATCATACTGTCAAGTGAACATATTTGTGGTTTGGAATTTAAAATTTACCGTGCGATCTCAGGCGTTTGTGAGTATTTTAAATCTGTACAGTTAGAAAGTTGAAAGTAGTTCTAGAAATCGGATTCCCGCAATTTTTGTGCTGTGCTTGGCTTGCTGGAATGTGATTCCGGAATCTCGTGAAAATTCGCCTTCAGTAAAACTTTCAACAGTGCCATTTACATCCAGATTATGTGACAATAGTCAACTACCAGCACGGCAAAGTAGCTAACTTTGTGCTCCCAAGAACACCTATATAGGTGTTTGGGTTTTCTTTTACCCCGACACTGAACTTTTTGACGTTAAAGGACCCCTCTTGCTTATCCTGCCTTATATTATCCCTAGATCCTTTATGGAATCGTGAGTTTCTGAAATCCCCGCCTTTCGCCATCGTTTTTTATGGCACTTGAGCTTACTCAAGTGCCATATAGCGATTGTTATTTCTGTCCGTCAGTCGGTCTGTCGGTCTGTCGGTCCCGGTTTTGCTAGTTCGGGCACTTCCAGATAAGCTAGGACGATGAAACTTGGCAAGCATATCAGGAACTGGACCAGATTAAATTAGAAATTGTCGCTTCCTCGATCCGACCATCTGGAGGGGAGTGGAGGGAGGGGGAATCCGGAAAAAATAGGAAAAATGAGATATTTTTAGCTTACGAACGGGTGATCGGATCTTAATGAAACTTAATACATGGAAGGGTTTTTGTGTCTCAGACCCTCCATTTTAAATCCAGACCGGATCCGGTGACACTGGGGGGAGTTAGAGGGGGAAACCGGAAATCTTGGAAAACACTTAGAGTGGAGGGATCCGAATGAAACTTGGTGGAAAGTACAAGCAAAAGTCCTAGATACGTGACTGATATAACCGGAACGGATCCGCTCACTTTGGGGGAGTTGGGGGGGGGGGGGGGGAGAAGTCCGAATTTGTAGTGATCCCGCGAGTTCCGTGCTTCCTGATGTGCTGGGACGATGGAAATTGACAGGCATGTCTGGGACCCGACCAGCTTAAATAGGAAATCATCAATTCCCCGATTCGACCATCTGGGGGGGGGGGAGTGGAGGGAGGGTGAAGCCAAAATTTGAGGTATTTTTAGCTTGCGAACGGGTGATCGGATCTTGATGAAAATTGATATTTAGGATGACCTCGTGTCTCAGACACCTCACTTTAAATCCGGGCCGGATCCGATGACACTGGGGGGAGTTGGAGGAGGGAACCGGAAATTTTGAGAAACGCTTAAAGTGGAGGGATCGGGATGAAACTTGGTGGGAAAAACAACCACAGGTCCTAGAAACGTCATTGACATAACCGGACCGGATCAGGGCACTGTGGGGGAGTTGGGGTGGGGAACCGGAAATTTTGAGAAACGCTTAAAGTGGAGGGATCGGGATGAAACTTGGTGGGAAAAACAAGCACAGGTCCTAGACACGTCATTGACATAACCGGACCGGATCAGGGCACTGTGGGGGAGTTGGGATGGGGGTCCGGATTTCTAGCGATCCCGCGAGTTCGGCATACTTCCTGGTGTCCTAGGGCGATGAAACTTGGCAGGTATGTCAAGGATCCGAACAGATTGACTTGAGAACAGCCGTTTCCCCGACCCGACCATCGTGGGGGGAGTCGGTGGATGGGGAGTCCGGAATCTAGTGGCGTGCATAACTTTTGAACGGGTGATCGGATCTTGATGAAAATTGATATTTAGGATGACCTTGTGTCTCAGACACCTCACTTTAAATCCGGGCCGGATCCGATGACACTGGGGGGAGTTGGAGGAGGTAACCGGAAATTTTGAGAAACGCTTAAAGTGGAGGGATCGGGATGAAACTTGGTGGGAAAAACAAGCACAGGTCCTAGACACGTCATTGACATAACCGGACTGGATCCGATGACACTGGGAGCAGTTGAGGAGGGAACCGGAAATTTTGAGAAACGCTTAAAGTGGAGGGATCGGGATGAAACTTGGTGGGAAAAACAAGCACAGGTCCTCGACACGTCATTGACATAACCGGACCGGATCAGGGCACTGTGGGGGAGTTGGGGTGGGGGTCCGGATTTCTAGCGATCCCGCGAGTTCGGCATACTTCCTGATGTCCTAGGGCGATGAAACTTGGCAGGTATGTCAGGGATCCGAACAGATTGACTTGAAAACAGCCGTTTCCCCGACCCGAACATCGTGGGGGGAGTGGGTGGATGGGGAGTCCGGAATCTAGTGGCGTGCATAACTTTTGAACGGGTGATCGGATTTGAATGAAACTTGTCTGGTGAGCTATCGCCTCGGACGTTCAGTGTCACGTCCGAGTCGGGTCCGATACCTGTGGGGATGGGGGGGGGTGGAAAACTCAAGAAACTCTAAAAGTAGAGGGATTGGGACGAAACTTAATGGATGGAACAAGCATTAGGCCTAGATGAAATTGACGGAGCCAGATGGTTTCGGGGCTCTGTGGGGGGAGTTGGAGGGGGTTCCTGGAATTCCGGTAGTCGTGAGTTAGAATAGTTCCAGATGTAAAACGACAATGAAACTTTGCAGGCATATTAGCGACCCGAATTATCTTGACTTAAAAACCTGACACAACATACCCCCGGAAACTTCCGTTCCTAGATCCGAGCATTTTTGGGGGAGCAAGAGAAGAGAAATATGGACTTCTATAAATTGCCAACGAGTGGTCTGATTCGAGTGAAACTTCATGGGTGATACGAATCGATGGCCTCGACATGTAAAACATGCGTTCGAACCATATGCGACCACGATTAGGGGAATTGAGGGTGGGGGGACTTTTGACATGCACAAAAACCAAACGGATGGACCGAATGAGATGCAATTCGACAGTGCCGAGTTTATGCGGCCTAGATTTGTTATTTGGCGTCTGGGCCGGATTCGGCCAAGGTAGGGGGGGGGGTACTGGAAACTTGCAGATAGGCTATGCTCCAATTTCAGTCAAACTTGATGAGGGAATTAAGAGATTGGGCCCGAACCGGCTCCGACAACGTTGGTGGGAAGGGGGGGGGGGGTACCGGAACTTTCCAAAAATGCTCAGATTCGAGTGAAACTTGGTAGATGGTATAAACGAAGATGCTTTAGGTGGTCGATTTTTTTTTATTCCGAACCAGATTCGGCCACGGTAGGTGGAAATAGAGTGAGTACCGGAAATCGTGTAGCACATCTAGGGATCAAACAAATGGATTTATTGGGATGAAAGTTTGAACAGTCATGTGCATTTGCAATCGAGACGATGCCGGAACTGCTCAGAAATGAGTGAAACTAAATATCCTATTTCTATTTCCGAACCGCCTTTTTGGATGGCGGGTGTATTTTGTGACGTTTTCATCTACTTTCTTGTACAGCCTACTCGTACAAGTGCCATATGAGCTCGTAGCTCTTGTTATACATAAGAGTTTTACAGCAAGAGCCGACAACTCTTTCACATGAGAAGCTTCTAAGTGTTGTTTTCATTTTGGAAGACATGGTAGGCCATCATCATTTTCTGTTTTGAACTTACTTTGTTTTGCTTGTTTTTCCTACTTTTTAACCACTGCGCGTTCAGTTTTCAAATATTTGGCGTCCAGCCGCCGCGTTGGACAGGGGGAAGACTGGAAAGAGTCAAAAAAAAGGTTTCAACAAAATCGCTCATTTCAAGTGGCAAGTAATGGTATTTTTGAAAACCGACATTTCTAAGGCCATTTCATCGTGAATAGATTATTTCTAGTAAGAGTTGTGCTTGCAGGGCTCCTAAAAACACCAAGATCGGTGCTTTTGGGTGTTCTTTTAGCCCAGAACTGAGCTCGTGAGATTCAACTAATGTTCAAAGAAACATGCTTTTACTGCAATACACTTGATGACTATCTCTCCCTTCCGATGCAGAATCTCCGGGTACCTGTGGAAGAACGGAAGAAACGGTGTCACAGCTGCGCTGACTCGGGATTTGAGTGGTCACGGACACGTTCGCTCCTTCTTCCTGAGAATCACTGGCGTGTTTTGGACTTAGTCATATAGAGTATTAGAGCACGACGAAAAGAAACCAAAAACTCCCTGGTGTCGGGGACAAAAAACATCCAGATACCAATGTGATTGCATCCTGTTGGGCCTGTACTCGGAATCAGCATCTGAAGCTAACCAGACAATAGAAGACCATCCAAGTAGAAAACCAACCAAACCGGAGCCTGGCAGATCGGTCATGATTGGCTCCGAAGTGCAAAATTGGCGGAATCAGTGCTTCTAAGAACATCTACGGGTGTTTCTTTAGCCCAAAACTGAACTCTTCAAAGTTAACTAGTGTTCGAAGAAGCATACTACGCAATGATACATGCTAAATCCGTGTATTTGTTACCATGGTAACTGGATCTGCAATTAGTCGTGTTTACAGTTATCGTGGTTTCTTATACTACGGTTGTACTGCAAAAACGATAATTGACGAAATTGCGCTTTTCGAAGTCATCCCGAAAGAAAATGACATCCAGTCACATCACTAAGTGCCAAACTTTTTTCCCACCAATTTGACAATATCCTAGGCTCTATTGTTGGTGAAGATAAAAGTGAGATGACTCTTTCAGATACCACGATCAGTTACCATGATCGGGCCGTGGTATTTGAATATCAGATACCACGGTAACTGCAAAAATGTCTTTTGACCGTGGTATCAGATACCATACCACGGTAACTGCAAAAACGACTTTAGCAGTATCTGCAAAAACGCAACTGGTGTTTGTTTGAACTTCATTACCTTGCCGGACAAGTAGTTCGTCCGGAATCCGGCCAAAATCGGAAATTTTGGTACCCCGGTATCTGCAAAAATGTCTTTCGACCGTGGTATCAGATACCGTACCACGGTAACTGCAAAAACGACTATAGACCGTGGTATCAGATACCATGGTACTTGCAAAACGCAACTCGTGTTGGTTTGAACTTGATTATATTGCCGGACAAGTAGTTCGTCCAGAATCCGGCCAAAATCTGAAATTTGGTAAAAAGTTAAAATTGTATCTAAGTTCGATTAGAGATTCGGTGGATGGACAAGGAGACATGCTGAATCCACTTTTGAACTTGATTTTTTGCTGGACAATTTGTTCTCTCGGAATCCAACCAAAACCGGAAATTTGACAGGTGTTGGCAAGTTGGTAAAAGTAAAAGTTTTTCCGAAGTCGATTAGATATCCGTATATTTTACTTGTTTTAATTAGCGATGGTGTTCCGGTCTTAATCTGACGATAATCTGGGTAATCTGTCCTGGGGACAAACAACCTTTTTAAGCGATCTGGTGAAGACAGAAAAATCGAAAGACCCGAGTGTCTGGATGAAGAGGTCCAATAAATATTCACCTTTCCGATCCCGTCGAAACCTTGGTCTTGGCAAAGACTAAAACCAGACAAAGTTACGCATTTTAAAACAAACGGGATAGGAAATGTTTCTACTGAGAATTGTGCTTTAAAGCACACCTCTCATTATATACTGTGTATGTTCCAAAATTCAAAAATAGTTGAATACTGCCAAACTTGGCTCGGCTTTTAACAAGTTATTTACGGATTTTGCTGTTTTGATCCTTTTTCGGGACCCATTGACTTCTAGCAATACCCCGGAAAAATTCAGATAACCGGTTTTACGCATTAATAGCGTGATATGCGAACACACGTCGGGAGCATAGTTGTATGGACGATAGTTAAACGCGGCTAGTGTGGAAATCATTGAAATGTCGACAGCGGGTTTATAATATATATATATATATATACGTGTATTTAAACGCCAATGGCAATATACACAACTACAAACACAAAAAAAAAATAACACTCAACAGGTTCAAACAGGTCACACTCCGGGTTTAAGAACGAATGGAGCAGTTACGGAAGTAGTTTGCATTGGCATTATAGGTACGCCGAGTCCTTTAAGGCTTCGAGATCTACTTGAAACTTCTTTTCGGCAGAGGTGTCATTTCGCGAAAACTCAGTGGGGGGGGGGGGGGGGCAGCGGAGTCGTTCCTTGCCATTAGCGCGATTAAAAAAGCCTAAAGCTTGACGAGAGACCTGATCCACTTTCCGCAACTGCCTGTCATGATTTGTGTCAAATCGCTTTCTTCTTGGAGATTTTATAATTTCTTGTGCTTGGCTTCCTTCTCTTGGAAAGCAAGGGGGGTAGCTCCTCTCCCCCCCCCCCCCCCCCCCCCCCCTTAAATGAAGCTCCTTCTTCGAGGTCTTGCCTCGTATTTTTTGCCCATGTATCTCAAAGCATCGTTCAGATTGTTTGTAACTGTAGTTTTTTCGTGGTAAAAGCCTTTACCTAAAAGTTAAAATCCCCCCCGGAGCTTTTACTTGGTGATCTTTTCGTGTCCCCTGTAGCGCTTTGAAGGATGATTGGTCCTTACAAGTTTCGAGCTTTTGGAGTGTTCCTGCTTTAGAAAGGATAGACAAAAGGGGAAAATACTCTTAAATTCCGGGTTTCAACGGCATATGATCGCTTGTTCAGTACTAAACGCAAGGCCGCAAGGGTCATGTGAGGCAAGGTACAATTTTGTTGATAATGGGAATAACTCCAATGAGAAAAAGGATACATGCAAAAATAACGTTCCGAAGTAACAAAACCCTAGCCTAAGGCATTAGTAATATCAACACAAGCAGCTGGACGATAATTTAGTTTTTGGAATCCTAAAACGTAAGTGGAGGGATACCTATGACTTCGCGAAAGTTGTCCGTCCGTCCGTCTGTAAGCACGATAACTCTCGAAGGAATGCGATATTTTGATGAAACTTGGTGTGAGGATTGTTTGGGTCAAGAGTAAGGTCGAGTTCGTAGATGGGCTTTGTAGCCCTATATTTAGGGGTGGGGGTTTAAATTAATGGGCAAATGAAATATTTTTAAACAGATGATGTGATAGTCGATTATGGGGTAAGAAGACATGCTGACACGATGGTGAAAACCATTTTTTCGCGGAACAAGTATTTAACCGAGAACCGGAAGTAAAAGTTAGATGTTCGATTTAGGGGTAGAAAGACATGCTGAACACGACGGTGAAACCATTTTCTCGCACTGCAAGAAGTTCGCCCGGAATTCTGCCAAAACCGGAAAGTTTGTGAAAAGTAAAAGTTTTATCTGAAGTTGATTAGATGTTCGATTTAGGAGTAAGAAGACATGATGAACACTTATTTGAAAAGTATTTTCTACCCGGACGACTTCTTCGCCCGGAATCAGGCCGAAATCGGAAAATTTGTTAAAATCAAAAGTTTTATTTGAAGTTGATTAGATGACAGATTTAAGGGTAAGAAGACACGCTGAATCTGTATATGACAACCTTTTTTTTTACCGGGACATATAGTTCTTTCGGAATCCGGTTGAAACCGGATTTTTTTTCTAAGAAGTTTTACGTGAAGCTGATTAGATGTTCTTTATATGGATAAGCAGATACGCTGAATTCGCTTCTGAACTTTTTTTTTTCTGAACAAGTATGGTAGTTCGTTCGCAATTGTCTGGATCAAGTATTAGATTTTTGGGATCCCATCGAAACCTTTGGTCTTGTTTTTATGGCACTTGCATTTTGTCCAAGTATAGCGATCGCAATTTCTGTCCGTCCGTCGGTCTGCTGGTCCGCCTTTTGCTAGTTCGGGCACTTCCAAATAAGCTAGGACGATTCCCGATCTGACCATGGGGGTGGGTCTGGAGGGAGGGGGAATCTGGAAAGTTGAGGTGCGTGTAACTTTCAAACGGGTGATCGGATCTTAAGAAACTTGATATTTGGAAAGACCTCGTGGCTCAGACGACCATCTTGGGGGGGGGGGGGTCCGGAAACTTGGGGTGTGTATAACTTACGAACGGTTGATGGGAGTTTAATGAAATATGATATTTGGAAAGAACTCGTGTCTCAGACGACCCAGTTCAATTCCGGACCAGATTCGATAACTTTTGGGAGAGTTGGAAGGGGAAACCGGAAATTTTGGGAAACGCTTAGAGTCGAGGGATTGGGATAAACTTGGCGGGAAGAACAAGCACAAGTCCTGTATATATCGCTGACATAACCGGCCAGGTCTTGGGCCCAGTGAGGGGAGCTAGAAGGGGTCCGGAATTCCGGTGATCCACTGAGTTCGGTACTTCCTGATGTATTAGGACGATGAAACTTAGCAGGCATATCAGGGACTCGAACAGACGGACTTTGAACGGGAGATCGGATTTGAATGAAACTTGGCAACTAGAAAGAGCTAACGTCTCAGATGTTCTATATCAATCCCAGACCGGAGATACTTATACATAAATATAAAGTACAAAACAAAACAATTGAGTAGGCTATTTCTACAAGCTTAGCAACATAACCATGCTCGGGGCTTAGGATTTCTTCGAAATGAAAACCGTTTTGGGATCCCAAAACGTAAGTGGAGACCTATGACATCGCAAAAGTTGTCCGTCTGTGAGCGCGATAACTCTCGAAGGATTTGTGATGAAACTTGATGTGATGATTCTTTTGGTCAAGTGTAAGATCAAGCTCGTAGATGGGCTCTGTAGCCCTAAATTTGAGAGTGGGGGAGGGGTTCAGATTAAGGGACAAACAAAATATTTTAGCTAATGTGATAGTCGATTTTGGGGTAAGAAGACATGCTGAACACGATTATGAAAACCATTTTATCGCCGGACTAGTAGTTCGTCGGGAATTTGGCAAAACCGGAAAATTTGTTAAAAGTAAAAGTTTTATTTGATGTTGATTAGATATTCGATTTAGGGGTAAGAAGACATGCTGAACACTTACATGAAAATCATTTTCTACCCGGACAAGTAGTCAGTTCGGGATTCGGCCATAGTCGGAAAATTTGTTAAAAGTAAAAGTTTTATTGGTAGTTGATTAGATATCGGATTTAGGAAGAGATGTTGAATCTATCAATATATGACAATAATTTTTTATCCGAACATATATTTCGGCTGGAATCGAGCTGGAACCGGGAAATTTGTTATAAAATACATTTTATTTGAAGTTGATTAGATGTTCGACAAAGGGGAAAGAAAATACGCTGAATTCGTTTTTTATGTTTCTCTTTCACGCCGGACAAGTCGTTCCGGAATTCGGCCAAAGCCGGAAAATTGGGAGAAGTAAGGCAGGAAGTTTTCGTTAAAATAGATATGACTTATAGGGGTAAACACACATGCTGAATCCATATCTGAATTTGGTTTTCTCAGGTGATTAGCTATTTGGCCTAATCTCTTTCTGAATTTTAATATAAAAAAAAATGTTCAAGGAGTCTGGCAAAGACAAGACCCAATTGTCTGGATCAAATATTGAATTTTTGGGATCCCATCGAAACCTTTGGTCTTGTTTCTTCTGGCAAAAACAACTATCTGATTTAGAACCCGAAGCCGCACCTTTTAACGACGCACCGTAGCTAATCCCACCGTTGTTTTCCGTCGGACACGCATCTTTTTGGTTTTACCGCAAGCCCCGGATATTTTTGTTTTATAAGCCTTAAATCGATACTGCACTAGGTTATACACTGTCAATAATCGTGAAAGAACACCTTTTACTTATAATACTAGTAACATTTCCATCTGTTCTCGTTTCCGAAAGTCTACACTTCATAAGTGTATCCTATCTCCTTCACTCTAGCTACGTTTGTTCTCTTTATATGACGAATCGGCTACTGAGTACTGACCGTCGTTTCAGTGAACCTTGTTGATTAGCAGACCATTCCAGATCAAGTGCATTCCAGCCGTTGAGTATGCCTACAGTCTGGAACAACCCAGGGGTGTAATTTGCTATGGAGCAGTGGGGGGCAACTGCCCCCCCCCCTCCCGGCCCCAGTTTGCCCCCCCCCCCCCTCCCAGCTGAAATTTAGTGTCTTTGAACGAACGACTCTTTTCGTGTATGCAGCGATTTCGTGCAAAATTCTGCGTCATGCGACATACGACACAAATCGTGAACGTTGCTTTTTGTTGCAGTGTCGGATGCGTTGAAATATTTCAAATGGTCCGACAAAGCGCATGCGATTCTTGAGGGATAGAAAAGAAAAAACAAAGACTAGTTAATTTTCAAGACTAAAAGTTGCTCTACCTTGGTCTGACTGTAATCCTAGGATGGCTGAATGCAAAATATCTTCTGAATAAACTTGTATTAACCTGTTTTGAACAAGATGACATATGGGGTTTGACTGAAAATTTCCTAATTATGGGTGGTATTCAGATGGGTAATCTCCCAGCATTCTTTGGACTCTGTTTCCCCAAGGGTTTCTTTGTCCTTTTGCAGAATAATCTCGTCGAAAAATTTCGTTTATCATTTGCGTCTGCGTGGTAGTGGGAACGTCCATGCGATTCTGTCGCACGCAGGAACATCAAAGAAAAAATCGTGTCGCACACGAAGCAGTAGTGTGAACCAAGGGTATGTCAGACGACCGACTAAGTGATCTTTTGGTCGTGGTACCCAACCCGAAAAAAGCGAAGAAGCTTGACGTCAATCGCGCAGTGGACAGTTTCGCGAACTGGAAGAAGCGTCGTTTCGCCTTGGTCGATTAGTAGAATATCTTTTTGTTTTAGTTTTTTTTATTACGTTTTTCTTCTTGAAATAAAACTGGTCATTTTCACTTCACTTGGGAAAATCGGCTCCAACCCCCCCCCCCCCCCCCCCAGGATTTTGACGAAATTACGCCTCTGGGACAACCTATGCCAAAAGCTGACTACCCTAACCCAACGATAGTATTGACAATTCGAGTGATTTAAGAAAAACAACTAATCAGAATTCCCTTGTATGGGTTATGTCAGGGATCTATTGTATTGTGTTCTAGAATACTCTTGATAACTATCTTTCTTTGCCGATGCAAAATCTCCGGCCTCTCCGGGTAGCTAGCGGAAGAAAGGCAGAAGTGGTGTCACAGCTGCTGCCAAACATCGCGGTGATTGATTGACACAGGATTTAAGTCGTTGAGTTTGAGTCGTACGGACACACTTACTCCTTCTTCCTGAAGATCGCCGGCGTGTTTTGGACTTGGTCGTGTCTCCTCGTTCGGTGGATGAAGTGAATGTCAATTTGCAAAACTTTTATTACAAAACTCATGGACCATTAAGAAATTGCAATCGACGGCACGAAAGCCTAAATAGACTAGAAACGAAAGGAAATGTTGAAAGGCGTCGTAAATATAAAATAGAGAAGGGTCATAAAACGGAGCAGTTCTTATTTTCCTTGAAAGGATTCTCGGTCTGGTTGATTCCGATTACCAACGCGTCGCTTCGCTGGTGTTCCTCGCAGTATTTTCTCAGGCTGGAAGAAAAGAATATATTTTAGTTGAAAAACGTAGTCTTGCAATAGAGATGCTACAGACTACCCGACGAACATGGATGTTTTTACACCATCATTGGAAAAAGACAAACAAAGAATTGAGTAATAATGAATAAAGTGAGTCGTAGGCCTTTCTGATTTTAAGACTGATATATCACCATTTTAATAATTATTCTGGATTGTCGAGTTATAGGAAATGTTTTTCAGACGCTTTCTTGATAGTTTGATCAGAAACGAGCTCTTGAATGTTCCAGAATTTTACCATAAGAATAAGTCCCGCATTCTACTTTTGGTTTTGCACTTTCCGAGGGCTTACCCCCTCCCCGGCAACTGCTGTACGCCCTTTCCTAGCACTGGCCGAAACCAGCAATGCGGTCATAAGATAGGTGATTCCCACTTCCAAACATGCTTTTACTGTTCTAACATGTTGCAACCGGTGCTGGGCACCGGGCTAAAATCGAGAGTGGACAACCCCTTGGCACCTAGTGGGCAACCCTTTGGCACCTTAGGGGGAGATACGTGCTTTAGTGCCACCGCTATTTTTTGCCACTGGGTATTTTTCGCCACTATAGGTAACGCAGCAGGTAAAAAAGGACAAATAGAAAGTGCAGATAAATGGTGAGATTAGCGAAAGAATCTCAGTAGGATTTTGCGCCAGTCCTTGCTACTACTTATGCTATAAAGGATTAACTCTTGAAAAGGATTAAAAGAAAAACTGCTAATTTGATACTATCACTGTATTGGTGACAGATTTTTGTTTCGCTACTAGTCCAAGAATGGAGAAAATAAGTACTATGCCTACCCCGAGGTTCTCTGTAGGGCAAGAGGGAATTCGTGCTCACGAAACCGCATGAGGGACCTGAATGTGCAAAAATAGAAGTTATTCAGCGTAGCAACCACATTTCGAGAAGAAGTGTCCCATCTTTTCGAGAAGAGTGTCTCATTTAGTACACTTGCAGGTTTTACGACGGTTTGCGAGTTTTCGTGTTTTTAATGTATTGTATTTTTTGTAAATATAAATCAAATGCTTTGAGAAATTTTCTGACAAGGTCCTAAAAAGCCATAAGATTTTACTTGTTGAGTTGCTAGGCCTATTGGATTATTTAATGAGTTATGCGAGTGTCGAAAAAGGTCAGTAGTCTCACTAAGCCTTCAGGTAAATAAACAAGATTCAGCTCGTCATTACGAGTCGAAACCAAAAATAGGCGATACCAGTTTAGTCCCTTCTTCCCATACTCTTTTGCTGTTGTTTTTACAACGCTGATGATGAATAGTGACATAATTCACAACAGCCTTAGATCATGTGATTACTGATTGTGTTCTTCTTAGAAAATACCGTTTTATAAGCTTCAATAAGTTGAAAACTTCAGCATTTAACTGAAAGCAAAGAAACAAGACCAAAGAAACGGTCGAAACCAAAGTGGCGAAAAATACCCAGTGGCGAAGAACCCCGGTGGCGGTAAAGCACTGCTACACTTAGGGGTCACCTTCGTAACGTGTAAGCACTGCCATGTTGACTCAGATCAGTTTTCGTTGGTTAGTGTGCGATCCCTTTGTAACGATCTGTTCATCTTCCCTAACTGCAGCGTCTCGCCTAATCGCTAAGACCATGATCCGTTCCTCACGGAAGCTTGGCATTTCATATAATATATCAGATCCGTTTGATCAACGACATTTGACTTATTTTTGGCTTGTAAGCCGGCTTACTCTTTTCGAGACCTTTTGATCCGTGCATACTAACTTTATGGAACACGTGTGAAGAAGCCGGTTTGTTTTAGTTTTCTTAGTGAGGCGAAAAACGTGCTTGGAACAGTTTGGATGCGGTATCGTGAGGATATGGGGAACATTCGTTATTCGAACTATAGACGTAATCGAAAGGAAACAAGAGCTACTAGCTCATATGGCACTTCTTACGAGTAGGTGCTGCAAGAAAGTATCCTAGGTGAGAACGTCAGAAAATAACCCCTCCAACCCCCTAGGTTCGGACCTAAAAATAGGATAGCTAGTTTTACTCTAGTCAGTGCATGTCGGGCATCGCCTCAGATTATCTAGGGAAAATGAATTTTAGATCTTATAAGTTTAGATCCACTCGTTTTATCCTTAAACATGCCACCCTATATCCAGTAACCCCCCCCCCCTCCGTCCAACTCTCCCTGCCGCGGCCGAATCTGGTTTGGACACATAAGTGGATCATCTAAAGCATGTTCTCTTAACGCCTATCAAGTTTAACTCGTTTTCAGGAAATTCCGATCCCTCCCGTCTCGGCTGTCCTCCGACAGAATCTATAGCACCTAGATAAAAATCGAATTTTAGTTAGGAGTGGATCCCACCTAATCAAACCACGAAGAATTCCAGGGTGAAATCAAAATTTCTCTACTAAGCTTAGTTTCTTAGATCTCACCTAGTATCGACACAAGGTCTCTACTTTATTTTTTGCGCTTTACCTAGTATGTAAATACTATAAATTGGCTTTTTCTCCAAAACCTAGTATCGGTCTCCACCAGCAACAAAATCACCAGCATCATCACTTTATTTTTACAAAACTATATTAGTTTGCTGAATGTATAGGAAAAAAGGAGCAGCTTTAAAAAACAACGTTTTCGCGTTTTTCTCGGAATCTACTCAGGTGCAGGTTTTGTCAGAGGATAGCCGCTCTGTGCTTGGATCCGGTCCGGATTCTAGAATACGACATCTAGGGCATATAATGTCTCTGCTTTCAGTTTTCATTCAGATTGTTGAACTCGTTTGGCTCCTATACTAGCGAAACAAGTTCCGGGACTCCCCCCACTGTGGCCGAAAACGACTCTGACACGTAAAGTTCGCATCTTTGACATCTTCTCTTCCCGTCCATCATGTTTGACTCGACTTGGAGCATATCTGCAAATTTACGGTTCCCGCTTCATCCTCCTCCTGCCGCGGCCGGATCCGGTCCGGACGCCAAATAACAAATCTAGGCCGCATAAACTTGTTACTGTCCAACCTCCATCCCATTCGGCCCATTCGTTTTCTCCTAGCTTACGTGGAAGTGTCCGAACTAGCAAAACTCGGACCGACCGACAGAAATTACCATCGCTATACGCCACTTGGCCGAAGGGCAAATGCCATAAAAAGCGAGCGACCACTTATTCAAGATGAGTCCGAAGTTAGATCATGATCATCAAGGGTTGCATTGTGTTCTGAACAGAGGCGTTACTAGCCAAAAATGTTTTTTTTTTAGGGGGGGGCGAGGCATTTACCGACTGGCTGGTAATTTTTACTGAGTGTTTCTGCAGAAAAAACGACTGTTTTCAAAAATAGAAAATCGACTGATTTTCAGAAAAATCCATTGATTTTCAGATAAACTGACTATTTTGAAGAAAAATCGACCATTTTTCAGAAAAAAACGACAACAACTGTGTTGACGAAAAATCGCGACGCTGCGCGCCGACTCGGTTTTTTTTGCCGACAGCATTTGGAGTGGGGCATCTCCCCCTCCCCCCCCCCCCCCCCCCCCCCAGTCGTGACGCCCCTGGTTCTGAAGCTGGTGAATAATACAAAGAAATTACACATTTTCCAGATTCGGAAAGAAAAAGTATCTATTGTTGAACATTCAGTAAAACATAGGTTCTTTTTCAGTATTTGAACACTCAAGTATTCCACTGTCTCAATATAGCCTACTCTATTTCTGGTTCAAACCGACTTCTCTCTGTATATCGTCATCGAGCGCTATATCAGCAACATTGCAGTTCTATGGAAGTGCCATCAGCGATGAACACTCTGCACAGGCAATCACGCCCTTAAGGTTGTACTCGCAAGTGGCCAAGCACGTTGCTCACCGCCTGGATGCGGTTGATTGATGCCAAGATTCTCAATTTCCTTCCAACGAATCATCACTGAGTAATTGACAAAGTTACATCTGTGATTTTCTAACTTTTTCATGTAGTAAATTTATCCTTGCGAATATTGTCAGTGTCTTCTTTCATTTTTATCTTGGTTCTTCCCGGGAATCGGCTGCTGTGTAGGAAAAAGTGTGTCTGGAACGGTAAGCGTAGTAACTTTTCGTGAGGATGGAACGGAGATAGTAACAATTGTTAGAAGGGTGGGATACACTCACTGTGTCAGTCGAATAGTTTCAGTCAATTATGTCAGTCAGTAGTTTGCATCAAATTCAAGCTGAAGATTAGATCCAGGACCAGGACTAGTACGTCCAGCTAGGTTTTCCTGGCCCATCTGGTCTTGCCGCCCATCGAAAGCAGTGAAGATACGCTTGCAAAGTGATGTATACAAGAGTCGAAAGCAGGGTTGCCAAGGGTAGTGATTTATCACCAACTTCTTTGGTTTGTACTGTTTTTATCTCCAAATTACACAGTAGGCTATTTGTGATTTTCGCATCAAGAATTCCAAGAATCACAAAATTCCCCCGAACCAAGGAGATTTATTTTTGATTGGCGCAACGCGACGCGTACGCAAACAAAAGTTAAAAGTGGAGAGTGGATTCTTTGACATTCTTAGTTCGGCCGGGCATGAATGGCCGGAACGATTTGGGAATTCGACTGGGTAACGTTAGAATTCGGTACCTAAACTCGGACCAACGTAGTTACGGCTTCGTCAGGGGACTGGAAAATTAATTTCCCAATTAGTGCTACTAATAAATTGACATAAAATTGACGCTTGGAACTCTTCGCCACAACTAGCGTTTCTCCCCCCCCCCCGGAACATACACAAATAATCATTTGTATAGGCTTTTCCCTCTGATCTATGTGTTTTTTGTACTTTTTTGTCCGACCAGCAGGCACCCCCCCCCCCCCCCCGAAAAAATACCTGGATACGGGTATGGATGCCAAACTTTGTTGAGTTTTCAGTCTTCTTTTGAGGACGAGCTTACGCGTCAGCTCAGAAATGCGTTACCGATCGTACTTTCAATCCGATAGGTGCGTTGAATTCGAAGAGGGTGAATCGTGATGATGTGTTGGTAAAATCTGTATGATCTCCGAAGACTTGTGTCTTAGAAAAGGGACTTCCTCGTTTAATCTGATGGATGGTTTATATGGCAGTGTCTTAACGGGGTTAACAACGAATGCTGAGTGCGTAAAGCTGGCACCGGCTTCGGCGCGCCGCCGCCGACCCAAATTCTCTCCGCCGCCGCCAAGATTCGATTCGGCGCGGCTTCGGGGACTAGTTACTAACGCTTTATTTCTTTGAACGCTTATGCCCGGGCCACATTCAGTCACACCTGTACGTAATTTGGTTCGTTAATTCGGTTATTACATGTTTCATCCTGGTCACACCTGGAACGAAGAAATTCAAGATATATTACCACCATCATCACTCAAACGTAAACAAAACTGGCTAAAATCAGCGACTCTGGTTTGTGATCGGTCGAAACACTCGAAAGATGCGTTTCAAAATCGCGGAGATGGATTTTTCCATCTCGACAACCTTACGGCTTCAGCGTCTTTCTTCCCAATTTCAACCGTAAGACGGCCTTATTACCGGCGTTATTACTAGGTGTGACTATAGTGGGGGCCCGGGCATCAGGCGAGGCTAAGAGGGATCGACTAAAAAGAGGCACGGCACGGCACGGCATGGTGCAGGAGGCACGCCTACTAAAAAGAGGCACACGTACTAAAAAGAGGCACGGCATACTAAAAGAAGGCACGCTTGCACCAGGAGGCATGCACCGTCTGTGCCTTTTTTTGGGATCGTTTTCTTGCGTGCCTTTTTCTGGCGTGCCTTTTTTGGGCCCCTGTTCTGGCGTGCCTTTTTTTTGGTGCTCGACTTCTATGGGCTATAAAAGATGATTCTATAACGTGCCTTTTTACGACACTTTTTTGGCGTGCCTTTTTAGGACCATTTTCTGGCCTGCCTTTTTTGGGACCCTTTTCTGGCGTGCCTTTTTTTGATACTCGACTTCTATGGGCTATAAAAGGATTCTATAACGTGCCTTTTTACGACACTTTTTTGGCGTGCCTTTTTAGGACCATTTTCTGGCGTGCCTTTTTTGGGACTCTTTTCTGGCGTGCCTTTTTTTGGTACTCGACAAAAAGGCACGCCAAAAAAGAGTCGTAAAAAGGTACGTTATAGAATCACCTTTTATAGCCCATAGAAGGTCGAGTACCAAAAAAAAGGCACGCAAGAAAAGGGTCCCAAAAAAGGCATGCCCGAAAATGGTCCTAAAAAGGCACGCCATTAAAGGTGATTCTGTAACGTGTCTTTTACGACACTTTTTTGGCGTGCCTTTTTGTCGAGTACCAAAAAAAGGCACGCCAGAAAAGAGTCCCAAAAAAGGCACGCCAGAAAATGGTCCTAAAAAGGCACGCCAAAAAAGTGTCGTAAAAAGGCACGTTATAGAATCATCTTTTATAGCCCATAGAAGTCGAGCACCAAAAAAAGGCACGCCAGAACAGGGGCCCAAAAAAGGCACGCCAGAAAAAGGCACGCAAGAAAACGATCCCAAAAAAAGGCACAGACGGTGCATGCCTCCTGGTGCAAGCGTGCCTTCTTTTAGTATGCCGTGCCTCTTTTTAGTACGTGTGCCTCTTTTTAGTAGGCGTGCCTCCTGCACCATGCCGTGCCGTGCCGTGCCTCTTTTTAGTCGATCCCTCTTAGCCTCGCCTGATGCCCGGGCCCCACTATAGTCACACCTAGTAATAACGCCGGTAATAAGGCCGTCTTACGGTTGAAATTGGGAAGAAAAGACGCTGAAGCCGTAAGGTTGTCGAGATGGAAAAATCCATCTCCGCGATTTTGAAACGCATCTTTCGAGTGTTTCGACCGATCACAAACCAGAGTCGCTGATTTTAGCCAGTTTTGTTTACGTTTGAGTGATGATGGTGGTAATATATCTTGAATTTCTTCGTTCCAGTGTGTGACCAGGATGAAACATGTAATAACCATTTTCTGGCGTGCCTTTTTTTGGTACTCGACAAAAAGGCACGCCCAAAAAAGAGTCGTAAAAAGGTACGTTATAGAATCACCTTTTATAGCCCATAGAAGTCGAGTACCAAAAAAAGGCACGCAAGAAAAGGGTCCCAAAAAAGGCATGCCCGAAAATGGTCCTAAAAAGGCACGCCATTAAAGGTGATTCTGTAACGTGTCTTTTACGACACTTTTTTGGCGTGCCTTTTTGTCGAGTACCAAAAAAAGGCACGCCAGAAAAGAGTCCCAAAAAAGGCACGCCAGAAAATGGTCCTAAAAAGGCACGCCAAAAAAGTGTCGTAAAAAGGCACGTTATAGAATCCTTTTATAGCCCATAGAAGTCGAGTATCAAAAAAAGGCACGCCAGAAAAGGGTCCCAAAAAAGGCACGCCAGAAAATGGTCCTAAAAAGGCACGCCAAAAAAGTGTCGTAAAAAGGCACGTTATAGAATCATCTTTTATAGCCCATAGAAGTCGAGCACCAAAAAAAGGCACGCTAGAACAGGGGCCCAAAAAAGGCACGCCAGAAAAAGGCACGCAAGAAAACGATCCCAAAAAAAGGCACAGACGGTGCATGCCTCCTGGTGCAAGCGTGCCTTCTTTTAGTATGCCGTGCCTCTTTTTAGTACGTGTGCCTCTTTTTAGTAGGCGTGCCTCCTGCACCATGCCGTGCCGTGCCGTGCCTCTTTTTAGTCGATCCCAGGCTAAGATGTTTCCAGAGGTAAATAGCAATTATCAAAAGCATTCCCCGGGCTGGGATCCGTGATCGACATCACCACATACAAGAGAAAACCGATGACTACACGAAAACTTTTCATTATAGACAGATTGCAGCCGATCCGACGAAAATGAAAAGAAGCAAGACAAATAATTTAACATTGCGCTCCATAAGACTTTCAACTTCGAGGCTAAGACGTTTCCAGAGGTAAATAGCAATTATCAAAAGCATTCCCCGGGCCGGGATCCGTGATCGACATCACCACATACAAGAGAAAACCAATGACTACACGAAAACTTTTCACTATAGACAGATTGCAGCCGATCCGACGAAAATGAAAAGAAGCAAGACAAATAATTTAACATTGCGGTCCATAAGACTTTCAGCTTCGAGACTAAATTTTCGGCATTTGGTAAGTATTTTTGTCCTGTAAACTGTTGGAAACGTTAAAGCCACACTCTTTCTTTTTTGTTTAATCATTTTATCTTAAGTTTCGTAAAAAATAAGAGCTTGAAGGCTTAGAACTTGTACAACAAAAGCGAATCTTGCTTCCTATTTATTAGTTTGGCACGACGCGTCAAAACCAACCAATAGCGTGCGACACTCGAAAAGTCGAAAGCCCTATATCTCCAAATGTTGGGTGCCCTATACGGTTTTCGTTGGGTAGGGTGCAATCTCTCTATTGCCTGATATACATTAGGACTTTGCCTAATGTATGAAAGCGAGCGCGAAAGTTTGTTACGCCTGATGTGAACGGTCACACCGGCCTTAAAAACCCGCCTACTTGACAAACAACTGAAAACCCCTATGGGACGTGAGATTTGATGGGCTTTGTGGAAGCTATGGGATAATGAGCAGACTGCAATTAGGGGTGCATTAGGGGTCCTGTCACATAGTTATACACGCTGTTTTGCTCTAATTGATCTCCTGAATTTAAGACGACAACATTCAGAATAAGTTGTATCTTGTTCGTTTTCTTTTTTTCTACTTTTGCAACCCAAAAAGCCAGGAGATTAGCCAAGTGTGAACAAGCTCTAAAGGACCTATACGTATGGAGATGCTTGACAGTTTAGCCTAAATAGAATAAATGATTTGTTGTGGTTGTGTTGAGTAGCGTGAGATTTGATGGGCTTTGTGGCAGCTATGGGATAATGAGCAGACTGCAATTAGGGGTGCATTAGGGGTCCTGTCACATAGTTATACACGCTGTTTTGCTCTAATTGATCTTCTGAATTTAAGACGACAACATTCAGAATAAGTTGTATCTTGTTCGTTTTCTTTTTTTCTACTTATGCAACCCAAAAAGCCAGGAGATTAGCCAAGTGTGAACAAGCTCTAAAGGACCTATACGTATGGAGATGCTTGAAAGTTTAGCCTAAATAGAATAAATGATTTGTTGTGGTTGTGTTGAGTAGCGTGAGATTTGATGGGCTTTGTGGCAGCTATGGGATAATGAGCAGACTACAATTAGGGTTGCATTAGGGGTCCTGTCACATAGTTATACACGCTGTTTTGCTCTAATTGATCTCCTGAATTTAAGACGACAACATTCAGAATAAGTTGTATTTTGTTCGTTTTCTTTTTTTTCTACTTTTGCAACCCAAAAAGCCAGGAGATTAGCCAAGTGTGAACAAGCTCTAAAGGACCTATACGTATGGAGATGCTTGAAAGTTTAGCCTAAATAGAATAAATGATTTGTTGTGGTTGTGTTGAGTAGTGTGAGATTTGATGGGCTTTGTGGCAGCTATGGGATAATGAGCAGACTGCAATTAGGGGTGCATTAGGGGTCCTGTCACATAGTTATACACGCTGTTTTGCTCTAATTGATCTTCTGAATTTAAGACGACAACATTCAGAATAAGTTGTATCTTGTTTGTTTTCTTTTTTTCTACTTTTGCAACCCAAAAAGCTAGGAGATTAGCCAAGTGTGAACAAGCTCTAAAGGATGGAGAGGCTTGAAAGTTTAGCCTAAATAGAATAAATGATTTGTTGTGGTTGTGTTGAGTAGCGTAACTGGAAGTGTGTTTTAAGGACATTAAGTGGCTTGTCAAGATCCTGAAAGTAGATTTGGCCAACAGAGAAAGTTGGGGAGTTTCAGTTCGGTTGATTCGTTTCGTTTGTATGTTTTTTCTGTTTCCTTTTGTGATCTTGAAGCTCTTTTTGCTAATTTATTTATTTATATATATTTATTTGTTCAACTTTATTTTAGATTTCGCCATATACTACACTACAAACACAAAAAACACTAATTAATCAACACTTGACAGATGTCGCCAAATAGGTAGACAGTAGAATAGCGGGTGTGAAGCCATCGCCACAATGCAATTCTTCGACTGCCGTAGCCTCAAAACAAGCGATGCTCGAGAATAAGTTCATAATAAAATGACTGTACTCTATTGTTCGGTTCCGCAGATGTATCGTAATCCCTCGCGAACTTTTGACAGATTGAGAGTTATTTAAAACGCTCACGATTGTTTTGTATTCAGGAATATGTGAAAGCACGTATGAATTGAAGCAGACGAGATGTTATCAAAAACTAAATAATTAGCCATCACCAGTTTTCTGAAGACTAATGATTATGTACGTAGAGGGAATTTCAGAATCAGGGGACGCACCGTCATATACAAGACTGACAAGTGGCGAATAAGTAGTTATTGTGTTTGCAGTTTTTCACCTTTTTTCACCTTTAAAAAGTTAACAGGGACAACAGAAAAGATATCTGAGTTGGTTTCGAGTAAAGTAACAGTATTATGAAGCCATTTGAAGGAAAAAAAACTTACTCGTCACACGCCTGCGTCACTGTTATCCTCTGCACACTCGCCTCCTGTCGAAGCTGCAGCACCTGCTTACGCATTGTTTGAACTTGCGACATTATGTTCGCTGCTAACTTGGCGTCGTCCAGTTTTAAGGTTGTCTTCTGTACTTTAAGCCAGCTCAGTTGCTCAGTCTTTCCCCTCGCTTAGCACTTGTTGATTCACCAAGACTGATTTCTCTCTTGCAATTTTTGTCTTCCTTGGGAATGGTTTCCAAGCCGGCGCGTTCGGAAATTCCGTGGTTCCGTATCGCACGCTTTGTGGATAATGCCGGAAACGCCTAATTGATCCGACAGGACAATATAGAAGTCAAATATGATGTGGAATAAAATTTATTTAGCCAGAATCGGGCCATACAATATATCACTCACAGGATGCAAATAGTAGAAGTGTTCGTCACACTCCTAGTGATGCCTGGTATTAAGATAGGTGGCCCCAGAACGCGCATTAGGCACAAATTTCGCGCCGCGCCGTTTCAACTCAAAGTTGAATTATTTTCGCGTCGCCTCAGTTCGCGCTGAGGAAATTCAGGAACGCAACAATCAACCTGGCCGAAGTAGAGTATATAACCAGATATAGAGTATATAACCATAGACTTCACTTTTCACCCTATTATCGCTCTATTCCTACATATCGTATCCATGTATACATATCTAGTCCTGGCGAATTCGTTCACGTATTCGCTGCCAGTGGGGTCTGCGAAACGAATTTGCTAAGCGGCGTGAAAGAACAAAATTCGTCGGCGGTAAAACTTCGCGTTCTATGGGTACCTATCATTATGCTTGGGACCCACATAGCGCGAATATTTTCCATGACGCGACGCCAAGCAAATTCAGATGCAGACAGACGAGGATTGGGTGGTAGCGGACTGAAGCTCTTGCCAGGAAGTATCCGAGAAAACCAAGTTCAGATTTGGATCCAGCATGTTTGTTTACCCCTATATAGAACATATATCAAGTTCAGATAAAATTTCCAAGTTGTAACAAATTGTCTGGTTTTGGGTGGATTACGGCGAACCGTTTGTCCGGCATGAAAATAATTTTCATATACGGATTCAGTAAGCCTTCTTACCACTACATCGAACCTCTAATCATCTTCCGATAATACTCCTATTCATAAAACATTTTCCGGTTTCAGCCGGATTCAGTCGGATTTCGGGCGAACTATATAACCGGGTAGTATATGATCGTCATGTACGGAGTCAGCATGTCTTCTTGCCCGAAAGTCGTCAAACTCGTTAGCTGTTAGAAATTTGTTTGCCCCTTAATTTGACCCCCCTCCCTCACCCACGGCCCTAAATGCTACAGAGCCCATCTACGAACTCGACCTTTCCCTTGACCCAAAGATTCCTAACAGCAAGTTTCATCAACATTTCTCATCTTTTTTTTCTCGCAAACAATAAGCCTACATAATTGCACGTGAAGAGATTAGCACCAGCCAGGCATGGCAATCTCGTCCTAGGGGACACAGAAACTGGGCCTAAACTGAACCTGAGAAAAATTCCTGATCAGTAAGTCTGTTTGAAGAAATATTTACGGTGCTGCGGTTTCTCTGTGATGTGAAAACTACTCTACGTAAGCAGCGTTTACAAGTACAGGAAAACCTGAACAGATTCCGATCTTGGTGACAAGATTACGTTTACACACAGAGGGAAAAAAATTAAATTCTGATAAACCAGAAAATCTGACCAAAATAAATTCACTGGCCAATAAAATTTTGTTGAGAGCATTTAAAACATCAATACGTATGTACCTTGCCTTTCATCATGAAAGGATTGTTGTCCCGCTAGATTTTTTTTCTAGTCGTCTTCACGAATGGAATTCTTTCGAGTCGACGGAAATCCTTGCTACTCGACGGGATTTCTTGTCCGCGTAAATAGTCCCCGAAGCGGCGCCGAATCTAAATTTGGCGGCGGCGCGCCGAAAATTTGTTGGCGGCGCACCGCCGGAAAGTTATCGGCGGCTCGCTGCTGATTTATCGGCGGCTCGCCGCTGATTTATCGGCGTTTTCTCTAATCTTAGCATTTTGGGGTTTATTTTTCAGTTTTCCAAAAAATTTGCAATTTTTCTACCATAAATCGTCAGCGTTGTCCTGGTGCTTGCAGTTTTCGGTTCAAGTGCCATATAGCGAACGTAATGGTGACCGATCTGTTTCAATTTTGGGTACATCCACTCCGATGACACTTGACATGCTTATAGACGCTCAGCAAAACCTTGTTTTCCCGGATTAAATCCAGCCATTCGTGTGGCGGTGGAGGGAGGGGTAATGCGGAAACTAGTAACCCGCGTGACCCGATTCACAGGAGCAGAGCGATATTCCATTTAGAAGACCGAATCGCATCCGACGACGGGGGCGAGGGGGACTCCGGGAATTTTGGAACGTTGCTGGAATATAAGGAGTCCATATCTGAAACATACGAACAGTTTTGGAACATTCGTTGCAAAGGAATATACGGATTGGGATGAAACATGGACGGTACAGAGAATATGGATAGATATGGGATTTTTTAAAGTCCGGACCGAATACGACCTTGGTGCGGGGAGCTGGAAGGGGCGTGCCTTAATATTTCCGGAAGTACTTCTATTCGGGAGAAACTTCGTGGTTCCTCTAGATGCGACATAAATTTTACGAATCACATCCGACTTCGGGGGGGGGGGGACGGATGCCCGAAATCCTTTAGCATACGTAAGGTCCAAAGGTCATGGAACCGAGATATGTTATTTTGAGGTCGAGACTGAGTCCGGTCTCGTCGGGGTAAGTTGTGTGTCACGGAAAATTTTCCGGATGTTCTCCTATTCAAGGCCAAATTATTCGGTCGTAACCCGATGAAAAATTTATCTCAAAATAGTACTATGAGGTAGTACGAAAAAGTTGCATGCAGTACTAACGATGCTACTACATGCTTCTACTTCAAGGCTACCGTGTTACTGCATACTACTATATGCTACTATTAGCAACACAGATCCATTGGACCTTATCGCTCCGAAGTGCGAATTAAGGTAATTAATTAAGGTAATTAGCAAGACTGGATGCTACTATGGCAAGACAGGATGCTACTGAATACTACTACATAAGATTGGACCAGTCTGAGGCACATTAAATGATAGTATTCTTTGCTATTACATGCAACGTTTTCGTACTACTACCATACTACTACGCAGCCTACACATTTTTATCGGGAAGTGCCATAGATGCAACCTTTGCGTGTCCGAATCGCATCCGATTACGGTGCTGGGATGGACGGAGAGGCTCGGTAAAATCCATAGGAACCAGATGGATAGGGAGATTGGGATGAAACGTCGATACTGGAAAGGTAACGGGTCCAAAATCCGGAAGGGCTTCCATTTGAGTGATCCTGTGGGTGATAGGGGCAAATTCCCTAAATATGATATTTACGTGTCCGAATCGCATGTGGACACGAAAGTTCCGGAAATTTTGTGATGCACATGGGGACCAAAAGAAAAGAGTGAGAAACTTGGAATGCACACACGCCATGGACCCGGTTGTGTCATTTGAGGCCTGGGTCGGGTACCACCAGGTACTATGTAGACGGAATGCTAGTCAAGAGACTTTACTGTGACGGATCAGCTGGTTTATTTGTCACAGTACAAGTCCCTCATGTAAAATTCCATCTACTATCTAATCCCGTGGCATGGGTATGTGAAGTGCTTATGTAGATTTGTTTTCAGCGGAATCACTATTCCCTTGGCCTGTTTCTTCGTGACCATTGTAGTTGCTTGCGGACAAAGTTGAAAAGTCCCTCTGTACCTCAGTGGTAGAGCCGTGTCCTTGAAAGTCGAAGGCCTTGGTTCAAATCACGGCTGTCTAGGACCCATGGCCGTTTTCGCGCTGCACGCAAGTCACACGGTCCCAAATTCCACCTCCCTCCACCCGCACATAGATGGTCGGATCCGGAAAATAAGGTTTTGTTGAGTATCAGTCGGGTCCATTATAGTCCTTCATAGTCCTAGCTTATATAGAAATGCCAGGACTAGCAAAATTATGCGTATTCTCGCAATTCCCCGAGTACTCCTTTTGAGCAGTCCCTGCGTTTTTGTTTGTCCCAGGGACTCAATCCCCGTATTCTCGTGAGCCCCCACAGACGGGGAATACTCCAATTATCATCACCATCATAAAAAAGGACTCTCTTTCAGATTCGGGGGGGGGGGGGGGGGGGGGGAATCAAGTTTTGCTGGTGCTGGTGCAATGTAAAATTAATTAAAAACAATCAGAATCAACAAAACCACACTGTAAAAAAATCTTGCAGTCGTTGCTACTGGGATTAATCTTGTCTCTAAAATGATAATCTTATTTCTAATTCGGATTAATCTTATCTCAGTACAGATAAGATTAATCCCAGTTTCAAATACTGCAGTTAACTTTAATCATTATTCGGAGAAACTTTTTACAGTGTAAAAATAAAGTGGATCCAGACTTATTTACCGTCAACTGTATATTTTTTTTTCGAACAAAATCCATTTTACAAGCATTCCCCGTGTTCTTCTTGTTTTCCGTAATCGGGGTCCGCGTGGAGTGACTCCCTCTAATCTCGCCGTTCCTCTTGATTCCCAGAGGAGTCCTCGGGGAACGACGAGAATACGCTTCTAGCTTGTCCGGAAGTGTCTGAACTAGCAAAACTTAAACAGAGTGACGAACCGACAGGTAGCACGAATGCTATTTACCACTTTCTTTACACGGTTTGGAGCCAACATACAGTTTCTGGTAGAAACTGTCGTTCTTGCACTGCCGACACAACCGAAGAATTTTATGTTGAATTTTATGCCAAAACCGAACAATAACCTTTAAGGCGAACTCTCGCCGTTCTCCGCGGACTCCAGTCCCCGCGTTTTTTTTTGTCCCGGGGACTCACTACCCGTATTCTCGCGAGTCCCCACGGACGGGGAATGCTCTAATTATCATCACCATCATCAAAAAGGACTCCTTTTCAAATTCGGAGGGGAATAAGTTTTTGCTGGTATTGGTGCAATGTAAATTAATTAAAAATAATCAATCAGAATATACAAAACCAAAAATAAAGTGGCTCCAGACTAATTTCGTCAACTGCATATCTATTTTTCGAACAAAATCCATGCTGGAAGCATTCCCCGTGTTCTCGCTGTTTCTGTCCGCGGAGTCCGCGTGGAGTGACTGCCTCTACTCTCGCCGTTCCCTTTGATTCCCCGAGAAGTCCTCGGGGAATGGTGAGAATACGCCTTTAGCCTAGGGAACATAAAGCTCAACGGAAACAGAATTTGATAAATATCACCTACTGCTCTCACTGCTCTACTCTGGCTTGAACGCTTAAAGTGCGAACACACAATTTCAGGGTTTTCCGGCCGTATTTCCTGCATTTTCATCATCAAGTTGAAAAAATTTCATCTTTTCCAAATGGAAGTGATGATGATGCCGAAAATCGGGGCAGGAATCCCAGCCCAGGAACTCCCGATCCTCATCGTGTGTTCGCACTATTATCCAGAAATGACTCTCAAGAAAATGTATTAGCTCTATGTAGTGTAAGTAGCTGAAGCGCTCTCAGTTGAATTTGATACTTCACGTGTCACAAGTGTGGTGAGTCATGACATCAAAGCATTAAAGTTGCATTATACAAGAGCAGGGGCGTCGCAACGGGGGGCTGTGGGGAATGCCCCCGGCTTTTCTGAGATTCGGTAAAATTTTGGGCCGGGATGCCAAACTTTTTACTAAAATTGTTCGGTATTTATTCGATAGCAGGACTATTCAGTATATTTACGGGGATTCGGCAGTTATACAGAATCCTAAATAGGCTATCGGCACAAATCTCATCAGTATAATGATCGGGATTCTGTATAATTGCCATTATCCGATAGTTATCACGAACTTGGTGAGAGAATTTACTGAAATCATTTGTAATATTACGATGCCGGAACTATTTGGTATATTTATGGAGATTCTGGAGTTCACAGAATCCTGATAAGCTATTGGTTCAAAATTGTTCGGTATCAGGATTGAGATTCGGTAATTTATTCAGTATAATTTCCAGGATTAGGAATTTAACCACAACTCCTGATTTTGTTCCAGTTTCGAAAAAAGTATACCGGATATGAATATTGTTCGGTAGTCTTTCAATACCATAACCATTCGGTATAATAACCGGGATACGGTAGTTATACAGGATCCCGAACATGCTATCGGTCTAAACTTATTCGGTATAATAAATGGGATTCGGTAATTTATAAATATTCTTTAACCCCAATCTGACTTCGAAACATTTATTAAAACAATGTTTACAACGGATACGTCAGCTATGATTCTTCATCAGCGATATTTCGGCCCTTCTTGGCATGGGTCCTCGTCAGGCTGTCAATCCTCTGGTTCAACTTCGGGGAAGGAAACAAGCCTGTAAATAACTGAAGCTTCTACCGACTATAAATATCTTATTAAAGTAAATTATCTTAAAATGCCACTATAGTGAAAAAACTAGTCCTGAGATTTAATTTTTGACACCGACGCTGTTTTTGCTGCACAATTCGGGCGATGACAGGAAAGGTTTTCTTCTGCATTTTGGTCAACTTCGTTTTTTTTATTAATAAGGGGCTGAAAACTTAAATATTATTTTATTAATGACCTCATCCTACGTTTCTATTATGAGTACTCGCCTGTGTCTATTACTTTGAATAATCACTGAATAATCACTTTGAATAATCGGTAATTTATTCGTTATAATTGCCAGGATTCGGAAGTTACCACAAAGCTCAATACTCAGAAGAGGTCGGGTGAAGCACTGTCGTATACAAATTAAATTTGGCAGGAAAAGCAAAAAAAAATTTCGCCTGCTGCGCTCACTTTATGTGATTATGGGACAACAGTGTTGCTGCGGAACGATGCTCCGTCCGGTTTCTGGAACTTCATAGAGTCTCGGTATTTAATCAACGGTAAATGTTAGAATTTGTAAGAGAAGCAGTTAAATTTTAGCCTACAGAAAAAAAAATTCATTTCGAAAATTTTGGCCTGCGGTGCTCAATTTAATTTTCTATTGTCTGTAATAGATAGAAGCTGTTACTGCAATCATGCCTGGCAATATGTTCTCCATGTGGGCTTCGCCAGAACGCCTAATAGTTGGCTTATCGTCTTTAATGCTGCCCTTTATTGTTTCCTACGTAATCGTTTCTGCTCCATAATTTAAAGCTCAAATTCTTAGTTCTAGGATTCGGTAAAATTTTTGAAAAATTCGGTAAAATTTTGGATCTGCATCCCCCCCCCCACCGAATATGCACTTGCGACGCCCCTGTACAAGAGTTGCGTTTTTGTTCGAAGTTTGAAGTTACCTTCAAACTCAAAGGTCTCTGCTTAAATACCGTTTTGGTCGCCGGTCAGTTTCTTCTGTTCTTTGTCCTTCAACCTCTGACCATCGAACTTCGTGAGGTAGCAAGTTCGAAGTTTGCTTGAATCGTCGAAGAAACGTCGACCTGGCAAGGATTGCCGGAGTCGTAAAAACACTAATTAAGCAAACGGTGAACTTCGACGGCGTTAAAAACGGAAATTAAGCAACCGGCTAAGCGAACGGTGAACAAAACTTCAATCAATAATAGACAGATAGCAGAAAGGTAGCCGAGGTATTTTACTTTGAAGGAGCTCTGAATATGATTATTCCAAATGTGATCCAGACTCAGTCAAGACCTTGCAAATACAGGAATTGGGTACCTTGCCAAGCTTGCTATCTGCGTCACCCCCATGAATGAAATATATTAATGCGATACCCACCATTTCTTTCCATCCTCTATACTTGCCGAATGTGAGAAATAGGGCCCTGATTGAAAGCTCTAATTATTCTCTACAACATAGCCGAGTCTAAATCTAATATTTGACTATTTGTTCAGTTTTTTTTGCTGAACAAAGTCGCATCTTTGCCAGATTCCTTCTCCTTAGGGACTGCAGCCCGGAGTGTTTTTCATGCCCTATGGGCTACAGAACCGGTAGTTCTCATGGAAATTAAACCATATGTATATGAGCTGAGATTCCGGAATCTGACATCATTGACTAACAGAAACTTGTAAATTACGAATCACGACTGATTGATATAATGATTTCCTAGTTTTGCATTCCTTGATGTCACTTGGCTTTTATTTATTATTATTACATTTGGCGTTAAGCTTTTAGCTTGTTGCCATAAGCTAAATATTATTTATTACTATTATTGTTGATTTTTTCCCATCATATATGCACAACTCGTGAAAAAGATGAAGTAATTACAAAAAAAGGCCAGATTTGAACAAGGTTTGGGGCGCTTCTTATATTTCTGAAATAACTTCTGTGTGATGTGTACCATTACAAGGAAATGGTTGCAGGTAGGCTGCAGTTACTTCATGAGCAGAAGGTTCTGAAATATCTATTAGTCGAAAAAGCGTTGGTAGTTTATAGTTTTCTCTTCTTTTTTTTCAGCTATTAAATTCAGTCCACATTTAATAGTCCCTTACTTTGTGTTGTTTGAACCAAGGCTGAAAAATTGTAAAATCCTGTAACATGGGATGATTCAGCTAGCTTGTAGTAGCACCACCACCCTAGTAGTAACTGGAGGTGTACCTTGAATCACATTAATTTGCAGTTACAAGCAACTAGGATCTGGAATCCCTCTGAGCAACTTCCAAATGAGCATGATTATCTTAAAGCAGCATACTAAGAAGTGATCTAGTCATCTGTTCATGTCTTGGACATCCTCCTCTAAATTCTGACATTTTGGCTGTTGACAGTGTCTGCAAATCGAGAAAGGAAATTATTCATGTTGGACAAGAGCTCCGGGAACATAAGAGTAAAGCAAAAATGTCTGTTGTAACTTTCGAGATTCACTCCTGGTTCGCAGTTGCTCTTTCCTTGTGGATAGAGAGGAAGACCCATAGCAAGCTTCCATCTTCCTTTTTGGGATCCCGAAACGTAAGTGGAGGGATAACTATGACTTCGTAAAAGTTGTCCGTCTCTCTGTCTGTTCGTCTGTAAGCACGATATCTGTCGAAGGGAATGAGAGATTTTGATGAAACTTGGTGTAAGGGTTCTTTGGATCAAGGGAAAGGTCATTCGAGGCGGCCAAAGAGACTTGGGGCGAGGGGATTATATTTAAAGTAGGGTTAAGTAAGGAGGATATTAAGCATATTATTGAGATGAGGGCTGATAGTTTACCACTTGGGGCAAGCAGGGGCGTCACTAGCCTTTTACCTTTGGGGGGGGGACGTCCGGTTTGTGCCGACGGACTAAAAAATGTGCCGACAAAACACGCCGTTGCCGCGGCGTACATTTCCCGCCAGCACAGAACAGAATCGGGGTAAAACTAACTGTAATGCATCAGTTGAGATTATTCCTTTGATGTAATTTCGTATTTTAAGTTCACATATTTGGCTTTTCATTTTAGCCTTCGCTAAACAGCGAAGCTTCCAACGACTGTACCAAGAACAAGTTAAACTAAGCGCCGCAGGCTAAATTTTTTAAATCTGCCTTTTTTTTCCTGAAAAAGTTAGCTGTACCTACCATACAAGTTCTAGCTTTTAACGTGTTTCAGCAAATTTCAATCCTAAAACGCCAAGCTAAATGAAACACTGTTCTTCTAAATAAAGAATACTACAAAATGCGCCGCAGGCGAAATTTTGTGTGAACTAACTGTAACAACGCATAAATTGAGATTATTCTTTTGGTATAATTTCGTACTTTAAAGTTCACATATTCGGCTTTTGATTTGAGCTTTCGCTGGAAAGCGAAGCTTCTAACGACTGTACCAAGGCAAGTTAAACCAAGCGCCTCATGCGAAGTTTTTTTTAATCTGTTTTTTTGCAGAAAATTCAGCTATAGTACCATACAATTTCCGGCTTTTAAAGTTTAACTGAACAGGCAACTTATTTTTACATCTTAGATTCAGATACATTGAATTATTACAACACCTATTGGGGATTTTCATTCTGTCCACAGTAGTCTTCAGTAGGGACGTTGGGAATGTGGACGTTTTCCCATGGTGAATCCGTCCACAATTCGCCCGCGAAAATCACTGCACTATCACTATCACTAGCTAGCACTAGTTTTTGGCACTGCAGACTGCAGACACTTCTTTGTTTATTTGATACACAATTTATTTACTCGTTTGCTGCTGGTATTGTTGCCAAATGTTCTAGGCACCATAGAGATATCACAAAAACGGGAAGAGCGGCAAGCACAATGGGATAATCGATTATTTGGAAATATCAGAAAAACAAACTAACGCTTTTTCATCGGGTTTTCAAGATTAAATAAGCGAACAAGTGATGGGTAACTAGACTGTCGTATCCTAGCCCTTTTCGGTTAAACTTTAACGTGTTTCAAACCCCTACGTGTTTCAAACCCCAAGAATTTCTATCCTAAAAGGAAAACTAAATGATACACCATTCTTCCAAATAGGGAATACTACAAAATGCGCCGCAGGCGAAAATTTGCGTAAAACTTACTGTAATGCATCAGTTGACATTGTTCCTTTGATGTAAATACATATATTTAATTTCACATATTCGGCTTTTCGTTTCAACTTTTGCTAAAAAGCGAAGCTTGCAACGACTGTACCCAGAACAAGTTGAATTAAGCAACGCCGGTGATTTTTTTTTTAAATCTGTATTTTTCCGGAAAAATTTGCGACCGACAAATGTTTACAGAATTTGATTTCTTACGTATAAAAGACCCGGTGTGCGGACAAGAATTCAGAATTCGATTTCTTCTGTGTTTTGCCCGACAAGATTGTAAAGAACTTTATTTTTTACGCGTAAATAGAAGCCGATGTACCGACGAGACTTGAACTTTCGGCATGCGCCGATAAAAAGTTACAGAATTTGATTTTTTTTTTTTTTTTTGGTAAAAAGAACCCGATGTGAAGACGAGAATACCGACGCCCGACAAAACCATCGAGCATTTGATTTGTTCTGTGTTTTGCTCGACTAGACTGTACAGAACTTGATTCATACGTGTAAAAATAACCCCTTGTGCAATGAAACTTAAACTTTCTGGGTGCGCCCGACAAAGTTTGCAAAATTTGATTTGTTACGTATAAATAGAACCCGATGTGCTGACGAGTAGACCGACGCCCGACAAAAGCATAAAAAAATATTTCTTCTGGATTTCTTATGTATAAAAAGAACCCGATGTGCCGACGAACCGAGGCACGACAAAAGCCTGGAGAATTCGATTTCTACAGTACTTTGCCTTACAAATGTTTGCAGGATTTCATTTCTTGCGTATAAAAAGAACCCGATGTGCCGACGAGTCGACCGACGCCCGACAAAAACTTAATTTGTTTTTATTTCTTCTGTATTCCTTCTGTATAAAAAGAACCCGATGTGCCGACGAGAATACCGAGGCACGACAAAAGCATGCAGAATTCGATTTCTTCAGTGTTTTGCCCGACAAACGTTTGCAGGATTTTATTTCTTGCATATATAAACACCCGATGTGCCGACGAATCGACCGATGCCTGATAAAAAGCATACAAAATATTATTTTGTCTGTGTTTGCCGGCGCTTCGCGCCGACAAACAAGTGAACTTTCGCCGGGCTTCGCCCGACGAAAGTACTTTCTCAGGACCTTTAGGGGGGGGAGTCCCCCCCCCCCTCCCCCCCCCCCCCATAGTGACGCCCCTGGGGGCAAGGAGAAAATATATTGGTAAAGTAAACGAGAGAATTAGTCCTTACTTCTGTCCTATGTGTGGTCATGAGGACGAAAGCGTAGTACATTTGATGTGTGATTGTGTGGAATTGAATGAATGGAGAAAGGAGGTATTTGGTGAGAGAGTGTAAAATGAAGAATGGATGGTAAGGATGATGAAGGATGAGTGTTTTGTTACTGTAAAAATACTTGGATGTTACTTGAGGCTTGCGATGGAGCATAGAAGGAGATTTTTAGAATAGGAGCTGCGTGTTAGCTATGTAAGTGGGTGCGTTTCTTACAATTTTTGTTGCCATGGCCCTCGGGCTTTTTTGGTAAATTATATTCTATTCTATAGCTGCATATTTAGGGGAGGGGGAGGGGTTTCAAGTTAAGGTGCGAAATAAAACATTTTTTAAAAGCTAATGAGATTGGTGAGTTAGAGGTAAGGAGACTTGCTGAATCCGAATATGAAATTTCTCGCCGGACAAGTAGTTCACCCGGAATCAGGTAAAAAACGAAAAATTTGTAAAAAGTAAAAGTTGAATCTGAAGTTGATTAGAGGCTCGATTCAGGTGTAAGGAGACATGCTGAATCTAGGTATGAAAATTATTTTCTCACCGGACAAGTACATTGCCCGGAATCCAGAAAGTTAGCTTGAACTTTTTGAGCCCAATGACATAGTAGTTAATATAGGGTGAGGAGACTTGCTGTTGCAGTTTCCGAACATATTGAAGATCGATCAGTTTAGTTCTAAGAAGTCTCACTCAACCGTCATTTAGCGGGTTGAGAAGGCAGAATGCGTCCGACAACTGTCTGGTGAACAATTTAATACAAATTTGTCGACCAGTTTTCTTAAAAACACGTGATCTACTCTATCCCTCTATCCATACAAGCGATAACTCTGCGTCAATGACGTAGTGACTCTTTGTTACGCCTAGCGTAAGAAGCTATTGAGATCGTTTAAGGGGTAACGAGGCCAGATGAATCCATATTCCAATTTGGTTGAAGCTCAAAGTTGTTTCTGAAGTCGATTAGAGATTATTGGGGTAAGGAGACATGTTGGTGTGAAGATTCTTTGGGTCAAAGGACAAGTCGAGTTCATAGATGGATTCTATAGGAATTCTATATGGATTCTATCATTTATATTTAGTGAGAAGGATTCTTAATTAATAGTACAACATATGTTTAATAAGCTAATAACAGAACAATGCAAAACGGATAAGTTAACTCAGTTTTACGCAAGGGTCCTCTTTTGAGACAGACTATAGGCAAGGTCTGTATCCAGGAATTAATTTGGGGGGGGGGGGGAGGGGGTCTTCCCTGCGGATCGGACCTAATAGCAAACATTACTAAAAGGATATAGATAACAAGTTAAAATCTATAAAAAATGATTATTTTTACAAGTTTCGAATGTGGTTTCAGCCCCCACTTTAAGCCTTGATCTGTTTCTAAATCTTAAAAGTAAAAATATTCAATTGTCTTGATCAAATATTAAATTTTTGGGATCTCACCGAAACCTTTGGTCTTGCTTAGGTCAGACTTGGACTTCGAAAGGACATGAATACTTTGATGACATTGTTTCCTCTGTTTGACAGCTATGAAGAAATCAGCGCTGACAAAAATCAGAAAGAAATCCGCAGTTGCGACCTGCTCTCATTCCATCCACTCGTTTGTCCTGGATGAAATAAAGACTTTTCAGAAAAGTCTTCTCATCTGGTATTCAGAGAACAAGAGGCAGCTACCTTGGAGAGACATAGCAGAAAATGAAAAGGATGGAAATGTTCGAGGATATTCAGGTAAAGAATAAATGCAGAATCATGTATAACTCAATAACTGATTCCCCCTCCCTCTCCCCTACACCGACGGTCGGATCCGAGAATCCTTTCCCGGATCCGACGTTTCATTAAGAGTTAAGTCCGGTCCTGTGCCAAGTTTCGTCGTTTTTGCTCATGTGGAAATGACCGAACTAGCAAAGGTTGAGTATACCGACTAACATTACTATCTCCGGATGGCACTAAGAACACTTTAAGCTTAACTTTTATCGTGCAAGGGTAGCCTACAAAGGGGGGGGGGGGGGCAAACTTTTCCCAAACGTCTTGAGCGTGTTCCAACCTACTTACCATCGTTACTAGGCCTGACGTCACGAATTCTGGCTTTTTGCCGTTAAGGCTGAAACCATTTTTCTGTTTTCCAACAGAATATCATGCCACGGGCGAATCCGACCAATCACTTTACCACGCTTACGACGCCGAGCATGGTAAGCAAATAGTTACTGTTTCGACAAAATTGGAACGGTCAGCGTAGTGACTTTTTATGAGGTTGGAACGAAAATAGAAACTAATAGTTATTATTGTTAGAAGGGTGGAACACGCTCCTTGTGGGCACATCCTATTGGTTGCTATTTTTGAACACCGTACGCCAGCAATTCGGATGGAAAAATAAGTGTGGGGGGGGAGGGGGATTGGATTCTTCAACGCCAAACTACATGCGGCGGCTCCCTGACTGACACAAATGATCGTGAGTAAATCCCAGGGTCCAACTTCTGATGCCTCTGCGGATTGTTGGAGAGAAGGCACGTTTGTTTCTTTTCTTTTGTATGGGATGCCCTCCAGTAACGTCATTTTGCGGAAACCTAACGGGGGGGGGGGGGGGGGGGACGGTATCGTCCCGGTACCCCTTCGGATTCTGTAAGGTAAATCGTACATAGACGAGACTGGAAAGTACTTAAGTGATTAACAACATATGGATGAAAAGTAAACAAAATAATAATATATTGCGAAAAATCAGGTCACAAAGTCTCTACAAAATTCGCTTAAAACTGTCAAGTTTAAACATTTCTTCATGAAACGTTCTGTCGATATGACTCTTGAACATGTTGAGTGACTGGTAATTGGCCGTTTCCTCGGGAAGGCCATTCTAGTGAGCAGCAACATGATTCTTGAAACACCATTTCCCGATGTCCTTGTCGAATATCTCAGCAGTGATTTCTAGGCTGTGGCCACGAAGATCGTTCTGGTTGCACTTACTTACTTGTACTTGGATCAGGACACAAGCCATGTAGCTCTCCCTGGCGACAGGATCTGGCAGACTGTCGAGTTCCACAGGTTACGGTCTTGGGTTAATGGGGCGACAATTTCGAGCCATGACGGGTCCCACCTGCGGCCATGTCTCTGGAAACCGCCGATCGGCTCGAGGTCAGATTTAACGGTGTTGAGCCAGGTTTTGACTTGTTCTTCATGACGTTTACCTCCAATCGCTCTGGTTGACGATCAAAACATCTTCAGCATTCAGGTTGTACGGCACAGCTTGAAAGCCTCGATTAGGTGACCACGGTGGAACCGGTATGCCAAGGTTGAAAGCTTTAGTCTCCGGAGCCGTTGCTCGTAAGTTAAGTGCCGGAGCTTGGGTGAGAACTTTCAATTTTGCCCCTTGTCAATGAGTAAAACAATTGTGTTTTACGTCATGGTGTTAGGGTTTACTGTTCTATGCTTCTGCCCAAACTCTAGCCGTCCAACTGAGTGGCCTGAAAGGAAGGCTCTTCCATTCAGCTCACTCAGTTGTTCACGAACTCTTTCAGTTTGATAGCGTTTAACGAAGGCGTAGATTTGTTCGAATGGTCTTCGCTAACTTCAGGTTCAGGACACGTTTGTTGTTCGTTACTTAATGTTATATGTTGTCACTCCGAAGCGTTAACACACTCTGCAGCGATTTTCTTAGAAAATGAATAGAAAAGCCTTTTTATAAACTCTTGAAATACAGTGTTTTCATAGGTAGGTCTGGGTCCTCTTGAATAGCCAGGGGGCAGCCCCCCCCCTAAATGAGTCATTTAGGGGCCATTGCCGAGACTGAGCGTATTGCCCTCGGCTTTAACCGTATATGATATAGGCCCATTGGAGAGAAACAAGGGAAGCTCTCTAGTTGCTCAGGGTGTCTAAAGATCCCAAGCGTCTCTCACTCTCCTGGGCTTTGGAATTAACCATAAATCACGAAGGTGTAGCGGAAAGGTCCTTCTGTTTTGTCTCTGGGGCGTGAGGCTTTTACTCCAGGAGCACTAATTACGAAAGCTGTCGGGAACTGACAGGTCTGGAAAGGGGATAGGAGGAAAGTCGAAGCAAAGGTAAACAATTTTGAGGAGCAACAGGAAAAATTCCCATAGGCAATGGTCTTTTATGAGGTTAGGCGTAGAAAAGCTCGAGATAATAACCCCCAGGAGAATACTGCTTCCATAAGCTTAAAGCATAAGTCGCAGTAGATACAATTTTTTATTCCTATACTCCTTGAGCCCAAGCTGACTGGGAAACATATATTAAACAATGATTGGGAAACTATATTAAACAATGATTGGGAAACATATATTAAACAATGATTGGGAAACATATATTAAACAATGATTGGGAAACATATATTAAACAATGATTGGGAAACCTATTAAACAATGATTGGGAAACATATATTAAACAATGATTGGGAAACATATATTAAACAATGATTGGGAAACATATATTAAACAGTGATTGGGAAACATATTAACTGGTAATCAGTTAGAATCTAGTGAAACTGCCCCGTCCCTAATGATCAATTCGGTCATCGAGCAGAGACCAAATAAAGATATGTTACTCAAAGGAGACTTTAACCTCCCCAGTATCTCATGGAAAGATGGTCACGGTCAGTCACAAGGCGGAGGTGATAGCCCCTTTTTATCTTGTTTGGAAAATCAGTTTCTGTATCAAACAATTTCAAAGCCAACACGATTCAGGAGCGAACAAACACCTTCATTACTAGACCTCGTCATTTCAACCAATCCAGAGAAAATTATCAGAACATACGTTCTGCCACCATTCGGAGCCAGCGATCACGTTTGTCTTGTCACCATATGAAGCTGTATTCCTCACGATACAATTTAAATAAGCGAGTATACACAGACTACAGAGGCGTATGTAAGGACTTAAGAAGTGTCGACTGGAATCCAACGAACAGCAGAGACGTAAAAGTAGTTTGGTAAAATTTCCGGGATATCTTGTTGGAAACGGAGAAACTTCACACAAGTATAACTTGGACAGAAAAACCACGAACACTACCATTCATGACTCGAAAAGTAAAAAAAGCTGATTTCTCAAAAGAAAAGAGCGTGGAAAAAATACAAAAAGAAAGGATCGGACTCTCGGCTTAAAAAGTTCGTCTCTGTCAGAAACAGGCTTCGACTAGCAACAAGAAAGCTTGTCAGCAAACAAGAAGAAATAATTGCTGCACAGTCGAAAGAAAACCCGAAAGCATGCTGGAAATATGTCTCATCACATAAGCCAGGTCGTCAGTCGATCTCGCAGATACAATACGGAGGCATAACTGTCGATCAACCAATAAACAAGGCAAATGAGATAAACAGACAGTTCGCTTCTGTCTTCACGAATAGATTAGACAATGAAATACCTCAGTCACCAAGGTATGATATTGCCGAACCCATGCCCAAGGTAGCCTTCACAGAAGCAGACACCTTCAAACACCTTACGCAGCTAGAGCCCAACAAATCAAAAGGCCCGGATGGACTGCATCCACGACTACTAAAGGAAACTAGTGCTGTAATTTCTGCCCCACTAACTGAACTGTTCATCTTGTCCCTTGAATCGATGTCGGTTCCAGAGGACTGGAAAATGGCCCACATTACCCCAGTCCATAAAGGAGGAAAGCGACTTGACAGAGAATTACAGACCTATCAGCATTACCTCTGTCGTGTGCAGAATCATGGAGGGTTTTCTGACAGCAGCTATTGTCAAGCATTTTAGGACAAATACTCTCCTTCACGGGAGCCACCATGGTTTAACATGCGGAAAATCAGTTGAGACAAATCTGCTAGAAACATATGATTGGGTTATAGAGCTAATCGAACTTGGTCTTCCTGTTGATATCATTCTGCTAGACCTTGCACAAGACTCCGATAAGGTTTGCCACACGCGAGTAAACTCGGTGGCAGATTGAATACGAGAGTGTCTAGCAGGAAGGAAACAAAGGGTGAAAATAACAGGTGACCCCAAACAGCTGTTCTCTCTCAGATGCAATAGATGTCCAGAGCGGTGTATCCCAGGGCACGAAGATAGGTCCAGTGCTATTGAATGCATACATTACATTAATGAAGTGCAAGGTAACACACATTGGGTCCAAGAACCCACTTCACGAGTATACCATGCTAACAACAAATAGACAAAGGCTGACTCTCGAGTCTAGAATCGAAGAGCGAGATCTTGGTCTCGTCGTAGATAAAAACGTGAAGTTCAGTAGACATTTCCAAAAAGCAGCAGCTAGCTCAAATGAGATGCCTGGCGTTATCAAGCGAAGTTTCATACCCGAGAAGTCCCTTCTTCGAGAAGGATAAGGAAATCCTAGAAAAAGTGCAAAGAAGAGCAACAAAGGTCATGAGTACAGATGAATACCTTCCATACGAGGAACGGCTAAAGGGCCTGAAACTCCTGACACCAGTCTACAGAAGAAAACGAGGAGACATAATCCCAGCGTTTAAGCTGAGCAACGACACTCTTCCTCAACTGTTTACACACGAGGAATCAAGGAGAACCCGTGGACACTCAAGACGCCTGGAGAAGCCATTCTCGAAAACAAGAACCTGGAGTCATTTCTTCCGGAACCGAGTCATCGCACTTCAATCAAACAGCCATCGTTTTTATTCCTGAATATCTGTTTCACAACATGATAACATAGGACTGTCAACTTAAACAAAATATCAAAATAATGATCTGACAGAAGAGTCTGTTACATCCAAGACCGTAGAAGCCTTCAAACGGTCTGTGGACACTGAATGGTAAACAAAACCCTGGAAGCTGTAATGGGATGCGCTGGAATCCAGTACCAAGAACTAGATGAAATACCAGAATCACCACCCATAGGAGCATCGCATCGGAATTATATCTTAGATTGCTCCGAAGTGCAATTTAAGGTAATTTAAGGTAAGGTAAACATATATTAAGCCATTGTTCAATATATGCTTCGGTTCCAATATTCTAACATACGTGAGTCATTTGGAACTGCTGAGTTTCTTAAAGATCACAATCCCGTCCCTTCCCTTGGTTTTGGTGATAAACACTGAAAATCTTGAATAGCCAGTATTTGTGTTATTTGAGCTCCTCCGTGGCAAGCGGGAGCCTGAGCCTCCTAAAAAAGAACCAGATTCGGAAAATGTAAATATCAGCGTAGTGCCGCTACGGTACATAAGAATGATACAGGAATTTGGAAATCTCGGAAAGGAGAAAATGAAATTAGTATGTCATGGTAGAATACCATCCAATCAGAAAATCAACCAGAAGCGGAGCGTAACCACTCTCCACTGCTTCCTGGCCGAAGATTGAAAATTAGTTTCTTTTTCTGTGTCTTTATGTGTTTTATTTATTTTCTTATACTTACTCCACTTTCTAGAAATGGCGGGTTACAAATAAATTAATTACCTACTTACTGATAACGGATTCATCATAGATCTTAGCCCCTCCGAAGTGCGAATAAGGTAGTACTTTATTGATATGATCAAAAGTATGTTCCTGTTTTTCTGGTTTGTGTATGGATCAATAGGCTTTAAATAAGCATTATTATTATTATTAAAGGTAGGCCAGTTAGGTACTTCAATGGTTCGGAACGGCATGAATTCACGGTCTGTGTTTTCTGGAAGGTGGAGACGGCTTGACTGAGCAGTGAAACGGGGAAGACTGTAAAAAAAAAATCTTGCAGTATATGCTACTGGGATTAATCTTGTCTGTAAAAAGATAATCATATCTCTAATTTGGATTAATCTTACCTCGGTATCTCAGTAGAGATAAGATTAATCCCAATTAGTAACGTATAATAGGAAATTCTTGAAAAAAAGGGTTTTTAATTGAAAAAACGTGTGCGAAATAAAGGCGACAGGGCGATCTTCATCCGAAATTCTCGGAAAAGGAATTCTTTTTACGGGAAAAACGTACGCGAAAATACAAATTGAGGAGCTAAATCGAAATTATTTACAATATGGTTCAGCAATTGATCTTAGAAACAGTTTTTGAGTCGGAGTGTGCATGATTACAAGATTAAAAGGTGTTTTTTGCACCTACAGGTATTTTTTATGTTAAAAACGGTCAAAATATGCAAAATCATATATGTAATAAACAATTGGAGCATTACATGGAAATTATTATTTTGATCCTTGGCTATACGTGCCATAATCGTCTGAGATTTTGTCCAGACCGGATTATTTCAAACCTTTTTTTTTTCAATTTGCTCATTGTTTAACGGTGTTTTTTTTTGTGGTTTTCAAATCGTTTCATCAAATCGTTTGTTGATAAACCAACTTCGTAGCTTTCTTCGTTAGAAGATGCCAAATTACGCTGGTCATACAGTAATAAAATAAATAAATTACATTAATTATTCGCTTTGTTAAAATTCTCTGTAAAAAAGGGCAAAAACGAGTTCATGAACCTTGAGGTTCGTCCTCTGACAGGCACTAGTTTGTTTTGCTGTCTTGTCCTGCTATTTTTCGGAGCACCAGGGGGGAGCAATGATCGATTGTTCTCGTTTGCCAACAGTTTTTTTCTTCCAAAGTTTAGCATCAGTTCTGTTCTTCGGTTGTAGAGGTTCGGGTGTGGTTCGCTTTAATTACTTACTTACTTAAAGTTCAATGGGCACATCAAACTACCCTAATCCCACTCTGTAACAACCTAGGAACAATGCTTACCCCCTAGATCAGCAGCTTTTTTAACAGTTTCCTCTCTGTGATATTTCAAAGCGTAATTTTTTGGGCCAGTACATGCTCAGTTTACTAGATTGGACAAAGATATAAGTGATGTTTCTTATAATACTTAGTATGTCTTTATTTTATGCATAAATCAGCTTGTATAATTCAGATTTGAATAGGTTATTTGTTTTTAATGATTTTTGTAGCTATGTTATTTTTTATAAGCTTATTGCATATTCTGGTACAATTTATAAAGCAAGTTAATCAAGCTTCACAACACTATTCCACAAAGACAAACTTTTGATAGGCACTTTAAGGCATGGAACTTCTGGAGAAACACTAGAACAATCAGGTAAACTGCATCTGCGGCTTGACTTTGCTGACATCTTAAGCATATCCTTTTCTATCAAGCATTGCTGGGAGTTTTTTGAATTTCCTGCCACGATATCCCAGCTCCTAAGATTTGGATCGCCGAAATGCCAGAGAGGTAAAGACAAGGGATAACAAGAAAATGGCCGATTTTCGTAGCGCCTTCTAAAGGAAGTCGGAAATGTTTATTTGTGAAGCATTTAATACCAAGTAATGCATTCGAAGTGTCCATTGTGCTTTACTTAACTCTGTTTCTAGTCTGGGTGTCTGAAATCATGCTTCAGCAGACTCAAGTTGCAACCGTCATCAGTTACTACAACAAATGGATGGATAAGTTTCCGACATTAGAAGCCCTTTCTAAAGCGTCTCTTGACGACGTCCACAAACTCTGGGCTGGGCTTGGTTACTACTCAAGAGGGACGCGGCTGTTGGAGGGTGCAAAAAAGGTAAGTCGTCTTATTGAAAGCAAAAAAACAGGCGCAAGGTTGAGTAGGAGCCGGGTTCGTTGGCTGAAAGGAAAACAGGGATCCTGCCTCAGAACAGATATAGTGAAGAAGAAAACCAAAAGAACAGGAATCCTGACTTTCTCGCATTTTGGCGTGGCTGTTCTGGCCGTATAAACCAGAGCTTTTGCGAATCCAGCATATCCGAGTCCGAGACCGAAGGCACGTTCACGATTCAAGACTGGTCCGAGTCCTGGACAAAAATCGTTTTTAGGCTAGACGAGACCGAGTCCGTGAAAAAAGTGTCTCGAGACCCAAGTCACGCCCCGAGGCCTAACTGTATTTATTTTCGTTGAATAATGAACTGTATTCTTCATATACAGAGACTTCATTTGAGAATGAGCTAGGGGAAATAAATCAACCAAAGGATATTTTATGAAAGAAAATGTTTGAGCTAGAAGAGCAAAGCATTATTTGGATCAGTTTCTGAGCCACAGAATCAGTGTGCTGTTTGAAAGAGATATTTTCATCATAACATATTTGAAAATAGAGGATCTAAAAAATTTGGCATCAAAGACAGAAGAGTATGCCCCAACATTTTTCCATATTTAAAACTAGATAAAAACAGTGCAACTATAAATATCCTTTTTCGAGAGTTACTTCTTAGGAATTACTGGAGGGGAGAGCTAGTGCTGGGATTTCATTTCGGAAATAGCTGCTCCTTTTACTGCTCCATTGGGTCGTTGACAGGAAGGCCCGATAAGTTGCTCGAACAAGTCTCAGTTGACGTATCCGTTAGCGCTGTCAGATGCGCTCTATCAAGGTCTCCACGATCTTCAAAAGCATATCTGAACTCCAGAAATCGATAAAGTTTGTAGCTGCTAAACGCAAACGGTCGACTGCAGTTTTACCCAGGGTTGGTCACCAAGAACCAGGGTGTACGAGTTACTTCAGGATACTTTGGGTTACTCAGGGTTACTTTTGGTTACATTGCATTTGATTACTTTGGGTTACATAAGGTTACATTGGGTTACTTTGAGATACTTTTGGGTTACTTTCCAGGGTGTACGAAGTTACTTTTGGTGACCAACCCTGGAGTTTTACTTCGACCATTTTGACGACACAATCGAGCAGCAAAAACTGCAGCCTTGTCCAAAATCAAGTCACAACACCAGCTTTAACTCCAAGCAATTTTCAGGGAAGAAAATAACTGAATCAGATATTTAAGGAAGAATCTTTAATTATACTGGACGGTGCAAAACGGATAAATCAGCTACATTTTATTAGAGCTATATTTGGCAGTATATGTGCAGAAGAACCTCTACCCTTTCGACGACCCCGGACGACCCAATCGAACAGCAAAAACAGCAGCCGTGTCCAGAATGAAGTCACAACGCCAACTTTAACTTTAACCACTTTTCAAAGAAGAAGTTCACAAAATATTTAAGGAAGAATCTTTAATTGTTTTCCACAAGTTCATATTCCAGCTTGAGCGACTTGAGCCTGGAGAGGACCCTTGCCAAGATGGGCCGAAATATACCTCTAATGAAATGTAGATGGATAGATAGATAGATAGATATCGCTTTTATTCTTTTCGAACTATCATGGTGAAATCCAAATTTGTCGAAATCTTCATATATACATGGAGACAGTCATATATAAACATGTCAACGTCATATACACTAATCTATCTATATAAAAGTAAACACTAAATAAGAAAAAAAATTTTAACGAAAGACGGTATAAACATCTTTTCATACCGTGCATGGTCACATTTTACGTGTTGTGGGATCACCACTGAGACCGCTCTTGCAGGTCGTTCGCGAGCAGTATTGAACGTTGGCGGAAGTATATACTTATGGATAGGGTGGTCAAGCATTTTCTTACCGGAAGCCATGCACAGTTTCAACCTACGGGACTGAAGTTTGAATTTCTGAAGGAGCTCATTGTAAGGAATTTTGGGGGAGCGTGACATAATTAGTTGGGCACGTTTCTGTATTTTTTTCGACCGATAAGCCTGGTCTTCAGTAAGGCCAAAGTGCCAAGCTTCCACCAGGTATTCTAGCCCCGAACGTATAAAAGAAACATAAAAACGGAGCAAATCTTGTTCAGGGAACCTATTTTTAGCAAGTAATTTCAGCATATGAAATCCGGTGTGTCCACGTTTTTCCATTTCCTTCGTTTGGAGTTCCCATTTTAAAAGGTAGTAGAGTAGTAGTAGTAGTTGTAGAACAGTTTTATTGAAAATAACATTTTGTTTTCAATAGCACAACAAAATGGGGCTTGCGAGACTGTACTAACTTGTAGGAGATACAAAAAAAAAATGAGAAGAGAGAGTATGGAGAATGAGACCATGTACCGGTACCAAAACAAACCAAAAACATTAACGAAAAACATTACCTTACGTGACCCCCAAGCAACAAAACACAACAAACGAAAATTATATAAATCTTACATAAAACAAACCTGAAAGAAAATTAATCAATTTCGAAGGTAGAGCAAATACCGAGGTGAGCAACTCCGTACGTAGATCCGACTTAAACTGGTTAAGATTACCTATTTCCTTAATACCTTTACTTAGTTTATTCCACAGCTTGGAAGCTCTGTAAATAATGGAGAAGGAAGACCTACTAGTAACTAGCCGCGGAACCTCAATATTTCCTCGTATCCGAGTATTGTCTTGATGAACGTCTGACCTCTCATAAAATGTTTCTGCAAATCAATCCGGAAGGCTCTCATTGTAATAATTATATATAAAAATCAACGTATAAAAATCGCGTAATCCAGCTGCTGGCATTACATTTATTTATCTGTAAACTGACCTCATGGACTCCCGGTTCCCAACATCACAACAAACTCTAACAGCGTTATTCTGAGCTGACTTATCTGTTTTGCACTGTCAAATATGATTCGCAGTCAGCTTGGACTGAAGGGAAAGCAATCTTTAATTGGTTTTTCCACAAGTTCATTTGCCGGCTTGAGCGGCTTGAGCCCGAAGAGGATCCATGCCAATAAGAGCCGAAATATAGCTCTAATAAAATGTAGCTATTAGTTTTGCATTGTCAAATATAATATTTCGGCCTTTCTTGGCGAGGTCATCTTCAAGCCTTAGCAAAAGATATAAATGTGCGTCAAAAGTAGACTTTAAGTAAAGAAGAAATAGCTTATCCGTAAAGATAAGCTATGCGTACCCTATAGCTACAGTGTGAAGAAGAACCTTGGCAGGAAAGTCCAGCCTGGCGGTAATGAACTGAAGAAATAAAGGAGAAAAATATCGAGGATGACACAGAGGAGAAACATATTTTTTTTTCGTGGTTGGGGGAACTGATAAGAAATGGTTATTACAATGATGAGAAGTAAAGCTTTTAAAGAAATAAGAAATGTTGGGAAGTTCCTCAGGTTAGCTTTTAAAGACTGGACAGATTTCTTCTGATAGGGGAAGTTGTGTTTTTAGTGTTAATAAAGTATTCAGAGTAAATTAAAAATATTAAGAGTGTGTTAGTGTGTATATACGCATGTAAGACTGTTCATGTTCTGTTTTGTTTTGTTGCATGATGGCCTGATGGCTTTAATGTGCAAATTAATCATTCTTTCATTCATATCGAGGATGGGAAAAAAGAACAAGACAGCATTAAGTTTAGATGCGTTTATTTGGATGTAGTTCCCCTGTAGTTTGACATACTTTTGTTTTTATTATGAAACTACAATATGTGGAATAGACAAATAAAACGGTACACATACTGTACTTTCACAACTGAAAAAAAGTAGCCTACGTCAAAGTACAGTGAAACTACACCGAAACTACATAAAAAAAACGCACCTTTAATCTTGATACAAAATCAAACGAATCTGATCAGAAAAGAACACCCATCCAGTCATGAGTCACATTTTTGGGATCCCAAACGTAAGTGGAGGGATACCTATGACATCGCAAAAGTTGTCCGTCTGTCTGTCTGTCTGTCCGTCTGTCCGCACGATAACTCTTGAAGGGATTGAGATATTTTGGACGAAACTTGGTGGGAGGATCCTTTGGGTCAAAGTACAGGTCAAGTTCAAAGATGGGCTCTGTAGCCGTATATTTGAGGGTGGGGGAGGGGTTTCACATTAAGGGACAAAAACTATTTTTTTTTTTAATGCTATCGAGATAGTCGATTATGAGGTAAGAAGACATGCTGAGCACGGTAATGAAAACCATTTTCTTGTCGGACAAGTGGTTCGTCCGGAATCCGGCAAAAACCGGAAAGTTTGTTAAAAGTAAAAGCTTCATTTGAAGTTGATTAAATGTTTGATTTAGGGGTAAGAAGACATGCTGAACACGATGCTGAAAACCATTTTCTCGCTGGACATGTAGTTCGTCCGGAATCCGGGAAAAACCGGAAAGTTGGTTGAAAGAAAAAGTTTCATTTGAACTTGATTAAATGTTTGATTTAGGGGTAAGAAGACATGCTGAGCATGATGGTGAAAATTATTTTCTCGCCGGACAAGTAGTTCGTCCGGAATCCGGCAAAAACCGGAAAGTTTATTAAAAGTAAAAGTATTATTTGAAGTTGATTAAATGTTTGATTTTCGGGTAAGACGACATGTTGAACACGATGGTGAAAACCATTTTCTCGCCGGAAAACTAGTTCGCCTGGAACCCGGCCAAAACCGGAAAATATGTTAATAGCAAAAGTTTTATCTGAAGTTGATTAGATGATAGATTTAGGGGTAAGAAGAGACGTTGAGTCTGTATATGACAATCATTCTTACCAGGACATATACAGTATTCATTCAGCACTCGTGCGCGCAACATCTCATGCTGCTGTGCTGTGTGTAGAGCCTCTTACGTCACGATGTCTGGACAGAATGAGAACCTGTATTATTCGCCCGTGTTAAATTTCGTTCAGCGAAATAAGGAAGAGGGAATCGAAGATGAGATTATCAAGAGATTTGGAGCGGAGTTTTTCGATAGCGAAGCGATTGTGATCGCAAAGAAATGGCTAGGCTCAAAGCTGGATCCTGATGCGCTTTTTCAGAAGCGAACTGGAGCGAAGGCACCTTCTAGTCACCTCGGAGATATCTTGGACATGCTGAGAAAAGGTGATTCAGTCTGTTTTTCTATTCCGACTTTCGTCATTCGAAGCCCTTCGGAAGTGCCAGTTATACCAGCTTCGGCCTACTCGGCTTTGCTCTCGAAAGTAAATGAACTGAACTTGCACCTAAAGAGTATTTCAAATCAGTTCGAGTCTTATTCAGCCAGTTTTCCACCGCTACCCCAGCCTGGGGCTGCTGCCTCTTCTCTACTGAATAGCCATGCCACAGTGATTGTTTCAAACCTTCCTCAAACGGTTTGTGACCCCAAAAGTCGAAAGGAATTTTTGGACCAATTATCAGGTCACGAGTCAGTAGCCAGCGTCCACCCACGAGGCGACAAGTTGTATGTCAACATCGAAAAATCTGTCATTTCGGATTTTTGCAATTCGATCAGTGCAACCGCTTCGGGTGCTACTACAAAAACCGTGCTTAAGCGTCACCTTGGGACTGTTAGAGGTATCCCTGAAGATTTTGACGTTGCTGGACTAAATTCGTACCCCGGTGTGACCGAAGCCACTCGTTTCGGCTCTTCACAAACAGTTAAGCTGGAGTTTTCGGACACGTTTGCAAAAAGCAATGCCCTCAAGAACGGCCTGAAAATAGGTTACGAAATATTCCGTGTGTACGATTTCGTCAGTGTACCCCGGTGCTGCTTCAAATGCAGATCTCCAGATCACATGAAGAACGATTGTACCAGTCCTGTTGATAAATGTGCTCGCTGTGCCGGTAATCATACCGCCTCTAAGGAATCGCCTTGCCGAAATAGCCCCAAGTGTGCGAACTGCAACGGTGATCATACATCTTTTAGTCTGAAATGCCCTGTGCTGAAGTCTCGCGTTTCAAGCAGTGCCCGAAAATGACTGAGTCCCTTTCAGCTGTCTCTTATAACATAAATGGTACAAGAAGAAAAGAGCATGTTATTGACGAACTTTTGTGTAATTATGACATTGTCTGCTTGCAAGAACACTTATTATCGTCGGCTAATACAAACCTGCTAAAAAGAAGTGCTAATCATGTCGTTTTCGTATCGGCGGCACGTACTACTTTCGGACGGCCGTCGGGTGGGCTTGCATGCATTTTGAACCAGAATAGCGTTGCTTGCTATTCGCCTGCACTTTTTCACAGTGATTCTAACCTTTTGGCCGTGCGGATTAACGATTTAGTAATCGTTAATGTCTACTTACCTTGTGATAGAAAATCGGTCCAGTCTCTTAACAGATTCGCTAAGACTTGCAGTGTGTTACAGAAACTTTTGGAATCTGTGTCAAGTCAAGGTTATCGTTTCTTGATTGCGGGGGACTTTAACGCTGATCTGCTTTCGTCTAATATTCGTTCGGACTTGATATTTGATTCTCTGCCCCAGTTTAAGCTGGTCGAAAAAACATGTATTTATTCATATCTTCATCATTCCGGGAGTAAAAGTAATATCGATCATGTTGTTTGTTCTCCAGGTCTACCCGTTTCTACCGTAACCGTTCATGAAGATCACTGCGATTTAGATCACCTACCGATTTCGTTTGTTTTTCAACTACCGATTTGTTCCAATCGTAATGCCTCGCAAGCAGAGCGAAAGTGGGTTTTTCGGCAAAATTGGAATAAGATAAATTTGCCACTGTATATTTCTACGCTGACTATGCTACTTGCTACGATTCAAGTTCCTTTCCACCTCCTACAGCTTAGTTGGAAGTCTTCAAACGATAAGAAAACTTTAAATGATTATTATCTTAACATAGTATCTTGTCTTAAGACAGCTGAATTGTCTGCTGTTCCACAGGAGCGAGTCAGGCGAAAAACGCGTAAACCGGAATGGTTGTGGGATCCCGAACTGAAATCGGTTAAAAATAAAGCAAAGTTTTGGCTGCGTATTTGGGTCTCTTGTGATCGTCCGTCTGAAGGGGTTATTCACCAAATAAAACAAAAGACTAAATTAGAATACAAAAAATATTTACGTTCTACTAAATCAAAAATATCGAATTTCCCGTTAAGTAAATCTGATTGGCAAAAGGTAATTAATTCTGAGAAACTGGATGTTTCTTCCGGTACAAGCCCGATTAGTGCTAGTGCGTGGTATAGTTATTATAGTCAAATTTTCAGTTCAGTTAATCATCACATCCATTCGGTCTTTTCGAAACTTCTTATTGCCGCGCTTCCCGTATCGCTGAGCCAGACCCAGATTCTGCCAGTTGAGCTCTCTGTGGTTCAGCAGGCAGTGAAAAGGCTTAAATCCAATTCTCTGGACTGTGATGGTATTTCTGCTAACCATTTGAAAGTTGATTGCCCGCTTCTTTTTCAACATTTGCAGCTGCTTTTCCAAATGTGCTTGTGTACGTCTGCGGTACCGAAAAGCTTTCTATGTGGGTCCGTAACGTCAATCCTCAAAAGAGGGAAACCTCCTAATGATTGCGCGTCTTATCGACCAATAACCGTGTCATGCAATCTCAGTAAAGTGTTAGAATATGTTCTTCTCCCTTCGTTTTCAAGTGCACATTTTGGCGAAAATCAGCTTGGTTTCTCATCTGGGGTAGGGTGTCAGCAAGCCCATCGAGTTCTAGCTAATCTTCTTATTGACGCGACAAAAAAGGGATATGAACTCCATTTATGCGCCTTAGATCTTTCCAAGGCCTTTGACAGTGTCGTTCACTCACAAGCCCTGTTCTCCCTTTTTAGTCACGGTATTAATCTGTCTTTGGTTTTTCTCCTTCGTTACTGGTATGCTAATTCTTTTCTGAGGTTAAAGACGGATGGGGTTATATCTGATTCTAAAATTCCGGTACGACGTGGTGTCAGACAAGGTGCTGTCCTTTCCCCTTCTATCTTTAAACTTTGCATTTCTTCCGTCTTATCTTCTGTCCCAACTACGTGTATCTCTCAGAATGTAAATATTTCTTACATAGCATACGCTGACGACATACTTCTAATTAGTAGGACTAGAAAAGGCCTTTCTCTTTCTGTATCAACAGTTGCAACTAACCTTAGCAAAATTGGGTTGTCACTAAACTTAACAAAATGCGAATATCTTTCTTTTAACAGTAATTCTAACTCGCCTTTGGATTGCGCTTCTTTTTCTGTTCCTTGTGTCCCTTCTTTTCGGTGGTTGGGTATTAACATTGCTAAAAATCTGAAATCCTTCCGAGACCAAGCTGTGACGGATTGTAAGAAAAAGATCCAAGTATCTTACTCTAAAATTGTCGCTAATCGGGGCAAATACAGTAGGAAGTCCCTTGCTAAATTGTACTCTGTTTTTACTGATCATTCAGTTTTGTTTCTTTCTGGTGTTTATCCCATCCTCGGGCGAAAAGATATTCGGTCGTTACGTTCTTATTACTTTCGGTTCTCGCGTTTTCTACTGTATTTGCCTCCGTGGTATCGGAACCGCAACCTTATTTCAGTTTTCGGGCTTCCAGATATAACCGGAAAGCTAGTTGAGCTTGCTGATAAACTCCCCCAGACAGTGAAGGCTCTCCCAGCTCATCATGGGTTTGTCCGCCTCCTTAAATAATCAAGTGTTTTTGTTGTGTATTTAGTCGTTTTTGTTGTATTTCTTTTTCTTTTTTTGTTTATACTCCGCTTTTGTTCATTTAGCGGGTTAAAAAATAAATTAATTAATTAATACTTAGTCAGGAATGTGGTTGTACCTGCATTTTTTTTAAGTCAAAGTTTTATTTAAAGTTGATTAGATGTTCTTTATAGGGATAAGGAGATACGCTGGATTCGTTTCTTAATTTTCTTTTTTTTGCTGGACTAGTAGTTCGCTCGGAATTCGGGCGAAACCGCAAATTTGGCAGAAGTAAAGCAGGAAGTTTCGATCAGTATCGTCAAAATAGATATGGCTTATAGAGGTATAGATACATAGATAGATAGATAGAATATCTGAACTCGGTTTTCTCTGATGATTAGCCTAGCGAAGACTGGATATGGTGAAGACAAGACCCAATTGTCTGGATGAATGTTAGATTTTTGGGATCCTATCGACACCTTTGGTCTTGTTATTACTGAGGTTCGCTGCAAGATAAACACGTAGAAAAAGAGAAGTTAAGGTTTTAGGCTGAGTAGTTAGTTTGGCAAAACTCAAACGTGATTCGCAATTAACTTGAGATTCAGGAATACTGATACACCTGGACATAAGATAAAACACCCTTCGTTCTGTTTACTGTTGATGTTCCAGTATTGTAAAATAGTTGAATACTTCATAACTAGGCTCTCCTTTTTGCTAATCACCCACAGCTTTGGCTGTTTTAAGCCTTTGTCGAGGCCCCTTCAGTTCGAGCATAAACAGGAATAATTCCCGAAACTGGTCCTACTTAGGCCGGAGCTTCTCGCAAGCAGTCGCCTGGAGTATAATAACGTTTGTTCATTAAGCCAAAACGCCATATAAGATTAAATACATCACTTCACAAATAAAATGTTGCACCTCCAGATCTATTATGCTATATAAACTAGGCTAAACTTTCTTTCCTGAGTTTTAAGGCTTTAGGAACGTATTTAGATACTTCTATGGTGAAGTTGGGGTTCGTAGATGTCAGGATACCGGGAAGTGATACCAACTCACCCGCAACAAATTTTACTCTTATGATTCGCATCGAAAATAACGAAACGTGGCAAGTCTGAAAATCAACGAGTTGTCGTTAGGGGGATAGAATGAACCGTATGAGATTCGGGTCTCTGGGTTTAAGAACTAATGGAGCGAAACGGAAGTAGGTTGCGTTGACCTTATGGGTACGAAGGGTCCTTTAACCGCATAGTTTCGCATTCTCTCTTAGCCATATAAGTTCTGATTGGCTTCTCATGGATCTGACACAGGGCAAACTTTTTGCTGACGAATGGATTGAGATACAGTGGCTACAGGACAGATTAGATTAGTCGTAGTGCTGCGTTTGTTTATGAACAAGATGTCGGGAAAAAAGTATTCTGGTTCGTTGGCAAGGTAACTAGTAGGTGGACATTAGCCCTGATCTCTTAAAAGGACCCGTTGTACCTATGGTATTGATGCAACGTTCTCCCGTAATCGCTCCGTTCGTTCTTGAACTCGAGAGACCCGAATTTCATACATCATATTTTACCCCTCGATTGACACTACACTGATTTTTTACCGAGATTTTCACACTTTCTGTGTTTCGCTATTTTCGATACTATTAACGCATATTTCATTACAGTCGACAAATAAGCCAGTCAACTTTTTTTTTGCCAATCCTTCTTTTTGTCATCCCCCTATCTCCTCCAATAAACTAACTATTACTAAAGTTTAAAGGACACCTGAACAATGAAGTCATACTTGTACACTTCATGGAGAATGCATTTACAGACATGGCCACGGAGAGCATTCTTGTCCTGAGCGTGACGTTTTCAAATAGGGATGTTTGTTTCTGGAGGTTTACACATGCAGACTCCAAGACAAAAAGTGCAATTCATTCAAATCTTGTACAGCGCTGGCCGGATTGTATTGGAATTTCTTCTAGATGTACGTTTGGGCTTAACTGGTTAAAAAATGTCCCGGAAGAATGGTTGATTGGAGACACTTGTTCATTTCTAAAATTGTTCGGTACTGAAATAAGGACAGATGGAAAATGGAGCAAAAATCAAATCTTGGAAACACTCTTTCGTATTTGGATTGGGTTTTCGGCAGGCAATGTTAACGGAAGTCATACAGATAGGGATGATACTTGGTACTCTTCATTCAGGTGTCCTTTAAGTAAATTTATAGGTGTTTTAGCCAGTAGTCAACGTGCCTAAAAATAGCTTAAACCAGCCAAAGCCGTGTGCAATTTGTTAAAAACGGAGCCTAGCTTTAAAGTATTCAACTATTTTAGAATATTGGAACATAAACAGTAAATACTGATAGGTGTCCTTTAATTGCCCCAGCTGACGACCTGCTCCTCAGGTCAGGAGCGACTTGGGCAACCAGCTTCCCACAACTGCCGAAGGTTTGATAAAGGAAATACCAGGAGTGGGCCGTTACACCGCCGGTGCAGTTGCTTCCATCGCCTACGGGGAACGAACTGGTGCTGTAGATGGAAACGTTATTCGAGTGATGGCGCGCCTTCGTGCTATTGGAGGGGATACGACCAATCAGGTAAGAGGACGTGTCCGTATCTCCGTTGTTTCTGCGCTGATACGGGAAGTTGCCGTTTGCGCTGCAGCGGTTTTGTGCTCTTGAAACCCTAGAAGGCTGCGTGGAAAATTTAATGCTATGCAGAGCAAAATAATATTAGGGAGTAGCGCCAAAACTTGATAAAAGTGACACACACTGTAGTAGCAGCGATACTAGCACCACTAACGATAGAGAACGTCCCTACTGAAACTCATTCAGCCGTTCACCAGCGCTGGCTCCGATAACTTCATAATGAACATAGCATAAAAATGAGACAGCCTCAATTGTTTCCTTGGTTGTGCAGACCGCACCTTTGCTTTCCTAAAAGTTTTTCTCGCTTTAAATGCCGCAAGCGTAATGGGCGGTGCCATGAATATGGTCCATTTGCAAAGCATGGTAAGCATAGGTCTTAGTTTTATTTTGCTCTGACGCTGTGGTACTAGGAATCAGACCTGGCAGATTGCCTTCACAACTCTTACCAGAAATGTTATTTCCATGACGAAATAGCTCAGAAATATTGTTTTTCGAAAACACTGTTATTTTCCAAGTGGAATTGGCGATTTTCTTGTTAGCGCTTGTCGTTGTATCTAGCCTTCCTGCTCTCCGACGCGGCGGTTAGACACAATTTATTTGAAAAATGAATGCGCCGTGGTTAAAAAGTTGGAAAACCAAGCAAAATGAAATAAATCCATAACATAAGATTGATGGCCTACTGTGTCTTTCAAAATAACATCTAACATGGTAGGCCATCTTGATGGCCTACCATGTCTTCCAAAATGAAAACAACACATTGAAACTTATCATGTTCTTATGCAAGTTGTCTTATGCGAGTTGTTGGCGGACCTTGAAGGTTTCCGCGAAGGTTTCCGCGAAGTTTGCGAAGTTCCCGCCATTTGACCTCGATCCTTCTCTCTACCAAATTGGCTCTTTATGTTGAATTTTATTTGAAATAAACAGAACTTGAAATTGAACTTGAACTCATAGCAAAACTCGACTAGGCGGAAAAAGCGCTAAAAAGCAGTAGGTATAAAACGGTGCAATGGTGAAAGGCCTGGATTTCAGAAGCTTATAATTCCATAAGGGAGCTAGGGACAAAATAAAAAGCAGAATAAGCAAGGGTGGTCCTTTATTGAAATCTTAAAGGACTTGTTTTACCTATAATACTAACGCAACCTACTTCCATAGTCATTCCATATATTTCTAAACCCGGAGAACCCAATTCTGTACGGTACATTCTAACCCCTCTAACAAAACCACGCCGATTTTCTCACTGGCCGTGTTTTGCTACCTGCTTCGATGTGTATCAAGCTGTCGACGGTTGTCTGCGAGTAATTTTTCCGTCAGAAAAAATGGTTATGTAAATTTTGTCCCTGTTTTCGCTGTAAGTCAACGGGTCTCAGAAAAGTATTCCTTCAGCCCGAGCTGACTGCGAATCATATTTATATTATATTTATTTTATCATATTTATTTTAAATTATATAATCTATATATCCGTTTTGCTCCGTCAAATATCTCAGAAAAGGCTTAAAATAGCCATACCCGTGGGCTATTTTTTAAAGCACACCTAGTTTCAGAGTATTCAAATATTTTAAATACTGTAAGTTGAATAGTAAATAGTGCGAGAGGTCCTTTAGCTGAGTTTGTTAACTGAGTAATCTCAACTTAAATGAGGAGTGTTTTTGTTCTATTCTCTTGTTTCACATGAAGTTTCACAGCAGATGCAAATATATCGCTTACTGGCGGTTTTCGTTGTGCGCTTCCGCTCGCTGGATTTGACGCCGGTGACACGTAGGCTGTACGTCAAAGTTGTACTTATTCGGCAGTAATGTAATGAATATGGCGAGGTCAACTCAGTCTACCACAAATCCCTGATGTTTAAATAGGCGATGCCAACATTGGATATACACACTGCTAACTTATGGCAAACGCCGATTACACCATGCCAAATGTTGGATATCCCAACCCAACAGAACATTAATGATGCGAGAGTGGAGTTGAGAAAACAACTAACCCAGGTTGTTTAGTTAGGTCTTGGTTTGGGTACTCAGTGTTCGGCGGATGGCATTCTCCGTTTGCGGTAGGCTATTCCAAACACCGGGTATACCCAGCGTTCGTCTTACCCTCACACTGAGGCGATATCGGCTATCGCCGAGATTTTCGTCGCCAAAATCGGCGATTTCTGTTGCTTCGTCAGGCGATTTTCAATGTTGGGAAAATTCAACTTTAATCGGGCGACAGTACGATTTTTGCAAGCGATAGCAACATGGACGACCCTTTTTGATGATTCAGTTTTAGAAAAATTAACTAGACCTACGTTGCTTGGGCAACGTGAAGTGTTGCGGCAACCTTTTTCTGGCTTCGCCGACTAAAGTGTTGCGAGAGAAACACTTTGGTTTTGTTTCTTCGCTGTCGGTTAAATGCTGGAGTTGTCAACTTATCGAAGCTTTTAAAACGGTTGGTTCTAAAAAGAAGAATCACATTATCAGTTAAAAGCTATCCTATAGCGTTGTAAAAATAACAACAAAACAATATCGGAAGAAGGGACTAAATTGACTTTGCGGTCAGTTGAATTTTATCCTTTTCAATCGTAGACATCGTGACGGATGAAAACTTGGAGCAATATCTTATATAATCTAGTTGGTATTATAAAGCTATCCGTAACTTTTCAGGATTAAAATACCATAGATGACGCTATTAATTATTACGAAACTACCTCATTGTTTTACATTATCGTTTGTACCCCTTCGTAAACAGTTAATCCTAGGTTATAGTTATAGACCATCGATACAAACTTTTTTACCGTCATATTTACAGAAATCGAATACAATGTGCACCAATTTGCAAACATTTCTAGCCCCTCGTGAACCGATTCCTACTACCAATATTCTTTGAGCCCAAGCTGAGTTTGAAACATTTATTCAAACAATGTTTACAACGGATACGTCAGCTATGATTCTTCATCAGCGATATTTCGGCCCTTCTTGGCAAGGGTCCTCGTCAGGCTGTCAATCCTCTGGTTCAACTTCGGGGAAGGAAACAAACCTGTAATAATCAACTACCTCAGGATTGACAGCCTGACGAGGACCCTTGCCAAGAAGGGCCGAAATATCGTTGATGAAGAATCATAGCTGACGTATCCGTTGTAAACATTGTTTGAACAAACGATTCCTACTTACAAGTCCCTCTCCCGTGATAGACATCAAGTTCACCGGAAACAGATAATGGGTACACTAGCTAGCAAAAGTTGCAAACCCCTCATCGCTGAAGATGACTGTAGCATAACAGCCGATTATTACTTACAAGTCCCATGCATGTCTTACAATTGGGAACAAAAGTGTTCTTACCATCGAATACACCGGAAACAAATAACAGGTACACAAACTAGCAAAAGCTGCAAAACCCTCATTGCCGAAGATGATTACGAGCTAACAGTCGACTGTTGCTTACTAGTCCCTTACATGTATCACAACTGGTATCGCCTGTTTTTGGTTTCAGTGTGTACCTTACTCCTGAAATTATCAACCCCTTGAAACTTTCAAACCGATCTCATGAAGGAATTTTTGTACCAAAGTGGATGCCATATACTTTGATCGGCTTATTAAGGGCTATCGATTGCCGTAATCACAACAAAAGAATATCTGAAGAAGGGACTAATTGAACTTTTATCCTTTTCAATCGTAGACATCATGACGGATAACAACTTGGAACAATATCTTATATAATCTAGTTGGTATTATAAAGCTATCCTTAACTTTTTTGGATTAAATTATCATATATGACACTATTAACTATTACGAAACTGGCTTATTGTTTAACATTATCGTTTGTACCCGTTGCGCAAACAGTTAATCCTAGGTTACAGCAATAGACCATCGATACAAGCTTTCTTACCGTCAGATTTATAGAAATGGAATACAGTGTGCACCTATTTCCACAAATTTCTACCCACTCGTGAACCGATTCGTACTTACAAGTCCCTCTTCCGTGATAGACATCAAGTTCAACGGAAACAAATAATGGGTACACCAGCCAGCAGAAGTTGCAAACCCCTCATCGCTGAAGATGATAATAGCCGATTATTACTTGCAAGTCCCTTGCATGTCTTACAATGATGATGATTTTATTAACGCACTTAAGGAGAGGAAATAGTGCAGTATAGACAAAAAAAAAGGAAAAAATACACTGAGCTTTCAATAATGTAGTAAATGCACAAGATCAAAAAATAAACATTTAAAAGAAGAAAAAAAAGGGACTAATCGGGTCTAAAAAATCTTCTTCCTAGATGGAATGCGGAGAAATGGTCAAGGGCAGAAACGTGAAGGTCTTGGACAATTGAAGATAACTTTGCGCAAGGATCAGAGGGCCAAAAATTTGCAGTTATAGGGGAATTCCTATAACGTCGAGGAAGGTACAAGAGAAATTTACAATACTTGAAATAATAAGTTCTGATACGTTTTAAATCTTTTAGCCTCAGAATACCAAAAATTCCGGAAAGGTTGCAGACAGAGGGAGAACAAAAACTATTATATAAACTACCAAGCGCTTTTCTGTTATACCTTCCTCTATTTGGAACTATTTTTCCATATCCGACACGAATGGAATCATGATCAGCCGAAACAGCGTTATCGCAAATTTTTTTTAGAGACTGTGCTATGAACATGCCAAGCCATTTTACGGTAGGGGAATTGGGGAGTTTTTCATTTTGAAAAGAAATACCGGAATCTTTTGGGCTGTTGAATTTAAGATACTGACATTTAGAAATGTTAACAGAAAGGCCAATTTTAACAGAAAAGAATTGGGAACCAAATTGTTCTTACCATCGGATACATCCGGAAAGAAATAACAGGTACACCAACTAGCAAAAGCTGCAATCCCCTCATCGCCGAAGATGATTATGAGCTAACAGTCCAATGTTGCTTGCAAGTCCCCTATATGTCTCACAACCGGAATCGCCTGTTTTTGGTTTCAGGGTGTACCTTACTACTGAAGTTGTCAACCCCTTCAAACTTTCAAACTGGTGTATCTCATGAAGGAATTTTTCTACCAAAAAATGGATAACATATAATTTGATCAGCTCATCAACAGCTATTGATTGCCGTCGAAAAAAAAATTCTTCCTGTCTTAGTTCAAAAGTTGACTTTTTTGCCGTATGCCAACTTTCCAACGTCACCGCTTAGAAAAGAGGAAAGGATAAGCCATAATTTCTTTAGCAGTGAGAGAATCTCTACCGCAAACCCAAGTGCAAACAAACGAATAATAAACTCAGCTGAAATCGCGATCATACATGGGTAGAAACAATAGATGGCAGCACTTTCCGACCCTTGGGAAAAAGCAACTTTTTTGTTTCTGTAGATTTTTCTGTTTATCACCCAAAGAAGATATGTTGGCTCTGGGACCGGGTAACTGCCGCATATATTTAACACTTATTGATTTTAGTCCATCTTCAATTTGAAACTGGTGCCTGCCAGCTTGCGTGCTAGAACGGAGCTTTCCACTCGAAAGCAGAAACATGGTTGGATGAAACGAAAGGTTCGCTACACAACTTCACATAGTTCTCTTCGCTTCGCACACCGTAGGCTCTGGCTCGAGGACAAGCAAAAACATCCTTATTGGCCCCAGGCAAGACTTCTACGGAGCTTTCCGGAATATAATGTCATATTGACCAATCCGGCCTAGGTCCACACTTTCCGTAAAAACCGCACAGGTTAGACCCTTACCAGTTACCAGGAATAAAATAAAATCGGAGGGCTAGGAAAAAAAAAAAAAAAACGAGGACAAAACCGAAGTATTGCTCTCGCAAATAAATAAAATATTATCCGAAAGCGTACTCTCGCAAGAAACAAGACCAAAGGTTTCGATGGGATCCCAAAAGTTCAAATTCCATCCAGACAATTGGGTCTTGTCTTCACCAGATCCAGTCTTCGCCATACTCCTTGAGCACTTTTGCTATTAAAATTTAGAAACAGATTAAGGCCAGATAGCTAATCATATGAGAAAACCAAGTTCAGATATGGATTCAGCATGTATGTTTACCCCTTTAAGTCATATCTATTTTGACGAAGCAGATAGAAACTTCCTGCCTTACTTCTGCCAATTTTCCGGTTTTGGCGGAATTCCGAAACTACTTGTCCGGCGAATAAATAAAGCTCAAAAACGAATTCAACATGTCTCCTTACCCATGCATCTAACCTCTAATCAACTTTACATTAAACTTTTACTTTTAACAAACTTTCCGGTTTCAGCCGGATTCCGAGCGATCTATACGTCCGTTGAGAAAATGATTGTCATATGCTAATTCAGCATGTCTACTTACCCGCAAATCGAGCATCTTATCAAATTTAAATAAAACTTTTACTTTAAACATATCTCCGATTTGGCCGGATTCCGGCCGAACTAATTGTCGGGGAGAAAATAATTTTAATATTTGGACTCAGCACGTTCCCTTGCCCCTAAAGGTATTCGGTTTCAGCATGTCTCCTTAGCCCTAATTCTACTATTTCATTAGCTTCCCCGTCATTTCAAACCCTCCCCCACCCCTAAATATAGGGCTACATTCGACGATGACGATGGTGTCGACGATGGGCTACATAGCCCATCGTCGAACTTGACCTGTAGGCTACTTTGACCTAAAGAATCCTCATGCCAAGTATCTCAACCCCTTCGAGAGTTATCGTGCTAACAGACGGACGGACAATTTTTGCGATGTCATATAGGTATCCCTCCACTTACGTTTTGGGATTCCAAAAAGCTGTCTGCACTTTCATCAGTATGGAAATCCAGGGATTTGTTGACAGAAGTTCGTTGTCAAGCAATTTAAAAGACTTGTATAGCAACACCGTTGTATCTAACCGCTCCCACTGTTAGTGAGGCACTAATAGGACGATTAGTCGCCATGAAAAAACATGAAATCGGGTGAATCTTTCAGATTGTCACTGGAATTGGAAACCTCGGGAAACGTAATTCAGACACTAGGGAAAACAAACTTGCATCCGTCGCGGAGTACATGATATTTCATTTTGTTCAGGATTGCCCTGCATGCACAAGACAATAATCAGAACAAGACCAAAGGTTTCGATGGGATTCCAAACATTTCATATTTCATCCAGGCAATTGGATGTTGTAGATATTCGGTCTTCGAAAATCCTTGAAGCACAATGGACACTTCTAATGCTTTACTTTGTATTAAATGCTTCACAAATAAACATTTCCGACTTCCTTTAGAAGGCGCTACGAAAATCGGCCGTTTTCTTGTTATCCATTGTCTTTACCTCTCTGGCATTTCGGCGATCCAAATCTTAGCAGCTGGGATATCGTGGCAGGAAATTCAAAAACTCCCAGCAATGCTTGATACAATACGATATATTTAAGATGTCACCAAAGTCAAGCCCCAGATGCAGTTTACCTGATTGTTCTAATGTTTCATCAGAAGTCCCATGGCTTAAAGTGCCCGTTAAATGTTTTTCTTTGTGGAATAGTGTTGTGAAGCTTGATTAGCTTGCTTTATAAAATGTACCAGAATATGCATTAAGCTTATACAAAAATAATACAAAAATCATTAAAAAACAAATAACCTGTTCAAATCTGAATTATACAAGCTGATTTATACACAAAATAAAGATCTACTAAGTATTATAAGAAACATGACTTTTATCTTTGTCCAAGCTAGTAAATTGAGCATGTACTGACCCAAAAAATTACGCTTTGAAATATCACAGAGAGGAAACTGTCGAAAAAGCTGCTGATCTAGGGGGTAAGCATTGTTCCTAGGTTGTTACAGAGTGGGATTGAGGTAGTTTGATGTGCGTCTGTGATTACCCCTATACGTCATCTCTACTTCGACGAAATTGATCAAAAGTTCCAGCTGACTTCCTTCTGCCAAATTTCCGGTTTCTGTCGGACTCTGGGATAACTACTTGTCCGTTAAAAAAAGCTAAAAAACGAATTCAAAATATCTCCTTACCCCTACATTGAACTTCAGATAAAACTTTTTAATTTTTAACGAATTTTCAGGCTTTGGCCGGATTCCGGGCGAACTATTGGTTCGGCAGAAAATAATTTATATATTATATCGATTCAGCATGCTTCCTTACCGCTACATCGAACCTCTAATCAACTTCAGAAAAAACCTTTACTTATAAAGAATTTTCCGGTTTGAGCCGGATTCCCGGCGAACTATGTGTCCTGGTAGAAAATGTTGTCATATACTGATTTAGCATGTCTTCTTACCCCTGAATCGAACATCTAATCAAGTTAGAAAAAACTTTTACTTTAAACAAATTTTCCGGTTTTGGCCGTAATCCGCGCGAAAATAATTTCATATAAGTGTTCAATATGTCTCTTTACCCCTAGATTGAACCTCTAATCAACTTAAGATTAAACTTTTATTTTTCACAAATTTTCCGGTTTTAGCCGGATTCCGGGTGAAATACTTGTTCGGCGAAAAATGATTTTTATATTCGAATTCAGCATGTCTGCTTGTTTGTGTCCCTTAATTTGAACCCGCCCCCCCACCCGTAAATATGGGGCTACAGTGCCGATCTTCGAACTCTAACTGTACTTTGACCCAAAGAGTCGTCGCGCCAAGTTTGAACAAAATAGCTCAACCTCTTCGAGAGTTATCCTGCTAACAGACGGACAGACAGACAATTTTTACGAAGTCATAAGTTCCGTTTTTGCAGACACCATGGTATCTGTTACCACCGTAACTGGATCTGAAATTAGTCATTTTTGCAGTTACCGTGGTATCTAATATACGGTTGCTTTGCAAAAACGACAATTGCCGAAATTGCGCTTTTTGAAGTGATTCCAAAAGAAACACTGATATTCAGCCACATCACTAAGTGCCAAACTTCTTTCCCGTGTATCAGATACCATGATAACTGCTAAGACGACTTTAGACCGTGGTATCAGATACCATGGTATCTGCAAAAACGCAAATATAGGTATACTTCCACTTACGTTTTGGGATCACAAAATTTAGGTTCCGGTGATTGCGAGTCAAGGTACTTCCAGATGTACTAGGACGATGGAAATTGTTGGAACATTCGAGGTCCTAGAAGATTGGCCTAGAAGTTGTCACTTCCCAGATATGACCATTCCTTCCAGTACTCAAAGTAACCGCATAGTACAAAAAATACTTTAAAGCAAAATATAAATTTTCATGATCCCCATGAGCCCATCATCATTTTTGATGATGGGCTCAGATGAACTTCTAGCGCCCTTAAAGTGCGCATCATCAGAGCCAAGTACATATATAAAATGCTTTTTACCCAAACGATACATTCTCTTGATTTCCAAGGACCCATGACCATTCTTATCTCAGGTGTTTTGCTCACAAATTACCATAACAAACCCAAGAAATGGCAAATTCCTACTTTCATCTTCTGACCCAGCGTTGCCAGTGCCATATGTGCGTCTGGTTCTTACTTGGCCTCAAGCCCTCTCTCACCAAATTGGTTCTTGTTTTGTATTTTGTTCAATTTACAGAACTTGAACTTGAACTTGTGTGTAATTTTGACAGGTTCTAATTACGTAACATCAAACCAGTGTTGCCAGGTCATCCTCTCACTATTTTCTTCAACTTTCAGTATTATAAAATAACTGAATACTTTAGAATTAGGCTCTGCTTTCAACAAATTAGCCACGGCTTTGGCTGTTTTAAGCAGTTTTCGATACCCTTTGACTCGTAGCGAAAACGGGGAAAAATTTACACAACTGTTTTTTTGGGATCCCAAAACGTAAGTGGAGGGATACCTATGACATCGCAAAAGTTGTCCGTCTGTCCGTCCGTCCGTCCGTCCGTCCGTCCGTCCGTCTGTCCGTCCGTCCGTCCGTCCGTCCGTCTGTCCGTCCGTCCGTCCGTCCGTCCGTCCGTCCGTCCGTCCGTCCGTCTGTAAGCACGATAACTCTCGAAGGGAATGAGATATTTTGATGAAACTTGGTGAGAAGGTTCGTTGGGTCGTCGGACCAGTCAAGTTCGTAGATGGGCTTTGTAGCTCTACATTTAGGGGTGGGGGAGGGGATTGAAATTAAGGGACAAACAAAATATTTTTAAACAGCTAATGTGATAGTCGATTATGGGGTAAGAAGACATGCTGAACACGATGGTGAAAACCATTTTGTCATCGGACAAGTAGTTCGCCCGGAATCCGGCCAAAACCGGAAAGTTTGTTGAAAGTAAAAGTTTTATTTGAAGTTGATTAGATGTTCGATTTAGGGGTAGGAAGACATGCTGAAGACGATGGTGAAAATTATTTTCTCGACGGACAAGTATTTCGCCCGGAATCCGGCCCAAACCGGAAAGTTTGTTGAAAGTAAAAGTTTTATTTGAAATTGATTAGATGTTCGATTTAGGGGTAGGAAGACATACTGAAGAGTGAAAACTATTTTCTCGGTGGACAAGTATTTCGCCCGGAATCCGGCCCAAACCGGAAAGTTTGTTGAAAGTAAAAGTTTTATTTGAAGTTGATTAAATGTTCGATTTAGAGGTAGGGAGACATGCTGAAGACGATGGTGAAAACTATTTTCTCGACGGACAAGTATTTCGACCGGAATCCGGCCCAAACCGGAAAGTTTGTCAAAATTAAAAGTTTAATTTGGAGTTGATTGGATGTTGGATTTAGGGCAAGAAGACATGCTGAACACTTATGTGAAAACAAGTTTCTACCCGGACATGTAGTTCGTCCGGAATCCGGCCAAAACCGGAAAACTGTTGGAAGTCAAAGTTTTATTTCTAGTTGATTAGATAAGCGATTTAGGGGTAAGAAGAGATGCTGAGTCCCTGTGTGACAATCGTATTTTACCCGGACATATAGTTCGACCGGAATCCGGCTGGAATCGGAAAATTTGTTATAAGCTAAATTTCTATTTGAAGTTGATTAGATGTTCATTACTGGGGAAAGAAGATACCCTGATTTCGTCTTTGAGCTTTCTTTTTTCGCCGGACAAGTAGTTCTGGAGTTCGGCCGGAACGGGGAAATTGGCAGAAGTGGCAGGAAGTTTTCGTCAAAACAGATATGACTTATAGGGGTAAACACACATGCTGAATCCAAATCTGAACTTGGTTTTCTCAGGTGATTAGCTATTTGGCCTTAATCTGTTTCTGAATTTCAATTGTAAAATTGTTCAAGGAGTCAGGCGAAGACTGGATCTGGCTAAGACAAGACCCAGTTGTTTGGATCAGATATTGAATTTTTGGGATCCCATCGAAACCTTTGGTCTTGTTTCTGATGGAAAAACTTATCGCAGACGACCGTCGACAGCGTGATATGCATCGAAGGCAGCGGCAAGTGAAAAATCAACGAGTTTTTGTTGGGGGTTTCGTAAGAAATTCCGATATGCGGGTTTAGAACTGGATGGAGTGATTACGGTAGTAGGTTACGTTAGTATATTATAGGTAATCTAGGTCCTTTGAGTGTTGATCTGCATGCTGTTAAGAAAGGCCTGTCTGAAAGAGCTGTCGATGTTTCTTAGATCGACAGGAATATCAGGAAGTGAAGAAGAACGCGATGATAAGTGTTTCAATGAGTGGTGTTTTCATTAGTTGTGTATTGAGCGATGGCGATGATCAAACCCGGCAAGCGATGTGAAATCCGACGAGATTCAGAACTACCTTTACCGACACAGCTGCACCAAAGTAAACAGTGATTTTCCATGTTTTTGTGTCTCAGTTCTCACTATGATTTGTTAATTACTATGTTTTACTTCAGAATACAGTTGAGCACATATGGTCTCTTGCAAACGAATGTGTGGACCATTGTCGACCGGGTGACTTCAACCAGGCACTGATGGAGCTTGGAGCAACCGTTTGCACTCCCAAGTAAGAGTCTTTTAAAGTGGTGAAATTAAAATCCAAGGCCGTGTCCAGGGGGGGGGGATAGGGGGTGACCCCCCAAAAAACTTACATAAATAATAATTTTTAAAAGCTTTTCCCTCTGATCTATGGTTTTTTTGTACTTTTTTTGTCAGACCAGCAGGACCTCCCCCCCCCCCCCGAAATAAATTCCTGGATACGTGTTAGAAGCAGAGGTATTTCCTTTGTAAGTCAATGAGTCATCCAATCTTTATTGTTCCAAAAAATTTCTTACGGTATTAGCTTAAAAATCGAATGTTTCTCCTCTGGTCAGGTATAGTATATACAGTCGTATATAGTATGTACAGTCTGGTATATACTATATATACCAGCATAGTATATGCAGTCTGGTCAGGCATAGCTTCTACAGAGTCAAACAGTTCAGTAATCAAACGTAAACAAGAACAAGAGCTACGAGCTCATATGGCACTTGTACGAGTAGGCTGTACAAGAAAGTAGATGAGAACGTCACAAAATACACCCGCCATCCAAAAATGCGGTTCGGAAATAGAAATAGGATATTTAGTTTCACTCATTTCTGAGCAGTTCCGGCATCGTCTCGATTGTCTGTAGCAAATGCACATGACTGTTCAAACTTTCATCCCAATAAATCCATTTGTTTGATCCCTAGACGTGCTACACGATTTCCGGTACTCACTCTATCTCCACCTACCGTGGCCGAATCTGGTTCGGAATAAAAAAAATCGACCACCTAAAGCATCTTCGTGTATACCATCTATCAAGTTTCACTCGAATCTGAGCGTTTTTGGAAAGTTCCGTTACCCCCCCCCCCCCCCTCCCACCTACGTTGTCGGAGCCGGTTCTGGCCCAATCTCTTAATTCCCTGTTCCTGTCCATCAAGTTTGACTGCAATTGGAGCATAGCCTATCTGCAAGTTTCCAGTACCCCCCCCCCCTACCTTGGCCGAATCCGGCCCGGACGCCAAATAACAAATCTAGGCCGCATAAACTCGGCACTGTCGAGTTTGCATCTCATTCGGTCCATCCGTTTGGTTTTTGTGCATGTCAAAAGTCCCCCCACCCCCAATTCCCCTAATCGTGGTCGCATATGGTTCAAACGCATGTTTTACATGTCGAGGCCATCGATTCGTATCACCCATGAAGTTTCACTCGAATCAGACCACTCGTGCGCAATTTATAGAAGTCAATTTCCATATTTCTCTTCTCTTGCTCCCCAAAAAATGCTCGGATCTATGAACGGAAGTTTCCGGGGGTATGTTGTGTCAGGTTCTTAAGTCAAGATAATTCGGGTCGCTAATATGCCTGCAAAGTTTCGTTGTCGTTTTACATCTGGAACTATTCTAACTCACGACTACCGGAATTCCAGGAAACCCCCTCCAACTCCCCCCACAGAGCCCCGAAACCATCTGGCTCCGTCAATTTCATCTAGGCCCAATGCTTGTTCCATCCATTAAGTTTCGTCCCAATCTCTCTGCTTTTAGAGTTTCTTGAGTTTTCCACCCCCCCCCCCCCATCCCCACAGGTATCGGACCCGACCCGGACGTGACACTGATCGTCCGAGGCGATAGCTCACCAGACAAGTTTCATTCAAATCCGATCCCCCGTTCAAAAGTTATGCACGCCACTAGATTCCGGACTCCCCATCCACCCACTCCCCCCACGATGGTCGGGTCGGGGAAACGGCTGTTCTCAAGCCAATCTGTTCGGATCCCTGACATACCTGCCAAGTTTCATCGCCCTAGGACATCAGGAAGTATCGAACTTGCCGGATCGCTAGAAATCCGGACCCCCACCCCAACTCCCCCACAGTGCCCTGATCCGGTCCGGTTATGTCAATGACGTGTCTAGGACCTGTGCTTGTTTTTCCCACCAAGTTTCATCCCGATCCCTCCATTTTAAGCGTTTCTCAAAATATCCGGTTCCCTCCTCCAACTCCCCCCAGTGTCATCGGATCCTGCCCCGATTTAAAGTGAGATGTCTGAGACACGAGGTCATCCTAAATATCAATTTTCATCAAGATCCGATCACCTGTTCGCAAGCTAAAAATACCTCAAATTTTGGCTTCACCCTCCCTCCACTCCCCCCCCCCCAGATGGTCGAATCGGGGAATTGACGATTACCTATTTAATCTGGTCAGGTCCCAGACATGCCTGTCAATTTCCATCGTCCCAGCACATCAGGAAGCACGGAACTCGCGGGATCACTAAAAATTCGGACTTCTCCCCCCCCCAACTCCCCCAAAGTGAGCGGATCCGTTCCGGCTATGTCAGTCACGTATCTAGGACTTTTGCTTGTACTTTCCACCAAGTTTCATCCGGATCCCTCCACTCTAAGTATTTTCCAAGATTTCCGGTTTCCCCCTCCAACTCCCCCCAGTGTCACCGGATCCGGTCTGGATTTAAAATGGAGGGTCTGAGACACGAAGTCCTTCCATATATCAAGTTTCATTAAGATCCGATCACCCGTTCGTAAGCTAAAAATATCTCATTTTTCCTATTTTTTCCGGATTCCCCCTCCCTCCACTCCCCTCCAGATGGTCAGATCGAGGAAGTGACAATTTCTAATTTAATCTGGTCCAGTTCCTGATATGCCTGCCAAGTTTCATCGTCCTAGCTTATCTGGAAGTGCCCGAACTAGCAAAACCGGGACCGACAGACCGACAGACCGACTGACGGACAGAAATTACAATCGCTATATGGCACTTGAGTAAGCTCAAGTGCCATAAAAAATGCTACTTATGAAAGTTATTCACTCAACTTCAGTACCGTAGTATTTCCATCCATTCTCGTTCCCGAGATTCATAAGTGTATCTTACTCTTATCTTCCATTAGCAATACACTCATTATCAGGCTTTCCAATAAATATTCTATGAGCCCAAGCTGACTTTGAAACATTCTTCATCAGCTGATGAAGAATCATAGCTGACGTATCCGTTGTAAACATTGTTTGAATAAATCAGGCTTTCCACGGTTATTCTCTCTCTTTACTTGACGTACCGTGCTTCCGATCATTGTTTCCGAGGAACCTATTCTTCTGGAGACCGGTTATGCGAATTTTACTTAAATTGTCATCCAGGAGCAATGGACATGGAAAGAGGCTAAAAGCAGCCGAAGTCGCCTTTAAGTCTCTGTAAGCATAGCTAACTATTAAAGTGGTCAACTATCTCATACGTCTGAGCGGTAAGTTAGTATGTTGGGTCGTTTCCAGAATCACCACGATCTTTTTGCCCACTCACACAATGCCCACGCTCAGAATCCCTACGATCCAAATTTCCACGGTTCAGAATGACTCCGATTCATGCATGGGTTATATCTTGTAAGTTTATTAGTTAATTTGTCTGTGTATTTCGTAAATATTCTATTCCTTTTCTAGCTTTAAGCTATTTCGAAAATAAACTTGACTCATTGATTGGTTGAGAATACACGATCAAAATGCCTATGGAAGAATGCCTACGATTCATGGGTCATATCTTGTAAGTGCATTAGTTAATTTGTCTGTGTATTTCGTAATGTTTTATTACTCTTCTAGCTTTAAGCTATTTGGAAAATAAACTGATTGATTGATTCAGAGTGCCCATGATCAGAATACCCTCGGAAGAATGCTACGATTCATAGGTCACATCTTGCAATTGTATTATATTAGTTAATATGTCTGTGTATTTCGTAAATATTGTATTCCTCTTCTAGCTTTAAGCTATTTGGAAAATAAACTTAATTGATTGATTGATTCAGAGTGCCCATGATCAAAATACCCTCGGAAGAATGCTACGATTCATAGGTCATATCTTGCAATTGTATTATATTAGTTAATATGTCTGTGTATTTCGTAAATATTGTATTCCTCTTCTAGCTTTAAGCTATTTGGAAAATAAACTTAATTGATTGATTGATTCAGAGTGCCCATGATCAAAATACCCTCGGAAGAATGCTACGATTCATAGGTCATATCTTGCAATTGTATTATATTAGTTAATATGTCTGTGTATTTCGTAAATATTGTATTCCTCTTCTAGCTTTAAGCTTTTTTTGAAAATAAACTTGATTGATTGATTCAGAATGCCCACGATCAAACGTCCACGGCTGAAAATGCCCACGGTTCAAAATGCCCACTACTCAAAAATGCCCAGAAGTGAGGTCCAGGATCCCGAAATCGATATCGTCCAAAATATCGACGGCTCAAAATGCCGACAGTTTTAAATACTCACACGGGATGCCAAAATCGTCCTAGCTCAGAATGCCGACGGCTCAAGCTGTCGACAAGACCTAAAGTCCTGGGACAACGGACAGTGAGATTAGAAGGGACAGGATTACCATTTAAAGGAATTATTTTATTGTGTGTTGATCCGATCAGAATTATTTGCATGCAAGTATGAAGAAATGTCATATAAAATTGTTCTAACACGGAAAGTGAATCTTGCACCATGAATGGTAAGAATTGTTCGTAATTAAAAATGACTTTAATTATCGCTGTTCGGAATTCGGCTTGTTTTTCTCAGTATTATAGTATTATTTTAACATGACGTTTATTTAGTAGTATTTACTAGTAGAGTACAATAAAATTTTACCTTACCTATATGATATGATAGGTATGATATTTATTACCTAAATTTATTATTATAAAACAAACAAAAGGAAACACAAACTTATTTCCAGCTACCACTAAAACAAAACAAAAAATTATCTCGATGAATCATTGACAGCTTGAGGAATCTACCCACTTTCTTTGTAGTAGAATAACACTCACTCTTAGACATTTACTCATCCATTCTTGATCACACTCATTTACTCCAAATATTTCACTTCTCAAACCATTCAATTCCCTACAAACACCCATAAGATGTCGAACACACTCATCCATATCTCCACACATCGGGCAGAAGTAAGGACCAGTTATATTATATTTGAGATTACCCCAGTTCAATGTATGATTATCGCCATCTCGGTCTACTCTTTTCGGTTTACTCCTTCCCTTTGTCACTCATCGCTGATTCCAGTTTGCTACGGACTGAACACCTCAATAGTTCAGTCGTGGGCATTCTAAACCGCGGGAATTTTGAGCCGTGGGCATTTTGAGACGTAGTCATTTTCAGTCGTGGGCATTTTAAACAGTGGGCATCATGAGTCGTGGGTATTTAAGTTTTAGCCAGTAGGCTATGTTGGTTCATTTAATGGATCTACCTCGATTTGTAGAGCAAGCACCACAATCTAGATGGCATTCTTTTATGAACGGTGCTTTTTCTAATCTTATAGCGATACACATTTTCGTAATAAGAGTTTTTCTCATCTCGCCTTTGTACGAAGCTACAGATATAGCCGCCTGGAATTAATTTAGAATCTGCCTTAGGTAGTAGTAAATGACATAGTATTGCAGAAGACCAGCATTCGCCCCTGCATGGCGATGGATCGCGGCTACAGTGGAAGCTATCCCCAGAAATGGGGTGCTTTATATTTGAATATCGGGCACGGTCTTTAATGCTCTGCAAACCTGGAGGAAATAAAACTTTACAGAATTTTAAGACCTATCAACCTTTCTATCCATAGACAGGCCTGCACCATATCACTCTAGCACTGCCGTCCCCCTTTGTAGTCTAGACGTAATTACTTTTCTGTACTGAAAGGTACCACAAAACACGCAAGAACAACTCTCGGGGCAATGGCAACCAAATTCGGTTTCTGTTCGGAGGGACTCCGGCCCGTACAGTGCTCTCTCGGGGAAAGCCAGTCGGGAATAAAGCTCTGAGTTTTTGTCAGCCCTTCGTACTTCATGCACTCACGTAAATTACTTGTTCCTTCAGACGAAAAGAACATGGGATTAAAGTTATCGTTCAGTCCAAGCTGACAGCGAATCAAGTTGCTGCTGCTACAGATACATCCAAGTAACTTTCTGGATGCAGAGCAAAAAAGGATCACGTAGCTCAGATGCCGATCTGCGCGGTCAATCAAGTTGCTGGTGCTACAGATACAATAAAATAACCTTTTGCATGCAAACCAATAAATGATCACGTAGCGCATCTCCTGCTCTATTGATTAAAACATGTTTGTTTTCAATTAAATTGTACTACGACTACTACACTTTCATCATCATCACCGCACATTGGACAGAAGTTTCCCTTTTTCCTTTCTGTCTCTCTTGACGTTGTTCGACTGCAAGCGTATCACTGCGAATTTGGTGGTGCTACAGATGAAACAAAGTAAACTTTTGCATACAGACCAATAAATGATCACTCCTGCGCTATTGATTAAAACATGTTTGTTTTCAATTAAATTGTACTACGACTACTACACTTTCATCATCATCACCGCACATTGGACAGAAGTAAGGACCCGCGGGACTTGAACAGATTTCCCTTTTGCCTTTCTGTCTCTCTTGACGTAGTTTGACTGCCATCGTATCTTCCACATCGACTCCCTTGTAATAATTTCAAAACTAAAAGCTTTTCCTTCCTAGGAATCCCCTGTGTGCCTCCTGTCCTGTTAATGTCATCTGCAAAGCGTACGAAAGGGCCCGTCCCAAGGAAGCCGTGCTGGGGAGGAAAGATAAAAAGAAAAAGTTGGAAATTGCCTATGACAGTAAGCTAGCCAGGTTTTTTTTTCACTTTTCCATAGCCAGAACTGGCGGACTCGTCTCGAGACGCCTTTTTCAAGGACTCGGACTCGTCTTTCGCGGAGCTGTCCGACCGCCAGAGCTGTGGACTCGGACTCCGGACTCGTCTCATCAAGGACTCGGATTTTCTGTACTCGTAGCAGCTCTGACCATAGCTGCGAGGTTGGGGAGTAGGGCTGAGGGAGCTATCTAGATTTTGGAGTAAGCCTTTTATTACGATAGTATTTCTAAGTATGCCTTCAGATCAAGCTGACTGCGAATCATATTCGGGTCCAAATTGCACTTTGTTTCTCAAAAATTCTTCCATTCCAATAGTATAGCACAGAGATGGGCGAATCCGAATCCAGGGCTAGGTACGAGTCCGATTCCGATTCCGAATCCACCATTTCCGGTCCGGAATTAAATCTGGATTTGAATCCGACCTTAGAAAAAAATCATATCATGGACTTAGGTTGTAGTTTAAAAATCAGAGGTAACAAAAGACACTGATATCTAAGGTAATCTCATAACGGTATAGAGGAGGGTTGGTCGTAGAGAAAAAAAAGTTGGATTGCCTAAACCCACTGTGTAAAAACTGGGAAACGGAAACTGGAAGGATGCAGAGTAGAAATTTGAGCGGATGCGTAAGATTTAAAGTTTGGAATCCCGAGTCCGAATCCAGCCTGACAAGTAGAAAATTCGAATCCGGACAAAAGGACTCGCCCATCTCTGGTATATCATAGGCGTTGTCAAATAATTTGCAATACAGTTTAAGTATAATAGTTAAATGAAAACCAAACAAACTTGTCAAACGGATTTAAATTGATGAATAAAATAAGCAAAGAGGATTTCAGATAGCGGTAGAAGTTTTTCGTTGTTTTGCAAAACAGAAAAGTCAGCTGAAGTTTTATTCTAGCGACATTTGCTGTTGAAGGCTTGTCTATTTTGCTTGAGCCTGAAGAGGACCCTTGCTAAGTAGTTCCGGCCAACCCCGTCATGCCAAGACCTCCCTGGCGACCCCCCCCCCGGGTACCCCCCCCCCATACAGTGTTAATAAAAGCAATGTATTTTTATGAAAAGTACAGTAGAGATTATGTGAACGTCGCCTAACAGTGAACGGTTGCCAAAGAAAAAACTAAAACCGGCAAAACACTTGCCGAAAGCATTTTTTCCATTCACATTTTTATCACATTTTGAATATTACATAGCTGATAGTGACTCAACTGCCACCTAGTTTCCTTCACAATTTTAGCACTTAGCCAGGAGGAGCGCATCTTCAGCCGAGAAGATGGCGGTTCGAACCAACATACATTAGTTGCGTTTTTGATCGAAGTTTGAGGTTACCTTTAGACTCAAAGGTCTCTGTTTAGACACCGTTTTTTTTTTATCGCAGGTCACAGTTTCTTTGTCCTTCAAACTTTGACCGTTGAATTTCGTGAGCTAGCAAGTTCGAAGTTTGCTTGAATCCGTTGAATAACCGTCGACCTGGCAAGGATCGCCGTAGTCGTAAAAACACTAAATAAGCACACGGTGAACTTCAACGGCCTTCAAAAACGGAAATAAAGCAACCGTTTAAGCCAACGGCCAACAAAACTTCGATCAAAAGCGCAACTATTACTAAATTCAAAGTAAAATAATAATCAACTTAATTTCTAAAGAAACTATGGAAATTAAGCAAACGTTTAAGCCAACGGTGAACAGAACTTCGATCAAAAACGCAACTGTTCTAAATTCAAAGTAAAATAATATTCAACTGAATTTCTAAAGAAACTAAGGAAATTAAGCAAACGTTTAAAGCTTATCTGAAAAGGTCTTAGATAGGACGATCTAGTTACCCATCACTTGTTCACTTACAGAAGCTTGAAAACCCGGTGAAAATGCGTTACTTTGTTGCACCGCTATTCACGAATAACCAATTTTCAAATAGTGGAATTTCCTTGTCTGATTTGTGTGCTCTATGCGCTTGTATCTGTGTATCCAACAATTTACGAAAAATAAATATTCACGCAGTGAGCTACCTTCCGTAAGCTGATCACTGGCCACCGAAACACCGCGTATGTATTAAGATTCAATTTTTCTGCGCCATAGTAGAAATTTGCACTGTGAGGACGATCGTAGATATTCTGACGTCATTCTAGAGCAAATAGTGAAAAATAAAAAAAAATCCCTGAACACAATCCAAAAAATGGAGTGTATTCAGTTAAATGATCTAAAAATAAATTGGCTTTTCAGTTAAACTTTAAGCCAACGGCGAACTAAACTTCGATCAAAAACGCAACTATTACTAAATTCAAAGTAAAATAATATTCAACTGAATTTCTAAAGAAATGCCAGGATAATCCTGAAATAGTTGGCTGTTAAAGGACACGTGAATGAAGATAACCAAGTATCATCCCTATCTGTATAACATTGTATGGTATTGATAACCATATAGAAGATTAATTATGTTGTTTTATTCATACGACGGAAATTCTGATTCACCTTCAAGAGGTAGGCATCGCTCAACGAGTAAATTCCTGCACGTCCTGCGACGTGCAGGATCTTCCATCCTAAACCTTCAAATACGCGGAGCACAGATGTAACTTTAGGCAGTATAGTTCCAACTGGAATCTGTCTCTAGAGGCTAACTGGTCTCGCCTAAAAAGGTTTATTGCAATCACCCTCGCCCAACTGGGCACGAGTTCCAACTGTTTCTCACTAATCTCTTTTGGGGTGAATTCTGAGGGACGGGATACTAATCTTGAATTGACTACGTTTGATTGCGGGCCGAGCATCTCGCAGAAGAAAAAAGAAACTGGCTTGGTTGAGGAATAAAGTATTTTTGGGTCGTAAGTTGTGTTTACAAATAGTCAGTTCGTATTCCCTAGAACTAGGCACGGGCACTGTTCTGTTTTTGCATTCAAACAGGAACATGCAAACAGGTCACATAAGAACAGAAACAGAAAGAAAACAGGAAAGTTGAAAACAGGTCCTGTTCTGTTTTAACAGAAATGATGATTTAACAGAACCGGCTGTTTAAGACAGTTTTTTTTTTTTTTATTTCCCGTATTTTTGTATTATGTTTATGGCAGAGTTCGCCTATAGTATTGTACCATGAAGTATCTTAAATAGTTCTTCCTTGCACCGCACAGATGCCTTTCTTCGATAAATTACACTTTTTCCCGATGGAAAATGAGCCATGCAAGTTTCGTTGGTCTTAACAACAAATTTCGCATAGCCTACCTTTCCACTTGGATTGTTTGTCATAGTGATCGGTAATAAACTAAAGTTTACGGATCATACAAACTCAAAGTTAAGCAAGCTTGCCTTCGTGACAGTGGTTGGTGATGATGGTCATTTTTTTTGTGAGGGGAGGGTCGCGAGGGATCCATGTTCAATCCGATTACCGAAAAGCTTTTCCTCGGTGGTTTCTTTTGAGCATGGTCATACAAGGCTCAAAACGCGCGGATTTCTCGGCTGAATGTGAGTCTACTATTCTGCGAAAATCCGTGAAACGGAGTTACACTTTCATCATCAAGTTGAAACAATCTCAAAGTTTTCCGTATAGAACTGAGGGTGTGCCAAAATACTGTCAGGAATTCCAGTTATCGTTTGTTTACATCATGAACCGGTGCGGATGTTGTGATGTCGCTAAGCTAGTTTCAGCCTTTCTAGCCTTTTTGAAGTTGAAAGTACTAGTCTTTTGATATCACATTTAACTTCGCTGAACAGATAATACGTCATGTGAATCCTTCTTGGTGGTCACATGTTCGGTTTTAGTGGAAAGTTCATTTATGAACACTCCACTCCTGCGGCCGTGATAGCCGGTTTTCCGTTCTCGGTTTTCACCGTTTTATTTTGGCATTCTTATCTCATGAACCATGACAGATGCTAATTTGAAACTTGGTGTACTTGTGGGCCTTGGGGTCAACCCCCGATAAACTCTCAGTTCAAGGGCAATTGTTCACAATTCCCCCAGTGACTAATGTTTCCTTTAAAGTTTAACCTAAAAAGGCTGGGATAGGACAATCTAGTTATCCATCACTTATTCACTTAAAACAGCTTGAAGAGCCGCTGAAAATGCGTTACTTCGTTCTTCCGCTATTCACGAATAATTGTTTTTCAAATTGTGGAATTTCCGTGTGGTGTGTGGTACCTCTATGCGCTTGTATTTTTGTTGCACCCCTTACGAGAAAGATTTATGAATTTTCTTTTGTTCCGGCACTAAACAATCTTCACCAATCTCACCACTGCCCAACGAAAAGCAGCGTTTGTATTTAGATTAAAATTTCCCGAGTCATAGTAGAATTTGCGTTGTGGGGACGCCGCACATATTCTGAACGTCATAACTAAAGCAGATAGTGGAAAATAAAAAATTCCCTTTGTAGAATCCCAATAATTCAGTATGTTTAATGAAATGACACAAAAATTAGTTGGCTTTTCAGTTAAATTTTAAAGGCTTATCACTGTTTTGCGAATTCTGTGCAACTGGGCCCGGATTGCCCAGAGTAAATTGCCTGACCAAATTCGCAAACTTGCTAATCATGCCTGGTACTAAGGTGGAAATTTGGAATGCGTAAACATCATTGTCCAGATGGGTCTTTGGACCCACCCAAAGACCCATCTAGATGTATCTTTTGTTGATACTCCACCCCCCCCCCCCCCCTCCACATCCAAACGCTGGTAACTGGGCCCATATTGACCAATGAATTAAAAGTCAAGGGCGAATGGTTATTAGGCTGTTCGTACACAATATATGATACAGAGCTTGGCGAATCCGAATCCGGATTCAGATTCGAATCCAGGATTCGTCCTTTTGGCCGGATTCGAATCTTCTGCATCTCAGGCTGGATTCGCTTTCGGACTTGGATTCCAAACCCTCAATCTTACGAATCCGCTCAAATTTCTATTCTACATCCTTTCAGTTTCCGTTTTCCCAATTTTTACGCAGTGGGCTTTAGACAATCAAATTTGTTTGGTGTCCACCACCAAATATGTTAAGTAATCTATCACATTATCTGATTACCTGAAATATCAGTGTTGTTTGTCCCCTCTGATTTTTAACTATAACCTATGAACATGATTTAATTTTTGGTAAGGTCGGATTCGAATCCGGATTCAATTTCGGATTCGAATCCTCAGCATGAAATGGTGGATTAGCATTCGTACCTAGCCCTGGATTCGGATTCGAATCCTTTCATGATCGGATTCGCCCATCTCTGATATGATATACGTTTTACTTTTACACATTACGTTTGAGCGCTTGCGCACTTTTTCATATTGGACCCGAAGACGGCTGCTGCCACGAAGGGTCGGCGGAAAGCTGCAACAGTAGTCTAAGACTTAGCTGACTACGTATCCATTTAGCTAAGTCAAATGCAATTCGCCGCCAGCTTGAGCTGAATAAATATTTACAGTATCTGAAGTTCCCATTTTTGCTGTTGTTCCTACTATTGCTTGATTCTTGCTCAATATTTTTGATAGCTGTCATCGCATCCACATTTCGCGTGGGTCACTGGTAAGGTTGACAAATTGGCCTCTTTTGGAATGTGGCATTTCGAAATGATCCAAATCTTGAGTTAAAAGATTTGTTGTATGGATAAGGCGGGTTGCCCCCAAAAAAACAGATTTGGCTGTTTAAACAGGTAAAAAAAAACAGGAACAGGGCAAAACAGGATACACCAAAACAGAACAGAACAGGTGAGAAAAAAAACAGCTGGCTTCAAAACAGCTGTTCTGTTTATTTTGGGTCCCTGAAACAGAAAACAGTAAACAGTAAAACAGGAGGAAAACAAGAGCTACGAGCTCATATGGCACTTGTTACGAGTAGGCACGGCTCGGTTATGTCAATGATATATCTAGTGTTTGCTAGGTGTCTTCCCACCAAGTTTCATCTCGATCCCTCCACTCATAGCGTTTTCCAATATTTCCGGTTCTCCCCTCCAGCTCCCCCCAAAAGTCACCGGATCCGGTCCGGATTTTAAGTGGGTCGTCTGAGGCATGAGGTCTTTCCAAATATCAAGTTTCATCGAGATCCGGTCACCCGTTCAAAAGTTATAAATACCTCAAGATTCCGGATTCCCCCTCCCTCCACTCCCCCAACAGTGCCCGAATTAGCTCGGTCATGTCAATGATGTATCTAGTGTTTGCTAGGTGTCTTCCCACCAAGTTTCATCTCGATCCCTCCACTCATAGCGTTGCCCAAGATTTCCGGTTGCCCCCTGCAGCTCCCCCAAAAGTCACCGGATTCGGTCCGGATTTTAAGTGGGTCGTCTGAGGCATGAGGTCTTTCCAAATATCAAGTTCCATCGAGATCCGATCACCCGTTCAAAAGTTATAAATACCTCAAGATTCCGGATTCCCCCTCCCTCCACTCCCCCCACAGTGCCCGAATTGGCTCGGTTATGTCAATGATGTATCTTCACACCAAGTTTCATCTCGATCCCTCCACTCACAGCGTTTCCCAAGATTTCGAGTTGCCCCCTCCAGCTCCCCCCAAAAGTCACCGGATCCGGTCCGGATTTTAAGTGGGTCGTCTGAGGCATGAGGTCGTTCCAAATATCAAGTTTCATCGAGATCCGGTCACCCGTTAAAAAGTTATAAATACCTCAAGATTCCGGATTCCCCTCACTCCACTCCCCTGACAGTGCCCGAATCGGCTCGGTCATGTCAATGATGTATCTAGTGTTTACTAGGTGTCTTCCCACCAAGTTTCATCTCGACCCCTCCACTCAAAGCGTTTCCCAAGATTTCCGGTTGCCTCCTCCAGCTCCCCCCAAAAGTCACCGGATCCGGTCCGGATTTTAAGTGGGTCGTCTGAGGCATGAGGTCTTTCCAAATATCAAGTTCCATCGAGATCCGATCACCCGTTCAAAAGTTATAAATACCTCAAGATTCCGGATTCCCCCTCCCTCCACTCTCCCCCACAGTACCCGAATCGGCTCGGTTATGTCAATGATGTATCTAGTGTTTGCTAGGTGTCTTCCCACCAAGTTTCATCTCGATCCCTCCACTCATAGCGTTTCCCAAGATCTCCGGTTGCCCCCTCCAGCTCCCCCCAAAAGTCGCCGGATCCGGTCCGGATTTTAAGTGGGTCGTCTGAGGCATGAGGTCGTTCCAAATATCGAGTTTCATCGAGATCCGATCACCCGTTCAAAAGTTAAAAATACCTCAAGATTCCGGATTCCCCCTCCCTCCACTCCCCCCACGGTGCTCGGATCGGGGAAGTGACTATTTCCAACTTAATCATTTGGGGTCCCTGATACGCTTGCCAAGTTTTATCGTCCTAGCTTATCTGGAAGTGCCCGAACTAGCAAAACCTGGACAGACCGACAAACCGACAGACCGACAGACCGACGGACGGACAGAAATTGCGATCGCTATATGGCACTTGGCCGAAGGGCAAGTGCCATAAAAACAGAAACAGAAACAGAAAACAGGAACAGTGCCCATGCCTACCTAGAACCATCCGAACCAAGTCTCCGAAGGTATTGTTAAGGTCGTGTTGTGTTTAATTGTCACGGTCGGTTGCGCCACGCTACCCTAAGGGCAACGAGTGGCGACTAAAAGCAACTCCATGGTAGGGAGATACCTTCTACACACAGTAGCTGGTATAACCTTACATAGAAGGCCAATAGTAATCACATCCATACATCTCCAATATGGCTACAGCACCATAATTGCCTGCAGAAAACCCAATCCAAATACGAAATAGCGTGTCCAAGCTATGATTTTTGCTCCATTTTGCATCTGTCCTTATTTCAGTACCGAACAATTTTAGAAATGAACAAATTTCTCAAATCAACCCTTCTTCTGGAATATTTTTTAACCAGTTAAGCCCAAACGTATATCTTGAAGAAATTCCAATACGGTCCAGCCAGCGCTGTACAAGATTTGAATGAATCGCGCTTTTTGTCTTGGAGTCTGCATGTGCAAACCTCCGCAAACAATCATCCCTATTTTGAAAACGTCACGCTCAGGAGAAGAATGCTCTCCGTGGCCATGTCTGTAAATGCATTCTCCATGGTGTGTTTAAGTATGGTTTCATTGTTCAGGTGTCCCGTAAAGGCTAACGTCAGACATCGAGGTTGATTTCGAAAAATAACATTGAGACGGCCATTGAGATGGTTATTCTGATATGAACCGAGATGAAAGTATGTTAGCTAAATGTTTTCCTTTTGTCGCATTTTCTTGTTCGAATCTGTTGTAAAATTGCCTTTTCGAATGCTTTCAAATCGTGCCGCTAGATGGTGCTACGGTCGTACTGAGTCCCGATTTGACTTCGCAATATGGATGGAAGCGATCTAGATATTGTAGATACTATAGTATGCTTCCGATTTGACTCCTTCAAATAGCGGAGGAAAGGCATGTGAGTCGCGGAAGTTTTAAGGCTAATTCGTATCTAATCCTCGTAATTGTTCTTGCAGTTGACGATTGCCACCTATGCCTGCCGAAAGACTCGCCGTACGTCTCTGAGTAAGTACCATTTCATTACCTTATTTACAATTTCATTTACCTTCTTTACCGTTTGTTGACCTTATTTCATTTGCCTTATTTGCCAATTAATTCATCTTATTTACCTTATTTCATTTACCCCATCTACCGTTTCATTTTACCCTTTACCATTTAATTTACCGTATTTCTTTTACTCCGTCAGTTGGGAAAATAGCTAAACCACACCAAAGCTTCGTAAAGAAATCCGTTTCACGCGTAGCCTACTTGAATGTGTCCGGGAATGTGGATAATCCGGGCAAGGGAAGTGTGGCTGGGTTGGTTTCATATTTTGGTGTGTCAATTGATATTGGTAAGGGTGGCTCCGAATCAGAGATGGGCGAATCCGAATCCGGATTCAAATCGAGGATTCGTGTCTTTGGCCGGATTCAAATCCAGACTCGAATCTTGTGCTTGTCAGGCTTGATTCGGATTCAGACTCGGATTCCAAAACCTGAACGTTACGAATCCGCTCAAATTTCTGGTCTACATCCTTCCATTTCCGTTTTTCAATTTTTACACACTGGGCTTAGAGAAATGGCATAAGAAATGGCACAAGGCTTTCTCATATTGAGTTTTTGAAAGATAATGAGAGAAAAAGATAGACTAAACTAGACAAAACTAGATAAGCTCACTATAGTATGAGGGACTCCTGTCTAGACAAGAAACAGATTCTACATTTCGGTCTAGAAAAGAACCAACCACATTCATCACAACCTTTTTCTCTTTTTCATGAAAAAGTGCCCCGATTTGATTCGTGTTTTTACCTTGGTTTTTCATTGTAGATTTAGTAGGCTAATTTGTTTTTAAGGCTCAACGGTTTATTTTTATGTAAGTGTATGCAAGTATTTGACGAATATGCTGTTGTTTAAATTTGTATACATTAGGCTACTCTTCAGGTTTTAAGGATTCAAATATATAATAATGATAATTGTAATAAAATAGATTAGTAACAAACGTACTGTTGGGTAACCTTGTGGATACGAACACAGCAAACGTATTTAATTTAAAAACGTTTAATTTAAAAACCGAAACAATGTGTTAGTTTGTTGTTGTTTTTCCAGATAGACTCGAAAAAAAAATAAAAATTAGGCTATCGTATCTTTAACTTTTGGATTGACATGAAACATGGAAGGTACCTGTGTCATTTCCACACTCGACCAAGAAGAAGTAGATGGCACTTGTGTCATTCCTTCACACATGGTTCAGAGTTCGCAAGGTGTAAACTTGATAGACTTGAACCGTATGAGACACCATTGAAAGTTACAAGTATGAAGACTTACGGGTATAAAAATAAGTAGAAAAACAGTGACGCTTTGTGCTCCGAAGTATTTTCAGCCGGTAGGAAAATTCTGTAAAGATAAAAAAAATCATCCGGTCATTTTCCTAAATCCGGCTAGAACCGGACGTTTCCCGTTCAGAGGCGACATTAGCGATGTAACTTCCCTGAAGATCTTCCGGTACGTTTGAGGAGGCAAATTCTGTTGCAGAAGTAGACAGTTCAGGAGATGCGGTAGATCTGGCAGCCAGAGTCAGATCCTCGCCAGACTCCTCGACTGTTTTTTGTTTTTCTAATTCTGTTGCTCCCCGGAATTGCGTTTGATTGAACTCGTTTCCGGCCAATCTACTTCTGATGCGACTAACCGCTTTGGTGAAACCTAGGTCTGTGGGTAGATCCTCTGATATGAACCCGATTGAAGTATCATTGTCACTTGGAGCTTCTGACCCCTGAAAGACTACCGGCATTGATGTGTACCTGTCCTTAATGGAGGTTAGCGTTTGCGGGGTTTTAGCCAGTACGAAATCTAGTGGTGAACTTCGATTTGGGTCGCAGTATGGGCATTTGAAGGCGCATACCTGCCACCGCCAGCCTTTCTGTCCCTTATGGCAGTCGTAGCTCGCCGCAGCGGCAAAGAGGATCTCGCCGTACTCGTCATTTAGTTGTTCGTACACTTTGCCGTAGTTGTTGTCCTGGATAAGTGTCGATAGACTGACGGCTAATAGATTTGGACTGTCTCTAACTTCATCTAATATACTCACTATTAGATTAACCTGAATTTTCGGATCTGATTCAAATTCGAGCATCACGAGGACGTCGATTGACTCAGCGATGTTTATGATCTCACGAGTTTTTCGAGGTGTTTCTGGGTCTTTTTCTGTCGCTTTTAGCTGGATAACAGCAACATTCCCGCCTGCTTTTTTCAGTCGCCATATCTCGCCGTGGAGCTTGAGCCGAGTAAGTGGGAAGTTTGGCGATTCGAGATCGCCAGCGCTGCCTACGTAGGCAGCGATTGGGTAGAACGGGTTCCCCGTTCGGCAGAATCTACCGGCTTCTATGTTGGGTAAAGAACTTCCGCAGCCAATTTTCTGGTAGATGGCCTTTAGATCGCGATGGAATCGGTCCACTTCGTAGATGAGCAGTTCCTTTTGGGTCGAAATTTCTCTATCAAGTTCCTGTAAGAAAAAGATTTCTGCAACTACCTCTTTATGGTAAGTGACAAGTAATTACCTGCGTTCGTTGCACTCCATGTGTCTCCGGTGTTTCGTCACCAGTGTCCGGTTCTTCTCTTGTAACGCGTTTTTTCGTTCACCGGTGGGTAGCCACTGGCGAGTGCAAAAACGGCCTAAATTCTGGGTTTTGCGCACAACCCCGTCAGTTGACGAAATGTTTCTAACTTGTCGGTAAAGTTCGGCTCCCGAGCAGGTTCTGGTTAGTCGGCACCGGTGAGATAAAACCGGACACCGGTTAGTTCAAAAACGGGTTATAAGACTGGTGAGTAGTCACCGATGGATTCAAAAATGCCTTATAAGGACTGGCGGACATATAAGAACATAAAAGAACGAAAATGCCGAATTAATTCAGCATTTTATGCAGCATTTCGCTTTCGGACTTACATTTTGGCTCAGTTAATGCAGCATTAATTCAGCATAAAATTCATCGAAAAATTCAGCAAGAATGCTAAATTTTATGCTGAATTTTCAAGAAGAAACTGGGGAGTAAGGCGATTCTCTCAGTGTTTTCGGCGGCAAACATAACAAATTCAGAAAGACAACTGACAATTCGGCAAACATTCCATATTCTAAGAGAACTGGCGATCATTGCCAACGAAGAAAGGACAAGATAAGAAGATAAGAAGGTTGGATATCAGTAGCTGATCCATTTTGTCAGCTTTATACAGCTAATTCTTTTTCTTCTTCCTGACTTAAATTTTCGTATTCTAGAAGTGTCAGAGAAGAAAAAAAAGTAACAGCTTTCGGACAAAACAATGAAAAGAAAATGCAGCATTAATGCAGCATTTACAGCAACAAAAAGCTTTCGGACACGTTCAAGACACAACCGGTGAGAACTCCGGTGACAAAGAACGCAGCTATTGGCGGGTCGTCTGTTCGTTCCTCCATAAACATTTCTTCAGCCCAAACTGACCGCGAATCGTGTTTGAAGGCGCGTAGCGAAAACGTCAGCTGAGTTTTATTCGACAAATCGATACTCGGTTATGAAAAGGTCGTATCTCCCCACATATCTGTTTTACGCCAGACACAAATTTTGATCGGATGACCGACCTCTCCCATGATACATCTTTTTGATAATAGACTCTAGATGGCTCTTAGATCGTCGTAGGTTTTGACAAGGACATGTATAGGTTTAGTTTTGACCAGAGTCTAACCACTGGGGTAACTCAATTTGCCTAAAAAATTGGAGATACGAACTTCTGATAACCTGGTATCGATATTTTAATACAGGTGGCTGCACGTCAGTGCATAGTATTTAATTCATAGGAGAGTAAAATAGGGATGAAGGTCGAGCACAACCGATTGTACATATAACTGTTTATGGCGCGACCTTGAAAATGTTGGTTTGCTCATATTGGGTTTTAAATTTGTCCCAGAGACTTGAAATTTTAACTTTAAAGATTAGCTCAAGCGTTAAAAAACGTAAAAAATTTCTTCCGAAAACACAAGTCTGTTTCCTGGCTTTCCACTTGCGAGCTATTAAATGAATTCAGTGGGAAAAATCTAGCAGTCACAATATTCAGGTCACCCCCATCAAGAACAAATAGTCCAACAGAACCTCTGTCTTTGGTCCCATGCAGCGACTATGGATACCCCGAAAAAAACTGAACTGAGCTAGAGGTACTTGCTCGAGCTTTGAGTTGATACCCGTCTATTTCCCTCTTCGCCATTGCGCATATCAGAGGAATCCGCTCTGCAGCACGTCCAGGGGCTCGACTGCGATATAGCTGTTTGTAGAGGTAACGAATTGTGATGTTCCGCGTAGCTCTTACCCTCAGCTCGTTTGTATCGGGCAGGGTATAGGGATCTATTCGACTCCGCATGGTCGTATTATAGAGATATGGAGACGGAGGTTCTAGTGCCTGTTTCTTCTTGCCTTCATTCAAATCGGTAATTTAAACCAGTAGCTACGACCGTGAGATCATACACATCCCGCCGTTTATGTAATGAAGGGAGTGACGACTTGGAGCACTTTTTGTTGAAGTGTCATAAGCTTTCTGATTTAAGGGTGTCTTTGCTTGGGTGGAATTTGCGGCTTCCAGACATCTTGGATTTTACATCGGCACAGAGAATATGCAAAGTGTGTAGATTTATCGATGAAGGAGTGAAGTTTCGTGAGAATAGAAGTTGAATTTTTGTTATATTTTGTTTAATTTAGTTGCTTAATTAGTGTGTAACTTGTTCATGTATATGGCCTCTGGCTTTGAATACAGACTGTTATTTCAGATTCAGATTCAGATTTTTTTTTTACTTCACAAAAAAACACACAACTACAATATACAAAAAAATCAACAACCACATAAAAGACAAAAATCCTGTGGGTGGCTGTATCTTCTAACCACCTTTTAACTTAAAATTATTAAATAAATAATAACAGAAAAACTAATCCAATATATTTAAAAAAAGAAAGAACAAAGAAAAGAAAGAGAGTAAAAAAAGAAAAGAAAGAAAAATAATTCCCTCGTCACAACCTACCCACTGCCCCCCATCTCGCCTCCCCCCACCCCACCTCCCCGCCTCCCTACACCCCCTTCCAACAACCCACAAAATTCAACCACCTTTTTCAATTAAAAATTTCTTTAACTTTCTTTTAAAGAAATTAAGTTACCGGCCGCCCTAATACTATCTGGAAGACCATTCCACACTGAAACAGCGATGTTTCTAATAGCGAAACCTGACCTCGTTGAGTGTCGGATTTCATGAACCAGATGGTCACCATTTCTGGTAGCATATTCATGGTAAAAACAATTCTGGGAAAACATATTCCAGATGTACTCGGGGGACAACTTATTTAAAAAATTTCTTTAACTTTCTTTTAAACAAAACTAAGTTACCGACCGCTCTAATACTATCCGGGAGACCATTCCACACTGAAACAGCGATGTTTCTGATAGCGAAACCTGACCTCGTTGAGAGTCGGATTTCATGAACCAGATAGTCACCATTTCTGGTCGCATATTCATGGTAAAAAGAATTCTGGGAAAACATATTCCAGAAGTACTCGGGGGACAACTTATTTAAACACTGAAATACAAAAACTGATAGCTGGTAGTCACGCTGTTGTCCAACATTCAGAACACCAAGCTTTTTATAACATGTTTTTTATAACATTATTATTATGATAGTAACGTGAATCAGAAGCACCATTATTGGCAATCTCCTAATATATCCTAACAAGAAAATCAGACAAAAAGAATAACATTTAGCTGGTCCATGGAAATCAAGTGAAAAAGTAATGCTTAATATTTGGCTGTGTCCATTTTGTTCAACAATTTTGGTATTTTATGCCATTTCTGCCATGCTTTCAAGAACATGCAGTTTGAACCACTGAGGAATTTATGAGCTAGTGGGATTGACTGAATCGATGTCATGAAGGGTCGATTCAGTTTCCATTAGTCGTTAATGCTAGCTGCTTTTTAAAGGACCTGTCTTACTTATAATACTAGAACGCAACCTATGGTTATCTCACTTGCCCTGTTTTGCTACCTCCAATGGTTGTCGACGAGATGTTTTTCCACCAGAAAAACCGGTTATGTTAATTTTTCCCTGTTTTCCCTAAAAGTCAACGGATCTCGAAAAAGGCTTAAAACAGCCAACAGGGTGGGTAATTTGTTGAAAGCAGAGCCTATTTTTAAAGTATTGAACTATTTCAAAATACTTGAAGTTGAAGAGTAAATGAGTAAATAGTGCGTGTGAAGTAGATTATTTCTTCGACCTAATACGACTGTTTAGTTGTAAGGAAGGAGACATGTTGAATCCTTTGATTCCCTCTTGATAACTAGTTTTCCGGGAATTCGGCATAACCGGAATTTGAGCGAAAGTTTTGACTGAAGTCGGATATAGAATCAAGAGAAGAATGAATCGATTTTTTTTCCTGCTGGAATGGTATTCGACCGGAATCCCAAAGAAGAATGGGAAGAGTGGGTTGGAAAGAATAATGGATTATTTTCGTCCTTTTCTTGCTGGAATGATGTTCGGCCGAAATCCGGCGAGAATTCCATAGAACTATTCATTTCTTGATAAGGTCTATAGTTGAGTTAGGAGACATGGTGAATCTATCTATCTATTCTACTTTCGTAGTTGTGTGGGATTCTCCCTGCTTGGTGAATCCGGTAATTTGTTTTTGCATAGCAACCGTAGTATCAGATACCATGGTAACTGCATCTACGACAAAGTGCCGGTAATTTGTTGGGATCCCAAGACCTATAACATCGAAAAGTTGTCCGTCCGTCCGTCCGTTTGTAAGCACGATAACTCTCGAAGGGAAGGAGATATTTTGATGAAACTTGGTGTGAGGATTCTTTGGGTCAAGGGTGGTCAAGCTCGTAGATGGGCTTTGTAGTTCTACATTTAGGGGTGAGGGAGGGGGTTCAAATTAAGGGTCAAACACATTTTGTTTTTAAACAGCTAATGTGATAGTCTATTATGGGGTAAGAATATATGCGGAACACGATGATGAACACCATTTTCTCGCCGGGATAAGTAGTTCGTCCGGAATCCGACAAAAACCGGAAAGCTGGTTAAAATTAAAAGTTGTATTTGAAGTTGATTAGATGTTCGATTGTGGGGTAAGAAGACATGCTGAAGACGATGATGAAATCCATTTTCTCTCCAGACAACTAGTTCGCCCGGAATCCGGCCAAAACCGGAAAATTTGTTGATAGCGAAAGTTTTATTTGAAGTTGATCAGATGACAGATCTAGGGCTAAGAAAAGACGCTGAGTCTTTATATGACAATCATTTTTTACCGGGACATATAATTCGTCCGGAATCCGTTTGAAGCTGGAAATTTGTTATAAGTTGAAGTTTTATTTGAAGTTGATTAGATGTTCTTTATAGGGATAAGGAGATACGTTGAATTCGTTTCTTAATTATTCTGTTTTTGCTGGACAAGTAGTTCGCTCGGAATTTGGCAGGAAGCTTCGGTCAGTGTCGTCAAAATAGATACGGCTTATAGACGTATATCTGAGCTTGGTTTTCTCAGATGATTAGCGTGGCGAAGACTGGATCTGGCGAAGACAAGATCCAATTGTCGGGATCAAATATGAGATTTTTGGGGTCCCATCGAAACAGTAGGTCTTCTTTATTCATAGCAACCGTGGTATCAGACCCCATGGTATGTGCAAAAACAACTCATTTTTAACTTTTACCTTGAGGCCTCGCAAATTTCTTCTTGTTTCTTCCACTCCGGTGAGAATCGACCTTTCCTGGATAATTCTAATCGCTTCGACTATTCTTTCTTGTTCGTCGATCGCGGCTTTTACGAGCGCTTTGTTAAGCTTTCCCATTGTCCCGTTGCTTAGGGTTGAAACCAGGCTAGTTGATGTGTCGAGTTGCTGGGTGGTCAGTTGTGGTAGCATTGGAGGTTGACTGTGGAGCGAGAGAACCAGGGCTGGAAGATGAAATAAAATAGTTCAGTGGGCTGTCCCACTCGTCTTGGGACGAAAAAAATATTTTATAATATCTACTTTAATTCTGTTCGAGTCTTTAAAACAGGTGCTGGGTGGTCAGTTGTGGTAGCATTGGAGGTTGACTGTGGAGCGACAGAACCAGGGCTGGAAGATGAAATAAAATAGTTCAGTGGGCTGTCCCACTCGTCTTGGGCTGAACAAAAAATATTTTATAATATCTACTTTAATTCTGTTCGTGTCTTTAAAAAGGGTTTTCGTGAGATTCGGGAAGCGGAGCCCATCGCCAAGACTGTCGGAAAGCGATCCCCGGAATCACTTTCCACTTTCCTGCTGGAGTGATCGGGAAAATGCATGGAAAGCTGAACTCGCCGGGGTAATGTTGAATTCCAAATTATTTAGAATAAATAAGGTTCACTGGAAGTTTATTTCTTTCCCATATATTTAAAAAAAGTCACTCGTAATGAAGGTTACCTTTTTTTTTTTCAAGACAAGTTTCCCAATGCAAGTGACACTTGTAATGTTTTTCCCAGGGTTTCGACACTTTAAAAATCCCGCCGAAGCATTCAACTTTCCGCGGGGCTTTCCACTAACCTTCTGGAATCACTTTCCGGGAAATCTGGTTAGGTTCAAAGCGCGAAAACCGGTTGAAAAGTTCGGCAACTTTCCTAAGCAGCGCGAAAACCGTTGGAAAGTGATTCCGACTTTGCTTTCCAGCTCGTGAAAACCATCGTCTACACTGCACGAAAAATCTTCAGTATTTTCTACTGGGACGAATCTTGTCTCTTGAGAGATAATCTTATCTCGAATTCGGATTAATCATAACTCAGTAGAGGTAAGATTAACCCAGTAGCAAATACTGCAGTTATCTTTATAATCCTTACCCAGAGAAACTTTTTACAGTGTATCCACACTGGTATCGACTGGATCGTTAGTTCGACGCATTGTCGTAGTGACTAACCCCATTAATGAGTAAATAGTTGCGTTTTTGATTGCCGTTCCTGATTTCAGTTCTTCTTATTTCTCGTTTTCGATCACCTTCCGAGTTTGCAGTTTGCTTAATTGTCGTTTTTGGTGAAACGGAGACCGTGTCAGTTCTCGGTTCTACGACACCTGCGAGTGAAAAGGCGAACTGACGCAGACGCAGTTCCCGGTAAAATTAATATAAGGTTTGAAGCCAAGCTGACCATTCATTACGAAAGAAATAGAAAACCGTGATTTTCGGGGTTTTTTTTTCGGGATAATTAGCTGATCAAGAAAAAACCCCGAAAATCACGGTTTTCTATTTCTTCTGGTAAAATTAACACCAACAGTCCGGGAAAGTGTGTTTGGAAAGGGTTGATTACAACTTGTATGTTTTGACTACAAGAATGGCCCTTTCACTATCAAATGTAACTACCCTTTACTGACTTATTTAGGCGATTTTGTGAATGATGTGCCGGGATGCTTATTTCCCATTTTTATTCACCTGCGTCTTGAAACGGCGAAGGCGTCAGGCGAACTGAGTGTAAAAACGGAAATTAAGCTGCAACGGCGAACTGACAGGGGAACTTACACAGACGATCAAAAACGCAACTAATGAATGAATTTATTTCCAAAAAGCCCGTGGGGCCATGGCAGGAAAACAAAATAAAGTTTTGTTGACTAACCCCATTATTACGCACTATGACCACAAGATTGACAGTCAAATTGGAATCAGTCGATCGATGAGAAGGAAATTGTGGCGTCGATAAAGCGTAAAAATACAAGCACTATTTCTCACGGTGGGAAACACAAAATGTGATTTTTGTCACGTTTGCTGAGTAATGATTTAATATTTGTACTTATTTTCCTGATTTAAAGCTCACTGTAAAAGTTTTCCCAGTAAGCATTAAAGTTAACTGCCTACTGGGATTGATCTTATCCCTACTGGGATAAGATTAACTCCGAATTAGAGAAAATCTTATATCAGTAGAGACAAGGTTAATCCCAGTAGCAAATACTGCAAATTCTTTGTTTACAGTGCTGTTGTAGGTGAAGATCAGTCCATTAAGGAAAGCATACTGCAGTTCTTTAATCTTTCTAAGACTGTAAAGAAAAGAAATCGGTTGCTAATAATTTTCTTTATTTCTTTATTTTATTTCTATCCGCCTAGCTCTGTGAGTACATTACAAACAGAAAAGTACCAACATAAAATAAAAACAACAATAAGTACACATGAATATCAAACACACACCTCATAAAAACACCGTAATCCTAGGAGTTTCTCAACGATAATTACTCAGTTTCAATACGATGGTGTTAAACTATTAAACAAAGAAGCAAGTCAGCTTTTAAGCTATTTTATTGCCTATCATCAACACTAAGGAGGAAAAAGATGGAGTATGTGAAAAACAGAGAAAGAAAAAACAACCACTACAAAAACAAACAACATTAACCTTATACAAAATCAAATAAGTCTTATCAAATGTCTTATTTATTATTTAAGTCTTTTCAGATGTTATCAAGTCTTATCAATATGAGTCTTACTTCTTCAGTGCCTCTGATTAGTGTCAGAAATCGGTACAATCGGTTACGGTTATGTAAAACTTTGAGACTCTCCTATCATGGGAAATGAAGCGGAAGATAAATTTACGGTGCTATCAGGCGTGTTGAATCCTCTCATATTCTGATGTTTCTAATGTCGTTTTTTAAAATAGAAGTTCAAGTTTTTAATTTCTGACACTAACTACAAATACATTAAACCAGCACCGTGGAGAATAAAGGTTTTTATATTCAATGCTTGTCAAAAATCAGCAATACATTGTTCATCAAGCAGTTTAGTTTTCTGAAGAAGTAGTCCCGAGGCATTTACTAGTACACGTTTATCACACAACAATATCACACTTTGACAAGAATCAGCTGACAGTATCATTAATGTCATCGTTTTTGTAGGCTGACAGAACAAAACAAAGCAAGGTACGAGAAAAGTCTCCCCCCCCCCCCCGTTGTGAGTTTACAGCACAGATCATATTCTTTTGTTAAACTTCAAGTTAATTATTGAAAGGTTTATCTTTATTTGTTGTTGTGACACCTGCATTGATTTGCAATGTAGGACCGTATATATTATGTGCCTTACATTCGTTTTTATGGCACTTCAGCTTACTCAAGTGCCATATAGCGTTCGTAATGTCTGTCGGTCTGTCCGCATTTTGCTAGTTTGGGCACTCCCACATGACCTAGAACGATAAAACTTGGCATGCGTATCAGGGACCCAACCGGGTTAACTCGGAAATAGTCACTTCCCCGATCCGACCATCAATGGGGGAGTGGCAAGACGGGGATTCCTGAAATTAGTAACATTCATAACTTTGGAAAGGATAATCGGGCGTGCATTAAACTTGACAGGTACCAAGAACAAGTGTCTTCTACGTTCATTGTCAAATTTGGATCGGATCTGATAACTGAGGGGGGGGGGAGGGCTGGAGGGGGACACCCGTAATCTCTTGAAACGCTTTTTCTAGTTTTTGTCTAACCCCTACCCCTTTGTTCACACTAGTATAGCTCTGCGCCTGGATGAGTCATTCTTTCTTACACTAGTATAGCTCTGCTCGTGGATGAGTCATTCTTTACTTAAATTCGTTCGGAGAGAGCTAGGGCAATCGAAGGTCGAAGGGGTTGGTATGATATGTTATTGAACCTTAGTATCAGGGACCCGATCCGACCATTTGGGGGGGGGGATCCGGAAATTTGAGTGGTGTGTAACTTTCGAACGGGTGATTGGATTGAAATGAAACTTAATACCTGAATAAATCACTTATCTCTGATGTTCCATTTGAAGTCCGAACTGGACTCGACAGCTATGGAGGAGTTGGGGGAGGGGGACCGGAAATCCCGAGAAACGGTTAGAATTGAGGGATCGGAGTGAAACTTGCTGGGAATAACAAGCATCTGCTCCAGATAAATCGTTTACACATTTGGACTGGGTCCGGACACTTTGAGGGAAGGGGGTGGAGGGGTGTTTCCCGGAATTCCGGTGATGGCGGTTCTGGGGATTTTCACGACGAAACTTGGGAGGCGTAGGCCTATCTGGGACCCTATAAAACTGACTTAAATAAAAATTTACTCGATCCGATAGTCGTGTGGGAGTAGAGGAAGGGGGAATCCGGAATATTGAGTCGTGCGTAACTTTGGAACGGGTGATCGGATTTGAGTGAAATTTTGTAATCGAACAGAGGACATGTCTCTGGTGATCTTCTTCATGTCCGGCCGGGTCCGACAACAACTGGGGGGGGGGGGGGGATACGTGACCGGCTTAGACTGGAGAGATCGGGATGGAACTTTGTGGTAATAACTAACAGATACTCCGGATAAATCATTTACAGGACCGGATTGGCTCTGGCGACTGTGGGGGGGTTTAAGGGGGAGTCCAGAATTCCGGTGATCGCGAGTAAAGGTACTTCCAGGTGTGCTAGGACTTGGCTGGAATATTAGAAATTTGACAAGATCGGCTTAGAAATCGCCACTTTCCAAATCCAACCATTCGGTAACAATCATGACCGCAAATTAAGAAAAATACTTTTAAGCAAAATATGCATTTTCATGATCCACATGAGCCCATTACCATTTTTGCCTCAAGGGTTTGCTCACAAACAGTGCTTCCACTTGCTCATCTTCAAAATCCTGCCGCGAGCCCCGAAAATCATGAAAAGTCCTGCTCGGAAAGCCCAAAATCCTGCCAAGAAATTCTGCCGTGAAAAAAAAAATAAAAAGAATGCCATAATAGTTGGAGGGATGGTCTTTAAGACTATAGTTGGAGAACTAGAACAAGCGCAGCTGAATTTGTCTTCTCTATCGTTTGGGAGGGCAAGACGTCACGTTAAATACTGAGACTACCAATAAAGAGGGAGTCACTAGGATGCACCGAAAAAAGGCAGAGCGTCAACGATTGCACCAAGGACAAATTATCCTAAGCACCGCAGGCAATTTTTTTTAAAATACGTCTATCGTCGAAGAGGTCGAGTCGAAGCATACGTCTTCTGTCAAAGTTCAACTTAAGTTCTAGTTTTTAATGTGGTTTAAGCCCCCAAAAATTCCAAGCCTTGAACGCCAACTAAATGACGCGCCCTTCTTCTAAATAAGGAATATATCCTACAAATTACTCCGCAGGCGAAATTTTTTGAAGATACTGAAAGTGTCTTTTTGCGATCCGGAACGAAGACATAATCAGAAGCATCGCTTTTAAGTTATTATTAGATGGTAAAAGTTGGACCGTCGAATGTAGCCAGAGATTCTAGCTAAAATAGAGCTTTCATTTTCCGTAACATATCTTATTCTCACTGCAGTCTGTTAAAATACCAGAAAATTCCTGGGAAATCCTGAAAAAGTCCAGAAACCTGTTAAACCCTAGATTCTCAAAAATCCTGAAAAAAATCCTGCCGGCATCAAAAATCCTTAATAACAGGATAAATCCTGCAAAGTGGAAGCACTGCTTACAAGCGAGGTTCTAGCTCCCTTAAAGTACGCATCTTCACCGCAAGGTCGATAAGTACTTTTTATCAAACGACGCCTTCTAGCTACTAGCAGGCGAAACCCTAGACGAAGCAGAGGTCCGTCTCCTCGAAACTGGAAATTACGCAGCAACAATTCAAAGGAGAAACGTACTTGATATAAATGTCGAAACCATATTGAAGACCATTGAACTGCCCAACGAAGAAGAGGAGTTCTAGAAATGCCTTTTACAGTACTTTTTACTTACTATAGTGTATAATAAAATAATATTCGACTCTGTACAAAACTCCCAAACAAAGAACTCCCGCAAACATTTTGACTGTTCTTGCAAGTGCCATTTGAGCTTTCAGCTCTTATTCATTAGTACCTTACGATATGTACTTGAACAAAAATATTCATTGATTGATCGATCTTCGTGACTATGTATTGATTAATTTTGTATTATTTGTTTTGTAAACGTACAAAACTGAACTAAAATTAGTAATTATATGGTTCTATTTTTGTCAAACTGAAATTTGTTGGAGTTCGAATCTTTTGTTTGATTATACGTACCCGTTTTATAAGTAAAAAAAATTCAGCGAATTATCCTAGTGGTTTAATTTACCTTCAAAAGCTTTTTTGAGCGTCGCAGTTTCGTTGGCCATTTTCTCCAGAATGGGTATCATAAGTTCCGTAGCGTAGGCACTATTGTCTGAATATTCACGTGCTTCATGTAGTTCACGTGTGTCACGCGATTCGTGTGCATCACGCCCACATGTTACTTCATTACACCACAAGATTATTAAAGTAAACACCCATTCACGTCGCATGTTTATATTTTATTTTCCAAGTTTCTGGAAAATGTTACGGGTTCAGAGCAAGTACTGCGCTTTTTCGGCTTCTATGTTCTCGAATCCTGACATCAGCAGAAGCTAGTTTTCTGCAGCGTTTTAGTTAATTTGATTACGTGAAATAAAAAAGTTAAAACTTCATGCTTGAGTAAGTGGGTCTTACTGTTGCGAACAATGGGTTTTTGTGTCTTTATTCTTTTAAGGTTTCGTGACAGTTTAACTGATTCATTTCGACTGTATTGTCTGATTGGTCTTTTTGTTCCGGGTTACTTCAGTTCAAGCCGTGCAGTTTTGACTGATATTATTTTTATTTTATACATTCATTTATTAATCAAATAAGTGGTTAAGCTAGCGTATCGCTCACTACTGACAAAACACATCAACATGATATCTGTAACACTGAACTTTGACGAAAATCAGTAAACAACAGTAGAATGTATTTACAAATGCGGTTAAGACTAAACAATGTAGGTTGTTACCTGATCAGCTATTCGGCCGTTAGGCGTGTCTCGAGACCCCCCCCCCCCTCCAACTCCCACGCAGTGTCCCGATCTGTAAATGATTCATTTATGGTCGTCCTGGGCTTGGCAACAATGCATCGCCCTGCCTACTGATTCCCGTCCAGATCCCTCCACCCTAAGATAGCCATAAGGTTTCAGGGACCCCTCCAGTTCAAATTCAAAATTTGTATATTTCCATGATATCTTTTAACAAAATAGCGGAGGATCGTCATACATGGTCGACATAGTCATAAATAATCACATATATGTTACAATTTTAAAATTTAAAACATAATCCAATAACAAACATATTTTAAAAACGTGTCAATTTAAAATTCATAATTCCGATCCGTTAAAAAACTTCACAAAATAGGGAACAAATGACTTGAGATACCGCTCCGTAGATTTTACGTGCGGTTTCTTGAGTTGTATCTCCAGCTCCTCCCCCTCATCCGGGAACTGTGGGGAGTTGGAGGGGTAAGGTGCTGGATATCTCAGGCCACGCCTATCGGCCGAACCGATGGAGTGGTCGGGACAAAACTTGGTGGAAGCTTCTGACATTTACAGATTAGGTAATTGCAGGGGATTTGGAGGGTGGCCCTCGGATCAGCCATGTACCCTTGACACCACGAATCCTAGCTGATAGGCTACACTATAAAAAGTTTCTCCGAATAAGGATGCAGTATTTACTACTGGGATTAGTCTTATCTATATTGGGATAAAAGTAGTCCGAATTAGGGATAATCTTATCTCAATAAAGACAAGACTAATCCCAGTAGCAAATACTGCAAGATTTTTTTTCACAGTGTACACGTATTTTGCATTTCGTGGGTAGATGCGTTGAGCTAAATGATTTGCGTAAAGATATCATTGGGCATGCTAGGATGGAGGAAGAGAGTGGGGAAGACCAATTTTGAACGTGTGCGAAAGCTTTTTGGTGCTGTAAATGCTGCATTAATGCTGCATTTTCTTTTCTTTTTTGTCCGAAAGCTGTTACCTTTTTTTCTTCTCTGACACTTCTAGAATACCAAAATTTAAGTCAGGAAGAAGAAGAAGAAAAAAGAATTAGCTGTAGACAGCTGAGAAAATGGATCAGCTACTGATATCCAACCTTCTTATCTTCTTATCTTTCCTTTCTTCGTTGGCCATGATCGCCAGTTGTCTTAGAATTCCGAATGTTTGCCAAATTGTCAGTTGTCTTTTTGAATTTATTATGTTTGCCGCCGAAAACACTGAGAGACTCGCCGGACTCCCCAGTTTCTTCTTGAAAATTCAGCATAAAATTTAGCATTCTTCCTGAATTTTTCGATGAATTTTGTGCTAAATTAATGCTGCATTAATTGAGCGAAACTGCGAAATGCTGCATAAAATGCTGAATTAATTCAGCATTTTCGTTCGTTTCGAAGCTTTCGGACACGTTCTATGGTTGTCTTCGTCAGCTTGGTAGGTTCCTCAAGCAGGCTATGGAGCATCCGGAGCGTTTTTTGGAGTGAGGGTTCCCCCCCCCCCCCTTCAGGTTTAAATATTGTGTTTTTGAGTGTTATTTTGTGTTCCTGCCATGGCTCCACGGACTTTTTGGAAATAAATTCATTCATGCGAATTACGCTTGTAAGTGCCACATGAGTTCCAGCTCTTGTTAAAAGCGTATGGCATATATTAAGTGAAATCAGGATTCCTCTGGCACAGAATGCATTTGCATACAGTAGGCTAAATCAAAAGAAAGGATGTAGAGCATGTCCAGTAATCGTGGTTATGCATGTTAAGCTTAGACAATTTTATTAGACTGACTTGTGCGTTTAGGCACGGCTCTGGCTTCGGAGCATGTCGGCAATTATCTTTACTATCTGAATTCTTTCTGTACTTTTATTATTTCGCGAATAACAGCCTAGACCACTGCGTGCGACTAACAAATAAGAACGTTAAAAAAAACGCGGTTCTATAACATTCAGGCTATAATAAAAATGTGGTTGTTTAACATTTAGGCTACAATAGAAGAATATAAACAAAAATTAAAGAAGAAATTCAAAAGTGTAGCAAGCTTTAACTATTTACGAGTTCACATGTTGAATCATAAATAAGTAGGTACGAAGTAATCTTGTTAACCCGAAAATTCGGAAGGAATTAATACTGAGTATAAACAGAAACAAGACCAAAGGTTCCGATGGGATTACAAAAATGAATATTTGATGCAGACAATTAGGTTTTGGTTTCGCCGGATCCAGTGTTCGCCGGACTTTTTGCACATTTTTACTTTTTAATTTTGAAACAGAATAAGGCCAAATTACTGATCATCTAAGGAAACCAAGTTCAGATATGGATTCAGCATGTGTGTTTACTCGTATAAGCTGATCGAAACGATTCTGTCTTACTTCTGCGAATTTTCTGGTCGGATTCCGGGACAAGTACTTGTGTGGGTACAAAAATGCATTTACCGCTAAATCGATTATAAGTTCAAATAAAACTTATATTTTTAACAAGATTTCTGGTTTTGGATGGTTTAACAAACTTTCCGGTTTTAGACGAGTCCGGGCAAACTACTTGCCCGGCGTGAAATTGGTTTTCACCATCGCGTTCAGCATGTCTTCCTATCCCTAAATCAAACATCTAATCAACTTCAAATACAACTTTTACTTTCTACAGACTTTCCGGTTTTGGCCGGATTCCAGGCTAACTACTTGTCCGGCGAAAAAATTGTTTTCACCATCGTATTCTTGGTAAATGAGAATGACGATGGACCCTTGGAAATAACGTGAATGTATCGTTTGGTAATTTTTTGTTGGGCACCTGGCTGTGATGATGCGCACTTTAAGGGCGCTAGAAATTCATTTGTAATCAAAACCCTTGAGGCAAAAATGATCATGGGCTCATGGGATCATGAAAATGTAGGTTTTGCTTAAAAGTAATTTTTGTTTTACTTTACGGTTAAGATGAGTACTTTAAGCGATGGTCGGATCTGGGAAGTGACAATTCTAAGCCAATCTTGTCAAGTCTCTAATGTTCAAGCCAAGTTTCATCGTCGTAGCACATCTGGAAGCAGTCTACCTTAAACTGCGATCAACGGAATTCTGGAACCCCTCCAACTCCCCCAGAGTGACCGAATCCGTCCGGTTCTATCACTGAAGTATCTAGGGCTTACGCTTGTTCTTCCCACCAAGTCTTATCCCAATCGCTATATTCTATGCGTGTCGCAAAACTCCCCCCCCCCCGGCTCCCCCACATTGATTGGATCCTGCATGTCTGCACTCCGGATTCCCCATCCCGACAATTCCCCACGGTGGTCAGGTCGGCGAAGTGACTATTTCGAAGTTAGTTTGGTCGGGTCCCTAATATGCCTGCCAAGTTTCATCGTCCTAGCACAAGTGTAAGCATCTTAAGTCGGGATCACTGGAATTCGGGAACCCTCCCTCCAACTCCCCCACATTGCTCGGATCCGATCTGGTCTTGTCTACTATGTATCTGGGGTTTGTACTTGTTCTTCCAATCCCGATCCATCCACTGTGAACATGTCACACGATTTCCGGTCCTCCCCCCCCTCCAACTCCCCCCCCTCCAACTCCCCCCCCTCCAACTCCCCCCCAAACTCACCAGATCCATTCCGTACTTGAAGTGTGACATCTGAGACAGGAGGTCTTTCCAAATATCAAGTTTCATCCGATTCCCCGTTCAAAAGTTAAAATACGTCAATATTCCGGATTCCCCCTCCCTCCACTCCCCCCACGGTGATCGCATCTGGGAAGTTACTATTTCCAAGTTAGTTTGGTCGGGTCCCTGATATGCCTGCCAAGTTTCATCGTCCTAGCACTTCTGGAAGTACCCTAACTCGAGATGAGTGGTCTGACGGACCGACAGACCGAAAAGTTATCGGTATATGGCACTTGAGAAGAGCTGCAAGTGCCATAAAAATTCTAAGAGCGTGTTCCATCCTACTTACCGTAGTTATTACTCATGACGTCAAGAATTCTGGCTTTTTGCCGCCAAGGCTGGAACAGTTTTTCTATTTTCCAGCAAAATATCATACAGAGAATATCATATCGTTACAGAGATCCGTAGTTACTACGCTCCCGAGCGTGGTTAGCAAATTGTTACTATTAGTTACTATTTCGAGATGGTTGGAACGGTCAGCGTAGTAAACTAGTAACTTTTGGTGAGATTGGAACGGAAATAGTGACTAATAGTTACTATTTCTAGAAGGGTGGAACACGCTCTAAATCTTTCTCGTAAGGCATACCACAAAAATACAAGTGCATCGAGGTACCACAAATCACACGGAAATTCCAATATTTGAAAATCGATTATTCGTGAATAGCGGAACAACAGAATAACGCATTTTCAGCGGGTCTTCGAGTCAATTTAAGTGAAGAAGTGATGGGTAAAGATTGTCTTATCCCAGCTCTTTTCGGTCAAACTTTAAGCAGAAACGGACGACCATCTTTAAAGGATACTTCGCACTATATAGTGTTTTCTGAGATAGTTGACTACTAAAATTTCGCTATGCTTACATAAAGTTGCAAAAGGCTTCGGCTGTTTTAGCCTCTTTCCTGAGAAAAAGTTTCAGAACCGATTTTCTGACCAATTAGCTTCTCGGAAACAGTGATCTTGTGACTCTAATCCGTCACGTAAAGAGAACAAAGGGAGGAGATAGGATAGATGTATCTCGGGAACGAGAATGGATGGGCATAACATTAAAGTAGAATGAACTACTATCTTAACAGAAAATGTCTTCGATTGAAAGGTTGGTCATGGATTTTGCAATTCTGAAAACCCGCGAAAGGATGAACGTCCGTTTACCATGAACGAATCTTTTGGTAACCTCTCAAGGGGTCAGAGTATAGACAGGTTTCCGCCTAATTCTTCTTTGTGTAAACACAAAAGCTTAAAATGCTTTTTCCTGTCCGACCGAACGGTCGACAACCTATTCCTTTTCCGGAATTTCCGTGACATTCTTCGTTCAGAGACCCCATTATTTCGGATTTTCGTGCTGCAATTGTATCTACCTAAACAATTGAAATCATGAGACATACTCAGCGCGGTCGTCTCGTGATCCTTTTTTCAATTTGCGTGCCTGATTTGCACGAAACAATATTATATGTACGTTATACTCGTGGGAATTTCAGTGCTGCTGGTGGAAAACGAGTTTTAGCAGAACCGTTTGTCGGCTTCTTAGCTCCATGTTTGATTTCAGTTTTGGTTAATTAGAGAGTTAATTAGAGATTGAAGTTAAAATGGCGGAAACTTCGAAAGGAACCATTACCGGTCGGTGGAATTATTGGTATGAACACAGTTTTACCTTTTCTATCTGCATATTCCTAACCTCAGCAACACTATTGCAAAAAGTGTGCAAGAGCTCAAACATGTAGTGTAAAAATAAAACTTTTATCATATTGTATACGAACAGACTAAGGCTGACCAAGATGAGGCCTGCAGAAGACACATCTAGACCTCAATGCATCAAACCCAATGTCATGGCACGAACTTAAACCCACTGGGCAAGGTGTGCCCAGTTTCACAAATACGGAGAGGGTATTAATTTGAACTGCCTGGGCAACGTGAAGTGTTGCGGCAACCTTTGTCCGGCTTCGCCGACTAAAGTGCAACACTTTGGTTTTGTTTCTTCCCTGTCGGTTAAATGATGAAGTAGTCAACTTATCGAAGCTTTTAAAACGGTATGTTCTAAAAAGAATCATCACATGATCAAAAAGCTACTGTTCAGCGTTGTAAAAACAACGACAAAAGAATTATCGGAAGAAGGGACTAAGAGAGAGGGTATTAATTTGAACAACTCGTATCGGTAGGTTTCAGCGGTCATAAGTTCCCTGCGGCGCAATACTTTTGAGCTGAAATGGTGCAAACACCTCAGTTTAAATTAGTGAAATAAATCTACACTGTTAAATTTTTAGCTACATTTGTTTCCTTTTATTCGAATTCCGGTTAATTTGTTCATTTTGTCTGATTTTCTCGTTAATTTTTGTTTTCAGCTAGCCCATAGGGCTGCTTCAAAGAATGTGTTCCACCGATTTAACAATGGTAGCTATCATAGTTACTATTTTCGTTCCAACCTCGGGAAAAGTTACTACACTGACCGTTCGAACCTTCTCGAAATGGTAACTATTTGCAATACCACGCTCGGAGCTTAGTAAAGCGTGGTAATTACAAATATCTGTGACCTAACCGGACCGATTAGCCCGTGGAAAAAAAAGAAGCCAAAATTTGTGACGTCATGCGTAGTAACTATGATAATTAGGGTGGAACACGCTCCAAATCGCGCCACTAAATGTTCACTCAGTCATACCGTGTGATCATCAGGTAGTTCTTCTAGAATCTTCTAGAATCTAAGAATCATCTAGAATCTTGGTGTTTCTTCTCCCCACGGAGGCTTTAGCTCTCAAGTTGAGCCGAAATGTACGAGTGTTCTCCCGTCTCATGCATTTTCTTTCATGATTCATCTTCGGTTCATTTATTTCGCTCTTATTAAATATTCCTTCAGCCCAACCCCTTACCCCTCTTGTTCATTCTCATCTTTCTTTTTGCACGTCAGTTTGGGGCTCAACTTTTACAACGGATATTAGTCGCATTCAAATCTTACAAAATAAATTCAGAGCTATTTGTGGTCTTCCGATTTCTGTATCAGTTACGGATACTTTGTGTCCTAGATGTCTGTCAGATTCGTGATTGGGATATTGCAACCTTTTTTTCATCCATAGCTGTTAGAAGACTCTTTACCTGGTGTTTTTAAAATCTTTTTTCCATGATAGTCAATTTTATGGGTATAACAGAAGAAAACGGTATAATATTTCAATTTATCGATATCCTTGTAAGATTTAGCTTTTCAATTCGTCATACTGGCACACACAAATTTGGAACACACTGCCTGAAAGTACAAGATTATCAGATGAATGATTTTTTTTTTTAAGATGGGTCTAAAAATTACATGATAAAAAACAATTATATTTCCACCCTTTTAATTTGATTTGTAGTTCTTTTAGATTGGTTGACAAGATTATAACTGTTTTTGGGATCCCAAAACGTAAGTTGAGGGATACCTATAAATTCGTAAAAGTTGTCCGTCTGTCTGTCCGTCCGTCTGTCTCTCCGTCTGTCAGCACGATAACTCTCGAAGTGAATGAGATATTATCATGAAACTTGGTGTGAGGACTCTTTAGGTCAAGGAGAGGTCGAGTTTGTAGATGGGCTCTGATGGTTCAACATTTAGGGGTGGGGGTTCAAATTAAGGGACGAACATTTTTTTTTTTAACAGATAATGAGATAGTTGATTTAGGGGTAATAAGACTATTTTCTCGCCGGACAAGTAGTTCGCCTCGAATCCGGCCAGAACCGGAAAGTTTTCTTAAAAGTCAAAGTTTTATTTAAAGTTGATTAGGTGTTCGATTTAGAGGTAAGAAGACGTGCTGAAGATTTGTGTGAAAACAATTTTCTCGTCGGACAAGTGTACTTCGCGCGGAATCCGGCCGAAACCGGAAAATTTGTTTAAAGTAAAAGCTTTACTTGAAGTTGATTAGATATTAAATTTCTGACATATCTTCTAAAATCTTTTCGTAATCGTAAATTGGTTTCGAATTGTAACGTTCAGGATATGCTCAATATACTCTTTCGTTCAGATATAAATCTATTTACCCTCCATAAACATACTGCCCTCTCAGCCCGTGAAAGTATTAAGCTAGTTTTTAGATCCCAAAACATAAGTGGAGGGATACCTATGACATCGCAAAAGTTGTCCGTCTGTCCGCACGATAGCTCTCGAAGGGATTGAGATATTTTGATGAAACTTGGTGAGAAGATCCTTTGGGTCAAAGTACAGGTCAAGTTGCAAGATGGGCTCTGTAGCCCTATATTTTAGGGTGGGGGAGGGTCCCAGATTAAGGGACAAAAAAAAATATTTTTTGAAAGCTGTTGAGATAGTTGATTCAGGGGTAAGGAAACATGCTGAATTCGAATATGAAATTTACTTTCTCGCCGGACAAGTAGTTCACCCGGAATCCGGCGAAAACCGGAAAATTTGTGAAAAGCAATAGTTAAATATAAAGTTGATTAGAGGTTCGATGTAGGGGAGTTTTATTTGAATTTGATAAGATGTTCGATTTGCGGGTAGGAAGCCATGCTGAATTCTCATATGACGATCATTTTCTCACCGGATGTAGGCTATAGATCGCTCGGAATCCGGCTAAACCAGAAAATTTGTTAAAATTAAAAGTTTAATCTGAAGTTGATTTGAGGTTGGATGTAGGGGTAAGGAGACTGCTGACTTCCTTTTTGAGTTTTAGTTATTTTGCCAGACAAGTAGTTTGTCCGGAATCCGGCCGAAACCGGAAGTTGGGCAGAAGGAATGAAGGAAGAAGATACGACGCAGGCTAAAGGGTAAACCATATGCTGAATCCGTATTTGAATATTTGACAGCACAAAACGGATATTTGAATAAATCTGATGTTGAAGTTCAGCTGGCATATCCGGTTTGCACTGTCAAATACGAACTTGGTCTTTTCTGATTATTACCATTGACCTTAACCTGTTTGTAAATGTTAAAAGTAAAAATGTGAGCAAATATTAAAATTTTGGGATCCCATCGAAACCTTTGGTCTTGTTCATTCCTGAACCCGTTTAATGTGCTTGTCACTGTGTAAAATTTTAAGTCTTTTAGTGTGTTTCAAACTATATGAAAATAATGTAGTCATACTTTTTACAATGTTTTGTTTAGTGTTTTAATATGTTTAGCCTATTTTATTTTGTGTATTTCCGCTGTTATCCAAAAAGCGGGTCACAAATAAAATAAAAATAAGATAAAAATATGCGATTTAGGGGTAAGAAGACATGCTGAATCCACTTTTGACAACCATTTTCTACCCGGACACATAGTTCGCCTGGAATCTGGCTGAAACCGGAAAATTTGTTAAAAGCCATGGTTTTATCTGAAGTTGATTAGATGTTCTGTACATCTGACAAAAATGTATGTAAATATATAAGGGTAAGGAGATACGCTGAATTTGTTTTTCAGCTTTAGTTTTTGCAAGACAAGTAGTTTGCCCGGAATCCAGCCGAAACCGGAGATTTCGCAGAAGTAAGGCAGAAAGATTTCATCAGTTTCGTCAAAGTATATATGACGTATAGCCTAGGGTTAAATATACACATGCTGAATCAGTATCTGAACTGGTTTTGTCAGATTAGCCGTTGACCTTCTTCTGTTTCTAAATCTTAATAGTTAAAAATGTTCAAGGAGTCTGGCGAAGACCGAATATTTTCAAGACGCAATTGTCTGGATCAGATATTAAATTTTTGGGATTCCATGGAAACCTTTGGTCTTGTTTGTAATGTAAGTAGACTTCTTTCTCCGAATATTATCTTGATGAAATTATCGTTATTTCTGTAGGTAGTTGTTCAGTTATTAATGCCTTAGGCTGAATTTTCTGTTTGTAAAAAACCTCTTATTTACTAAGTTCCGTTTTTGCATGCCACCACTCAGTCACTTTCTTTATCTCTAGTGCTATTTCAATTGCAATAAAATTCTACCTCACCGATCTCTCGGTCGATCTGGACATTGCAAATGCCAGAATGTTTCCGATTTAGCTCCTTTATAGAAATCGATATTTATTATGATAACATTAGGCCTTATGATGTCTTCACTTTCAATTACAACGGTCTCAGAGGACACAACTTGAAACTGAGTGGTAAGAAATTCCGAAAAGACATCGGAAAATGGAGCTTTAGAAACCGAATAGTAGAATATTGGAATAATCTCCCAGAAAGTGTTGTAAATGCCGAAAATATTAACCAATTCAAAGCAGGTGTCGACCACCACCTGGCTGAAATTCAATTTAGTGTGTGATGGTGGGTTTACACACTGCGTAAAATCCGAGTGTATTTTACGCACGTTTTGAGCTTGAAAAGATTTCTAGCAATACGGACGTAAATAGAGGAATTGGTCCGTTTTGTATTAAAAAACGTTCGTATTGCTAGAAATCTTTTCAAGCTCAAAACGGGCGTAAAATACGCTCGGATTTCAAAATACGCTCGGATTTTACGCAGTGTGTAAATGGACCATAAAGTGTACCGAGAAATTTATACAGGCGAAAGCCTTATTATTACAATTATATTATTATTATTTATGCCCGGGTCCCATTTTAGTCACACCTGGTAATAACGCCGGTAATAAGACCGTCTTACGGTGGAAATTGGGAAGAAAAGACGCTGATAATGTGAAATACACGAAAAATCCATTTCCGACATTTTAAAACGTAACTTTGGAACAATCACAGACGACGGTCACTGACTTTAGCTAATTTTCTTTACCTATGAGTGATGATGGTGGTAATATAGCTTGAATTTCTTCGTTCCAGGTGTGACCAGGATGAAACGTAAGAGTGGGTAATAACCAAATTACGTACAGAGGTGACTGAATGTGGCCGGGGCATTACTTAGACAGCTACCTTTAAAAGTTCCCTGCGATATCCAAGAATGTTAACAAAAATTTCAAAAATATACTCCTTGAACCCAAGCTGACTGGAATCAGACGTAATAAATGATTAAAAACCGATTGTCAGGTAGGATCTACTTCAGCACATTGTTCGAGATATTCCTGTTGTAATAAAAGTTTTACGCGAGTTTTTGGGGATCTGTTGAAGTACTGAGAAATCATCTGAAATTCATTCCAGTGGTATTTCGACCCCCTAGAACCCCCTCAACAACGAACCTGTTGATCATTGCTGTTGAACGTTTAGTTCAGAGTGATGGTGGTCGAGTATCAGTATCAGAGCAAAATAACACTAGGCAGTAGTGCCAAAACCTATGCTTTTGAGGCTTTGCAAACGGGCCATAGTCGTAGTGCCGCCTACTACGCTTGCGGCATTTAATGCGGGACAAACCTGCAGGTTTAGAAATGAACGGTGAAGCAAAAGTGCGCTCTGCACACATCGAGGAAACAGGAGAGGCCTTATCATTTTTTTGCTGTGTTCAGAATATGAAGTTGTCGGAGCTAGCGCTGGTGCAAAAATGCATGAGTTTGAGCAGGGACGTTCTCTATCGCTAGTTGTGCTAGTATCGCTGCCATTCGAATATGTGTCAAAGTTTTCAAGTCTTGTCGCTACTCCCTACTGTTATTTGCTCTGATCAGCATTTGGTTGATTTGGCCGAAGTAGGGGGGAGCTGGTGTCCTGTGGGCTTGACCCATCACATTGTTGTGCACTGTATTAATTAAATAAATACACAATATTCGGAAGAGACATAGCGCTCCGGAACTTGATAAAAATGAGATAAATAAAAATTGGCACAACGCACTCCATTGGCTTCTGTCCCATTGGGAAATTGAACAAACTGCAAAGATTACTGGTTTCGGAATATGAAGCCATTGGACTTAAATTTAACAAGGAAAAAACGGAATAACCATTCGAGTGAGCGGATGATCCTCGACCTTATAGGATGTCAAGTCGAGAGCAAATCTAGACTCACGTACCTTAAGACTTGCGATCGGAGATCCAGTCAAAACCACTAGAGTTGCCATTCAAGTTGTCATTCAACCGGAAGATTCTATCGCATTCCTAAAATGCCACGGCTCTTACCTATATCTCCCCCTTTCTGCACCATCTTCAGTAACGAAAATCTTCGTAAAATTTGTTCAATTTTCTTTCCGTTTGCCAAAGATTTGTTACGCCCCTCCCCCCCACAAGAGAAGAAAAATTTTGCATTCTCAACACCACAGGACCCTCCTTCCGGACTTCATTACACCCTCTCATGGACCGAACACGCGAAGCAAGGACGACCCAAAACCCAAGATTGTTCCCGCACCTGCGAAATATTCCGAAAGATACCTAAATTCATTCGTTCCGTATTTTACTAAACATTTTAACTGTTCATGATCTATGTTAGTTTCTTATTTATTGTTTGTTAGTTTGCGTCTTACTTGTATTGTCGTGAGTGTTTATTTTTCCTGCCCATGTTAGCCTAGTGCTATTAGGGTTCTAAATAAAATTGATTGATTGATTGATTGATTGAACAGCCATCTCATTAAGTTTTCTTTAGCCGAGATCTATCAACGTAATGAAGCAAAATTGAAGTCACCCATGGAGCTCCATGCTCGGGCTCCATGATTTTTCGGTTTAGTTACTTAATTATTTTGGTTATTGTTGTTGTGTTTCTTTCTTTTTTAATTTTGACCATACTCCGTCTCGACCTGGACGGGTTATAAACAAAGTTCAATTCAATTCAAATATGGAGATGATGGTGCCAGTTTCCGCGGACTTTGCCTGCAAAAGTTCGAAAAACCATGCAACATTTATACATCCGTATTCCAATACCTGCGAAACGTATAAGTGAAAGGTGGGATATGAAGTGTTATTCATTTCCGTGTTTAGTTTATTAGCATTTCAAGTCGACAGCGAAGTTCTTGGCAAAGGCTGAAGTGAGAGTTTTTGGCTTAGTTAAGTGGTTGATAGTAGCATTAATACGTTTCTCGTTGTCTCCAGTGGGTTGGTCTGCGCTAGGGCTTGGGCATTCTTCTGTATGAAAGATTGTTGACATAATTTGCATATGATGATGATGATGAAATTTTGTTTACGCACTTAAGAAGAGGGAAACAGCGCAGTACAAGACAAAGAAAAGGAAGAAATACACTGAGATTTCAATAATATAGTAAATGCATAAGATATACTCTATGTGCATACTCTTGATGATTAGGCAGCATCCAGTATGAACGACTGTGGACATAACATGCGTATGATGATGATTATGAAATTTGATTTACGCACTTAAGAAGAGGGAAACAGCGCAGTACAAGACATGAGCTTTCAATAATGCAGTAAATGGAAAGGATATACTCTATATGTACACTCTTGATGACATGTTTGATTTGATGACGTTATTTTGATACAAGTGTTATCATTTGAGTCATCGTTCGTTCTTTCTTCCCGAGGTTCACTGGCGTGTTTTGGACTTGGTCATACCCGATGAAAAATTTCTAGCCTGCGAAGTAGCTTGGTAGTAGTATGGTAGTCGTACGAAAACGTTGCATGTAATACTATGTAATAGCAAAGAATACTATCATCCAATGTGCCTCAGACTGGTCCAATCTTATGTAGTAGTATCCAGTAGCATCCTGTCTTGCCATAGTAGCATCAAGTCTTGCAAATAGTAGCATATAGTTATGCAGTAACACGGTAGCCTTGAAGTAGAAGCATGTAGTAGCATCGTTAGCACTGCATGCTACTTTTTCGTACTACTTCATAGTACTATTTTGAGATAAATTTTTCATCGGGTATAGAGTATTGCAAAGGTTGCGGATACCCATGTAACGAAGAAAAAAATCAAGAGATATAATTTTTCATCTATTTTACGGTAGCCTAATTTGATCCTTAAAATTGTTATTGAAACTAACAAATATGTACCCGATGAAAAATTTATCTCAAAATATTACTATGAAGTAGTACGAAAAAGTTGCATGCAGTACTAACGATGCTACTACATGCTTCTCCTTCAAGGCTACAGTGTTACTGCATACTACTATATGCTACTATTAGCAAGACTGGATGCTACTATGACAAGACAGGATGCTACTGGATACTACTACATAAGATTGGAGCAGTCTGAGGCACATTGGATGATAGTATTTTTTGCTATTACATAGTATTACATGCAACGTTTTCGTACTACTACCATACTACTGCCAAGCTACTACGCAGGCTACAAATTTTACAGATTAATAATTGTCTGATATAACGATTAATTATTGCTCCTACCCGTAAAACTTGGTAATGAGTTATATCCATGGACGATTACAATTACCGGGTAAGGCAGTCTTAGACCTGTTCAGGCCAATGACTCACCCCACACATAGGGATGAGTAGCTAATAAAACATAGCACGTTTTGTCTTAGGGTCAAAAACTGGCCTACAGGAAAACGTTCGATTACTTATATAGCAATTAAAATTTACCCCAAGTTATACACAAGATCTACCTACTCATGGGCCTATTAAAAATAGTGCGAGTAATGATGACTTTAAAAGTAGTGACGTCAACCAAATATATAATAATTAAATAATTTGTAATTATTAATAATAAATACAGCACAGTCATTAATAAGCCATTGAACACATCCATTTCCGTATTTGGTCCGTATTCGGTCGAAAGTGCGAACAACCGGATTATGTAATAGAAATATGGATTTCTTGAATAGTGATGAATATGAAACACTTTTGGCTTACCGTATCGTTAATCTGATGTGATATTCGAGTTCAGCACATAAAACTACATCAGAAACGTGTTTCCTATCAAGAAAACACCTAAGCCTTAAGAAAATCGAAAATTTCAGCTGAAAAATAATAAATAAAACACAAAACGCTAAGAAATACGAATTTTGCACCCCGGTAGGCTTATCAACTCTTGTTATGTTGTACAGTTTTTTTTCTCTCTACAAGATGGTGTAAGAATCATTTATGTTGCAATTTGTTTGCAGCCAAACCTTATATTGACTGTACTATGGGTAACGAACTTCTCTCCTGGGCAATCTGGGCCCAGTTGCCCATGAACGTGGTAGGTGGGGGTGGTGCAACTTTAAAAGCAATTTCCCAGCTCTAGGATCTACATGTACAAGGAATTTCATCGTCCTATGTCCAGTTCTAGTCAAGTTATGCATTATTCATTGGGCAATCTGGGCCGATTTGCCCCTGAGCCGGGTTTTTGTGTGGGGTGGGACCCCGGAAAGGCACAACTACACCCCAATAGCCACTTGTGTAAAAAACTTGATACTTGCACCGGTTGACAAGTTATGAGCTCCACAAAATATGGTGAAAACCGAAAGATGCTAAAGCGCTCTCAATAGTGGATTGTTCCAAGGAACACTCTGTTTGCTTTGTTTTGTGGAATTGAAAACCTTTGTTGTCGTTAAAGCAGAAATACGAAAATACTAGTTTTGACTCAAACATTATGACCAGCATCCCTACAGCCTAAATCAGTGTTCAGAATCACACGAAAGACTACTAGGTACTTAGATTACTGGAAGATACTGATGAAATTTCAGTTAACCTAAGAGATTACGATAATAAATTCAGTAACTAATCAGCCCTCAACTTGGCCTCAACAAATAAAATCTGTCGCTCCAAAACTAAAAAGTGAAATCAGATATGTTATAAGATCAAAATTTCTAACTTCGTAGAGTTAAGCGGTCGATTTTTTTTGTCGGCGTGCGTCTTTACCCTGGGAAGCGAGTCAAGTTATTAGCGTCAATTATTGCTAGACAAAGTGAAGAGTTGACAATCGCATTGTGTTTCTTTAGGGGGGGGGGGGGCATGTGGCGATTTGTGGTGTCGAACCGTTCCGTATTCGTGACATTTGGAGTGTCGATGGTAATTTGTGCAACGGAAGCAGCATTAGCCCTTGGAAACGTTCTAGACGCTGTTGGGGAGCTGGAGAATATCCGAAATTGTTCAGTCAGAGTGTTTGTACTAACACAAAGGCCTGAGACAGCAACTTACATAAGGCTTCGCCTGTTTTAGCATGTTTCCGTTCCCCTTGGTTAGTATGATAAACTTGGCAAAATTTGTGTAACCGGTCTTCTGACCAATAAGTTTCTCGAAAAAATTATGGATCGGGAACCTGATACGTCACATAAAGGGAACAAACGTGGCAATAGAGGAGATAGGTTATATTTATTAAACTGTTAGAATCTCGGAAACGAGTATGGATTGAAATACCAGGTTACTGAAGTAGATGAATCACTTTCATAAGTACGACGTGTCCATGCAGGACTTCGCGACATCATTTTGAAAAGTATATGTAGACTTCTGGGTTGGCTCTTTTGTATGGCTCCTATTCTCCTAAAAAAAATAATAATTTATTTGTTAGCCACAAATTCCAGAGCAAGAGCAAGTGGAGGACAAAAAAGGAAAAGAAAGGAAGAAAAATACTACTATAGATACACACACAAGTACTAAGTACTTGCCCATAAAGACGCACACACTCCTCAGGACCGGAGTATAGTTCTCGGAAGTACAGTACAGTTATGTTAACACATCGCTAAATCTTCGATTACCTTGGCTTTGCTTAGCAGTTTAATGGGGATAATAAATTAAGAACTTAATACTTTTCAAGAGCCAGGTGTTTCAGGTTTCTTTTGATCCGACGAATAAATTCAGACTCGTGTAATTTCGTCCTTGCCATTTTCGAATGTTCCATTTGAGTTTAATGAGGAAAGTTTTTGTTTACCCTCTCCCCCCCCCCCTCAAAGGACCAAAGGACCTTATTTTTGCCTAAGTAGTATTCCGTGCTCAAGAGAGTTCTAAAAAAAAAATGTGGCTGTCTTGGTTCTAAAAGGTCAGTAACTGGCTTAGTTACAGTTTTAGTACTACCGTGGTCGTTGTTGGCTTGGTGTCAGCCTGGGATAAATACAAAAAGTGCAAAAAGTTCATGAGCGATTTCGTTGACACTGCTACTTCATTATCATTAGTAGAGAAAATGTAACATGTCTGTTTAGCATCTAGTATGAGTTAGTTTTAATCTGTAATCTCAGCGAAAAACGTCAGCTTAACGACTCGTGTTTCAGTTGATCCGGAGCAAAGTAAGACTAGAGAGCAGCGTCAAGACCTATGCTTTCGTTGCTTCGTAAGCGGGTCATACTCATAGCGCTGCCCACTAAGCTTGAAGCGTTTAAAGCGAGACAAACTTGCGGATTTAGAAATTTCTTGTAAAGCTACGATGGGGTCTGCACACATTCAATTCCATTCAGTTCAATATAATCTAAAAAAACAGATAACGGACAAGTCGATGGGTTGTTTTTACGTCAAAACATAACGTCATAACAGAACAATCTACAAGTATATACAATTTTGTGACATTTATACCGACGTCTTATGATAGATATGGTCAATAACATGCTAGAATCCGATTAATGAAATACAAATAACATAAAAATTAATGTTCAAAAGCGCTCCGAGTTATATAAACGAACAAACGAGGGGACGAAACTCTCGCAAAGCTACCACCGAGGAAACAGGGGAGTTTGAATCTTTTTTTTTTGCTGTGTTCAAAATATGAATGTTATTGGAGCCAGCGCTGGTGCACGACTGAGTGACCTTTAGTAAGGACAGTTCACTATTACTAGTGGCGCTAGTGTCGCTGCTATTCGAGTGTGTAGTCTGCAGTCACTTCTTTCAAGTCTCGGCGCTACTCCCAAGTGCTATTCTACTCTGGAGCTAACGGTTGTGTCTCGTTTGTGGTACTCTCGTTCGTTTTGTGTTAGTTGTGTTTAAAGTCAATGTTAAAGTTATGCTTTTTCTTCCCAGAGATGGCGTTCTGAACTATCCGAGGAAGAAGAAGAAAACGGCCCCTCGAACAGAAACTGCCACAGTTTATGTTCCGAAGCGAACGCTGGATGACAGAGAAGAATTTCTCATGTTCCAGCGGCCATGCAAAGGTAAGGAAAATATAAGCGTGTCAGTAAACATTAGTTACGTTTATTTCAGATACCATGGTAACTAATACCACGGTAACTGGATTTATTTTATATTCTAGAGTTGGTAAGCCCAGTGATATTAATGGGAGAATTCTGTTTGATAATAAGCATGTAGTTCAGGTTCAGGAAATCCGTTATTTAGGTTTTTACATTGATTGTAATCTTTCGTGGAAACGCCACAGTGATGTTGTTGCAACAAAGGTTGCCCGTGATCTGGGAGCAATTCGACGTTTCAAAAATTTTTGACCTTCGAGAATTTTATTGCTTTTATACCACGCTTTGATTCGCCCATACCGTATGGCTGCATGTTATGGGCAAGCAATTTTTATGTGAATTTTAAAAGTGTTCAGATTCTTCAAAATAAAGCGATGCGTCTTATTGGTGGATATGTCGAAGGTGTACACAACACTGCTGCTTGTTTCAAAAAATTGCAAGTGCTTAATGTAGGACAGCTGCGGGAGTACCAAGTCGGAATTTTTGCTTATCAATGTTAAAGTGATGTAAGTCCAGAGGTTTTTCGTGATTATTTTAGTGACAAATAGATCTTTGCATCATTATGAAACGCCTCATGCTAGTGACTTCGTTGTCCCGCATAGAAGTGGAACCAGGGCCGGCTTCCCTACTAGATTTTCAGGGCCTAATGTGTGGAACTCTGTTCCGGAGAGCATTCGGGCGGCTGAGCACCTGGGGCTATTTAAAAATAAATTGAAAAAGTATTTGTTAGGCCAAGGTTCATAGTTTTTCTTCTTGTTTTTCTTATTATATTTCTTTTTTCCCATTATTATTATTATTAAATGAGGTTTTGAGAGATTGGTTATTATTTCTTGTTTTAGTGCTCTTTTCTGGTATGTTTTGTTTCTAGTTAATTATAAGTTAGGAAATGAGTTTTATGTACCCGCCCAACTGCAAGTGCTTTTTTGTACCTTTCTTGGGGCGGGTACTGGCAACATAGTTAAATGTATTTGGGTCGTAAAATAAACTGAACTGAACTGAAATATTGTCGTTTTTGCTGTTACTTTTTGCACCAAGTTCGTTTTTCCAACTTGAGCGACTTTGACCCTGAAGAGGACCCTTCCCAAGAAGGGCCGAAATATAATTCTAATAAAATTCAGCTGGATTCAGCTGACGTGTCGGTTTTTCACTATCAGATATGATTCGCAGTCAGCTTTGGCGGAAGGACTATTTAGTTACTGCGGTACCTGATACTAAGAGTGCTTTGCGAAAACGATAATTGCCAACTTCCACCTTTCAGGAGTAACCCCAAAATATATAGATATCTGCTCACTTCACAAGTGCTTTACTTCTTTTCCGTCCGTTTTACAAAAATGTAGGCTCTTGTGTTGAATTTTGATGAATTTTCGGATACTGCGATCAGTTATCACGATCGGACCGCGGTTTCTGTATAGCAGATACCACGGTAAACCCAAAAAAACGTTTGACCGTGGATCACATACAATGAAAAACGCAACTATTGTGGGGAGAGCTAGCGCAAGCTTACTTGAGCATTCCTTCAGTCAAAGCGACTATAGATAAAAAGTTGTTTGAGACGTGTAGAACTGATGACGGTCTAACCAGGGCTAATTAAAGATGCCCGCTTTGTTTAATTGAGGAACATGTCGCCTACCTCTAATGTCAGTGCCAGGGCCCTCCTCCCCCCAGGTCAGATTGGGTAAGGGGAGCCATCGACTAATTACAAAGTGATAAAAGTGGTAGGAGATTACGTGAGGAGAATTAGATATGTTGTGGTTAATAAAAAGTGAACGAATTAATGAATTTTTTACGCACCGCCCTAGGACGTCAGTGCAGTAAAAGAGTAAAAAGAAACGGAAGAAAATATAAAAAAAACAAGACCACAGGTTTGGGTGGGATCCCAAAAATTTAATATTTGATATGACTTGATGATTGATTGACTTTAATAGCAGACTAAGACCAATGGTAATCATCTGAGAAGACTAAGTTTATATATGGATTCAGCATGTGTGTTTACCCCCGTATCCTCCGTCGTATCTACTTTGTCGAAACTGATCAAAACTTCCTGCCTTATACTTCTGCCAAATTTCCCGTTTAGGCCGGATTCCCGGCGATCTACTTGTCTGGCAAAAGTTACAGCTCAAATACGAATTCAGCATGTCTTCTTACTCCTGCACCGAACATCTAATCAACTTCAGATAAAAGATTACTCTTGACAAATTTTCAGGTTTCACCCGGATTCCGAGCGAACTGTACGTCCGGGGAGAAAAAGATTGTCATATACAGATTCAGCATTTCTTCTTACCCTTAAATCGAACATCTAATCATAGTCAAATACAACTTTTACATTTTACAAATTTTCGGGTTTGGCCGGATTCCGGATGAACTACTTGTCCGGTGAGAAAAATAATTTTCATATTCGAATTTAGCATATACCCTTACCCGTCAATCGAACCTCTAGTCAACTTCAGATTAAACTTTACTTTTAAAATTTTCTGGTTTTGGCCGGATTCCGGGCGAGCTGCTTGTTCGATGAGAAAATAATTTGCATATTGGGATCCAGCATGTCTCCGACCCCTAAATCGATTATTTCATTTGCCATTAAAAACAAATTTTTCGCCCCTTGATTTGAAACCCCTCCTAAACTCCAAATGTAGGGCTACATAGCTCATTTTCGAACTTGATCTGTACTTAGACCCAAAGAGTCCTCATGCCAAGTTTGAATAAAATATCTCAACCCCTTCGGGAGTTATCGTGCTAACGATGGAAGGAAGGACAACTTTTACGAAATTATAGGTTTCCGCCACTTACGTTTTGGGATCCCCAAAAACACACAAAAATACATACTATTTCATATAAATTTAATCACAAGTAAGAACTAAGCTAATGGGGCGATGATTAATGAACAGGTTAACGGCCAATCGAGATGTTTGTGTTTTATGATCCGTTTGTAGCTGTGTATTCATTTATTGTCGCACTTGGTCTTATTCTTCTCCGGTATATGCTTGCTTTATAGACTCAATTATAGTTTTTGATCGCGTCAACCACCGTATTATGCTTAAAATACTTGAGGAGAGATCTGTTCCTCCTTGTTACTTGAAGCGTATGGCTTTTTGGTTCCGTAACCAGAAATTTAAGGTGCGTGGGGGGAGTTCTGTAAGTGAGAATTTTCGACTTCTAAATTGCCTGAGACAAGGAGGAGTTTTATTCCCTCCATGTACTCCGTTTATATTTATTCGCTGTCTTCGCGCCTTTCGGCTTCGGCTGCGGGTTGCTATGTGGGGGCAAGTGCTATAATCATGGCTTCTTTGCTGATGACTTGGTTGTGCTCGCTCCTACTTGGTTTGGATATCCTTTTTCGTATTTGTGACAGATTTGCAGTGGAGCAGGATATTGTGTTTAACACTATTCACTTAAAAATGCTCGTTTGAATGGCTTAGATGCTCCCATTGACAAAAAAGCGTGGCAAAAGGTCCTTCGTACAGATAGAGGTTCAGCTATACCTCCTTCCGCGCTAACTATGGCTAACTGAACCAGCCACTACAGTGGTCTGTTTAGTGGTTGCAAGAAACAGATTCAGCAGCACTTTGAAAATTTACTTCTTAAATACCTACCAAGGAAAATATTTCAACTTTCTGTTCTTCCCGTTACTTGTTCTTCCATCGAAGTTGCTTTCCGAAAATTAAGAAGAACTGGTTCTACAGATTCTGACGGCCTTAGTGCCGTTTTTTTTCTTCAAAATTGAGTGTCCAGCTTTAACACAACACCCGAGGGGTTGCTCACTCCCAAAAAGGATGTACACCAAGTGGCGCGTGCCGCGGTGCCTTGCCGGTGCTGAGCCGGTGCCGTGCCGGTGCCGCGGTGCCGTGCCGGTGCCGAGCCGGTGCCATGCCGGTGCCGCGGTGCCGTGCCGGTGCCGAGCCGGTGCCAAGCCGGTGCCGAGGTTTTTTTTACTTCAAATTACAGTATTGTGATAAAGCACGATTTCTGATGTACATGTAAACAAATTTCATCAGATATTGGCCGAGAATGAAGTCGGCAATGTGTGTTGAATACCAGAGCTAGCAGCTCATATGGTACTTGCAAGGCTGGGTCAGAGGATGAAATTTAGGAATTTGTAAATTCTTGGGTTTCTTGTGTTTAATTATAAGCCATACCCTTGAAATAAGAATGATTGTGGGCCCTTGGAAATCAAGAGAATGATCTGGTGAAAAGTATTTTATTTTTGCACTTTAAGGGCACTAGAAATTCATGTGAAAGCAAAACCCTTTAGGCAAAAGTGACTATGGGCTCATGGGGATCACGTAGTTGTATATTTTGCTCAAACTAATGCAACCTATAATACTAATGCAACCTACTTCCGTAATCATTACATATATTTCTAAACCCGGAGACCCACGTTTCGTGCGGTACATTCTAACCCCTCTAACAAAACCTCGCTGATTTTCTCACTTGCCGTGTTTTGCTACCTTCGATGTGTATCACGGTGTCGACGGTTCGAGACGGTTGCGCGACGGTTGTCTGCGAGAATTTTTTCCATCAGGAAAATCGGTTATGCAAATTGTTTCCCTGTTTCGCTAGAAGTCAACGGGTCTCAGAAAAGGCTTAAAACAGCCAAAACAGTTAGTTATTTATTGAAAGCACAGCATACTTAAAAGTATTCAAATACTTTAAAATACTGTAAGTTGAAGAGTGATTAGTGCGAGGGGTCCTTTAAGGGAGCTGGAAATTCATTTTGAAGCAAAACCCTTGTTTCACAAATAATCATGGTATGACGTTTTGACGTTTTAATAATCAAGTAATCAAATAATCATGGATCATGAAAATATATGTTTTGCTCCAAAGTATTTTCTGTACTTTGTGGTTATGATGAGTACTTTAAGGAATGTGGTTGGCTCTATAAAAGAATTTATGAACCAACCTTTTCCTTCCTTGACTACCTACTTAGGCTAACTGGTACATATATTTAGCCACAGCAAGTGCATGAAAATGGCAAAGTTCGAAGCACGAACGTTCAAATAAGCATACCTCTATTGCACTCCCAGAGTGTCTGATGGGGAAATTGACTTTTTCCAAGTTAAATATGCCTGCCAAGTATCATTCTTAGCACACTCTACAAATATAAAAAAAAAGATTGGTCGCCACTGAATTACCTTCACCAGAAGCAAAATATACTGAAGCTGACTCAAGTTTTGGGCGATATTCGATACCGATAACGATATATTCATGTATCGGACAAAATATCGATATCGAAAGTAAATATCGATATCGATAACGATATTTGTTCATTCGTAAAGATTGCAATTAATCCAACATAACCCACACTTATATATACGAAATTGGAGCAATGTGTATTCCGCAATTCCTTTCTTATTTATCCGGAGTTCGAGATGATCCAGTATGCGATATATCGGATATCGATCGATCGATATATCGCACCAAATATCGATATCGAAACGTAAATATCGCTATCGAAAACGATATTTGTTCATCGTAATTATTGTAAATAATGCGAACTAACCTACACTTATATATCCGAAATTGGACAATATGTTTTCCCTAATTCATTTCTCATTTATTCTGAGTTTGAAATGATCCAAGATGCTATTTAATGAAAATTTGGTTCTTAGATTTTGGCGAAACGAAGCATGGTAAGCAAATATCAATATCGATATATCGATTATCGAATATCGAAAGTGAAAATATCGATATATCGATTGTTGAATATCGAAAGCGGAAATATGGATATATCGATTATCTAATATCGAAAGTGAAAATATCGATATATCGAAAAATCCAAGTATCGCCAAGCACCAGTACCAAACCATGGTTGACCACTTTGCGCATTTGGTCAACAGCATCTCCTCATATCTAGTTCAGCTTCTTCTTCGGTTGCATATTCTCAATAATTCTTTCATTCAAGTACCTTCGTTATTGGGCGCCAGATACCAGATACCAGATGGTGAAGAGTAATCTGCAGAAAATTTGTCCGTGGCCGGAAAATTTGTCGCCGGTGCCGTGCGGTGCCGTGCCGGTGCCGTGCCGGTGCCGAGCCGGTGCCGAGCTGGTGCCGCGGTGTTGCGCCGTTGCCGTGCCTTTGCCGTGCCGGTGCCGCGGTGCCGTGCCGGTGCCGTGTCGGTGCCGTGTCGAGGTGTACACCGGTGGCGGAGAGTGAGCAACCCCTCGACAACACCTTCAGCTGCTATTTCAAATTTGTTTATGCCAGGGTTTGGTTCCGAATAGTTTCCTCTTGGGTACTATACCATCGGTGATTAAGCGAGGGAAAGACGCGGACCTTTGCAAAAGCTATCGGCCAATTACAGTTTCTTGTACCATAAGCAAAATTCTGCAATACGTCCTTCTTCCAGAAATAGTTGAAAAATGTCGCTTTGGTTCAATGCAGTTTGGATTCCGTTCGAGCGCCAGTTGTGCGCACGCTCATCACATCAAATTTTTTCGAAGTTAAATCATTCTGTGCATTCGATGTATAGTAAGTTACTGAACAGTTGTTTACCTCGTAACTTGTCACAGCGGCACGTTTTACCTGTTTTGCGAGCTTATCATTAAGTCAGTGAAGCGGCTCAAATCAAAATCTTGTGATATAGATGGTATTTCTGTTCAAAATATTCGGACTGATTGCAAAGAACTGATGTTTCATTTGCAGTTATTATTTCAAATGTGTTTGGTTAGTTCTATAGTTCCCGACAGTTTCCTTTCTGGAACTGTTACATCAGTTTTGAAACGCGGAAAGGATGCTTCAAATTGTGCTTCGTATCGCCCCATTACTGTCACGTGTACGCTAAGCAAGATTTTTGAATATGTTTTACTTCCGTCAATCAATGAGAGTGCATTTTACGGAGAAAATCAATTTGGTTTTAAGCAAGGAATAAGTTGTGCGCACGCGCACAGGGTACTTGCCAATGTTCTACGTCATGCTTCCCAACGAAATGAGCAAGTTCACCTTTGTTCGCTAGATATTTCTAAGGCGTTCGATACCATTGTTCATAGCCAAGCCCTGCACTCACTTTCTGTAAATGGTGTTAATATATATTGATATAATATATAATAGATATTGGTATAGCAATGCGCACCTACATTTAAAACTAAATGGGTCTCTCCTGCAAGAAAATATTGCAGTCCATTGTGGTGTACGTCAAGGTGGGGTGTTGTCACCTCATATTTTCAAGATGTGTATTGCTGGGATTATTGCCAAGATCTCGCGGACGTATTTTACGGGATTTACTGACGTTTCTTACGTTGCATACGCAGATGATATTCTCCTTATAAGTAGATGCAAATCTTCCCTCTCTCGTACAGTTCAAAGGACTAAAAAAGGTTTTCTTGACATCGGACTTACTTTGAACCTTGATAAATGCGAGTATATATGTTTCAACGGTACTGTACCAAATTCTCCTCTTAAAATCAAAAATACATCCATTCCCTCCGTTGAAAACTTTCGGTGGCTTGGTTTAACAGTTTGTAAAAATACTTCGTCCTTTCGCCAGTCTGTAGTATCTGAAGCTTGCAAAAAGATAAAATTTGGATATTCTAAGATTGTGTCAAACCGGTCTAAGTATAACCGTAAGGCTTTGGTTTCTTTGTATTCAGTTTTTTGCGACCACTCTATACTTTATCTTTCTGGGACTTTTATTTTATTGAAAAAGAGCGACATACGTAAACTACGTACATGCTACTACAAATACAGTAAATACCTGCTTTATTTACCTATATCGTACCGAAATCGGAAAATAATCCGAAAATACAAAGCCCCTGATGTAACGGCAAAACTCCAGGAGCTTCATAAAAATTTATCTGGACAAGCGTATGAACGGCTTACTCCATATCACGGGCTCATCCGTTTGTTCTGTTGATTTTGTGTGTTTATTTTGTTGTATTAGTGTTTCTTCAGTTGTTTATTTGTTTCTTTCTCTTCTTTACTCCACTATCCTCACATTGTTTTGTGCAGTGTGTTACAAATAAATTATAATTATTATTATATTATTATTATATTGACAAAAATTATGAGACAGGCTACCCGCGACATGTCTTCTATACATATGTGTTCTATAGATATAGCTGTGCTTTTGACAATATAACGCATTCTCAGGCCCTATTTTCTCTCATTACTTCTGGCGTCAATCTGTCTGTTGTCTATCTGTTAAAATTTTGGTATGGTCATTCTTCAGTAAGGTTCAAGTGGCAAGGTAGCTTGTCAGAGAGTATTCCTATCCGAACTGCTGTTCGCCAAGGGGGAGTCTTATATCCCTACATTTTCAAATAGGCCATATCTTCTTGTCTCGATTCTTTGCATCCTGCGTACTTCTATAAAGACTTATGACTTCAGATGCATAGCCTACGCGGACGACTTGCTCTTACAGCACCTTCTGCGCTCCTTCTATACTATTTTGTTCTAGCGTCACTCATGTTCTGCGAAAGAAGGAGATTAAAAAGATGATATCATGTTATTTTAAATATGCGAAGCACCTGCTCCACTTTTCGAAATTATGTCATAACCATACATTGACAGAGAAATTCAAAATTCAAGATGCAAGTGTGACCCTTTTGGATGTTTCCTCATCGCTTTAAAAAATCATGGACAACAGGGCCCAACCAGCGCACGACGTCGTCCACTGCTTCGTGACCGAAGATTGAAAATTAAGTGTCTTTTTTGACGTGTTTATGTGTTTTATTTATTTTCTTTATTTTCTTCATTTACTCCGCCTTTTCAAAATGGCGGGTCATAAGTAAATTACTTACTTACTTACTTACTTACTAAGAAAACTTTTGTAATAGCGTTTTCGAAACCTGGAATTCGTGCCCCCCGAAAGGCTGTGCACCTTTCTAACAGAAACCTAGCATATGCTGAACATTTTCGTTATCTTGGATTTACTTTCAATCTAACCTTCGGGATGATTTACATGTTAAACATATGATGGGTAGCCTATGTAAGAGAGCAAACGTTCTGAATCGAGTTCTATATGGCTGATATTACTGTTAAGCCGCGATTATTTCAGACATACTGCTATAGATTTTTTGCACTCGGTATGGTGATCAACCCCACTGCTAAGGTCATGCAGAGTATGAAAGTGTGCTACAGCAATGCATATCGTCGGCTCTTTCAGCTTCCGCGTATTTGCAGTGTTAGCTCTGCGCAAGTGTTGAATCACTGCCACACGTTCACTGAAATTCGCCGGATAGAGACTTAAACTGTGTGATAATGAGCTTATTCCGCTTGCTTCTAAGCCTATGTTTTTATGGCACTTGCCCTTCGGCCGTGCCATATAGCAATTGTAATTTCTGTCCGTCAGTCGGTCTGTCGGTCCCGGTTTTGCTAGTTCGGGCACTTCCAGATAAGCTAGGACGATGAAACTTGGCAAGCGTATCAGGGACCGGTCCAGATTAAATAAGAAATAGTCGCTTCCTCGATCCGACCATCTGTAGGGGAGTGGAGGGACGGGGAATCCGGAAAAATTTAAAAAAAATGAGATATTTTTTAGTTTACGAACGGGTGATCGGATCTTAATGAAACTTGGTATATGGAAGGACCTCGTGTCTCAGACGTTCCATTTAAAATCCAGACCGGATCCGGTGACATTGGGGGGAGTTGGAGGGGTGAAACCGGAAATCTTGGAAAACCCTTAGAGTGGAGAGATCCAACAAGCACAAGTCCTAGATACGGCACTGGCATAACCGGAATGGATCTGCTCACTTGGGGGGGAGCTTGGGGGGGGGGAGGGGTCCGTATTTCTAGTGATCCCTCGGGTCCGGATTTCTAGCGATCCCCTGAGTTTGGCATACTTCCTGATGTGCTAGGCCGATGAAACTTGGCAGGTATGTCAGGGATCAGAATTGGTTGATTTGAGAATAGTCGTTTTGCCGATCCGGTAGGGGGGGGGGGTTACCGGAATTCTCCAAAATGCTCAGATTCGAGTGAAACTTGATAGATGGTACAAAAGAAGATGCTTTAGAAGATCCATTTCTTAGTCCGATCCAGATTCGGCCACGGTAGGGGGAGATGGGTTGTGTACCGGATATCGTGTAGCACGTCTAGGGATCAAACCAGTGGATTTATTGGGCTGAAAGTTGGTAGTTTGCTCGGCTTGAACAGTCATGCGCGTTCGAAGCAATGATCTATTTTTGAGTCCGAACCAGATTCGGCCACGGTAGGGGGAGTTGGAGGGGTACCGGAAGTTGTGCATAGCACGTCTAGGCATCAAACGAGTGGATTTATTGAGCTGAAACTTGGAAGTTCGAACAGTCATGAGCATTTGCTACTGATAATCCAAGACGAAGCCGGAACTGCACATAATTGAGTGAAACTAAGTGTCCTATTTCTATTTCCGAACCGCATTTTTGGATGCCGGGTGTATTTTGAGACGTTCTCATCTACTTTCTTTTACAGCCTACTCGTAACAAGTTCCATATGAGCTCGTAGCTCTTGTTTTGTTATTTATGGCACTTGTTCTGAAATAATAAAGCTAATTGATTGATTGATTGACTACAGGTAGCACACATATATAATCCGAGACAAGATCCCCTGAAGCCATCTTGTGGACGATCCACGACCTACACACTAACCTACGTTTCACACAATCGCAATTCGTAGTATTCACGCACAAAGAAAAATAACAGTAGGGAGTAGCGCCAAGACTTGACAAAATTGACGCACACTCGAGTAGCAGCGATACTATCACCACTAGCGACAGAGATCATCCCTACTTAAACTCATTCAGTCGTTCACCAGCGCTGGCTTCAACGTCTTTATATTCTAAACGTTGCAAAAAAAACGGTACAGCCTCCATTGTTTCCTTGGTATGTGCAGACCGGACCTTTGCTTAACTAGAAATTCATAAGCCTGTAAATTTGTCTCGCTTTAAAGGCCGCAAGCATAGTGGGCGGCGGGGGAACGTTTGGGGAATGAGTATGTTTTGTTTGCAAAGCATGGAGGGCATAGGTCTTGGGGCTACTCTCTAGTGTTATTAATTTCTGGTCACGCAAGATGTGTTGAGTCCGGATAAACTACACATTATGCAGAAAAAAGAAAAATATAAAGTACATCATATTTAGAGAAAATAGATAAAAGCCAGACCAGGTACTTTTGCTAAACAAACACTGTTAGATTCTGTTCTATTTGATGATAAACGACTTGATCAAGCTGAAATTGATTCTAGCTTCTTGGCAAGGTCCTCTTCAGGCTCAATATAGAATAACGGATCCGCGACCGTATGTACTCTCAAATAACACTACCTTAAAGGACACCTGAACAATGAAACCATACTTGAACACACCATGGAGAACGCATTTACAGACATGGACACGGAGAGCATTCTTCCCCTGAGCGTGACGTTTTCAAAATAGGGATGATTGTTTCCGGAGGTTTGCACATGCAGACTCCAAGACAAAAAGCGCAATTCATTCAAATCTTGTACAGCGCTGGCAGGATCGTATTGAAATTTCTTCTAGATATACGTTTGGGCTTATCTGGTTGAAAAATATTCCAGAAGAAGGGTTGATTGGAGACATTTGTTCATTTCTAAAATTTCTCCGTACCGAAATAAGGACAGGTGCAAAATGGAGCAAAAATCATAGCTTGGAAACGGTATTTCATATTTGGATTGGGTTTTCTGCAGGCAATGTTAACGGACGTCATACAGATAGGTATGTTAACGGACGTCATACAGATATGGATGATACTTGGTACTCTTCATTCAGGTGTCCTTTAGACAAAGAAGTCTGACATAAACGTTACTATTTTTCTATGTTCATTTCATGTAAAACCTTCAACAACGAACTATTCTGACAGTCATGCTAGCGTGAATGACCAAAGAATTCAAAAATGTGGATAACGACCCGTATCCGTTATCCAGTGATGGATGCTCTGTTTACACATGCCTTGTCGTGAGTCTAGTGTCAAAGGAGTTGATTCAGAACCGTTTGCATTGTTGTACACTCGAGCCGGTCCAAACCTTAAATATTAACCGAAAAGGTCTGAGATAGGAAAATTTAGTTACCCATAACTTCTTCACTTAAAGTTTAACTGAAAAGCCAACCTATTTGTGTGTCGTTGAATTGAATACACTGAATTATTTTGGTTCGACAAAGGGATTTTTTTATTTTCCACTATCTTCTCTAGTTTAGACGTTCAGAATATCAGCGGCCGTCCCCAGAGTGTAAATTCTACTATGACGCAGGAAATTGTACTTTCAACACAAACGCGGCTTTTCAGTGGGCAGTGGTGAGATTGGTGAAGATTGCTTAGCGCCTGAAAAAAAAAAAAAACTAGACCTACGTTGCCCATGCAACGTGAAGTGTTGCGGCAACCTTTGTCCGGCTTCGCCGGCTAAAGTGTTGCGAGAGCAACACTTTGGTTTTGTTTCTTCGCTGTCGGATGCTGAAATTGTCAACTTATCGAAGCTTCTAAAACGGTATGTTCTAAAAAGAATAATCACATAATCAAAAGCTGTTCTTTAGCGTTGTAAAACCAACAACAAAACAATATCGGAAGAAGGCTATCCGTAACGTTTCAGGATTAAAATACCATAGATGACACTATTAATTATTACAAAACTACCTTATTGTTTTACATTACCGTATCGTTTGAACCCGTTGCGTAAACAGTTAATCCCAGGTTATAGCGATAGACCATCGATATAAACTTTCTTACTGTCATATTTACAGAAATCGAATACAATGTGCACCAATTTTCAAAATTTCTAGCCCCTCGTGAACCGATCTTACTTACAAGTCTGTCTCCCGTGATTGACATCAAATTCACCGGAAACAAATAATGGATACACCAGCTATCAAAAGTTGCAAACCCCTCATCGCTGAAGATGATTATAGCATAAAAGCCGATTATTACTTACAAGTCACACGCATGTCTTACAATTGGGAACAAAATTTTTCTTACCATCGAATACACCTGAGACAAATAACAGGTATACCAACTAGCAAAAGCTGCAAACTCCTCGTTGCCGAAGACGATTATGAGCTAACAGTCGACTGTTGCTTACAAGTCCCTTACATGTCTCACAACTGGTATCGCCTATTTTTGGTTTCAGTGTGTACCTTACTTCTGAAGTTGTCAACCCCTTCAAACTTTCAAACTGGTTTATCTCACGAAGGATTTTTGTTCAAAAAAATGGATGGCATATATTTTGATCAGCTCTTCAAGGGCTATCGATTGCCCTACCACAACAAAAGCATATCGGAAAAAGGGACTAAATTGACTTTGCAGTCAGTTGAACTTTATCCTTTTCAATCGTAGACATCGTGACGGATGAAAACTTGGAATAATATCCTATATAATCTAGTTGGTATTATAAAGCTATCCGTAACTTTTTAGGATTAAAATACAATAGATGACAATATTAATTATTACGAACCTACCTTGTTTTACATTACAGTATCGTTTGTACCCGTTGCGTTAACAGTAAATCCTAGGTTACAGCGATAGACCAACGATACAAACTTTCTTACCGTCAGATTTATATAAATCGAATACAATGTACAACAATTTGCACAAATTTCTAGCCCCTCGTGCACCGATTCTACTGACAAGTCCTTTTCCCGTGATAGACATCAAGTTCACCGGATAAAAATAATGGGTACACCGACTAGCAAAAGTTGCCAACCCCTCATCGCTGAAGATGTGTGTAGCATAACAGCCGATTATTACTTACAAGTCCCTTGCATGTTTTACATTTGGGAACCAAATTGTTCATCAAATGACAGGTACGCCAACTAGCGAGAGCTGCAAACCCCTCATTGCCGAAGATGATTATGAGCCAACAGTCGCCTGTCGCGTTCAAGTCCCCTAAATGTCTCACAACTGGTATCGCCTATTTTTGGTTTCAGTGTGTTTTTTACAAAAAAATGGATGTCATATACTTTGATCAGCTCATCAGCGGCTATCGATCGCCGTCGAAGTTGAACTTTATCCTTTTCAATCGTAGATATCGTGACGGATGAAAACTTGGAACAATATCTTATATAATCTAGTTGATATTATAAAGCTATCCGTAACTTTTCAGGATTAAAATACCATAGATGACACTATTAATTATTACAAAATTACCTTATTGTTTTACATTACCGTATCGTTTGTACCCGTTGCGTAAACAGTTAATCCTAGGTTATAGCGATAGACCATCGATACAAACTTTCTTACTGTCATATTTACAGAAATCGAATACAATGTGCACCAATTTTCAAAAATGTCTAGCCCCTCGCGAACCGAATCTTACTTACAAGTCCCACTTCCGTGATTGACATCAAATTCAGAGGAAACAAATAATGGATATACCAGCTATCAAGAGTTGCAAGCCCCTCATCGCTGAAGATGATTATAGCATAAGCTTTTTAAACGGGATGTTCTAAAAAAATTAATCATATGATCAAAAGGTATTCTTCAGCGTCGTAAAAACAACAACAAAATAATATAGGAAGAAGGGACTAAATTAACTTTGCAGTCAGTTGTACTTTATCCTTTTCAATCGTAGACATCGTGACGGATGAAAACTTGGAACAATATCTTATATAATCTAGTTGGTAATATAAAGCTATCCGTAACTTTTCAGGATTAAAATACCATAGATGACACTATTAATTATTATGAAACTACCTCATTGCTTTACATTTTCGTTTGTATCCGTTGTGTAAACAGTTAATCCTCGGTTACATTGATAGACCATCGACACAAACTTTCTTACCGTCAGATTTATAGAAATCGAATACAATGTGCACCCATTTGCAAAAATTCCTAGCCCCTCGTGAACCGATTCCTACTTACAAGTTCCTCTCCCGTGATATACATTAAGTTAACCGGAAACAAATAATGGGTACACCAGCTAGCAAAAGCTGCAAACCCATCATCGCAGAAGATGATTGTAGCATAACAGCCGATTATTACTTACAAGTCCCTTGCATATCTTACCATTGGGAACCAAATTGTTCTTACCATCGAATACACCGGAAACAAATAACAGGTATACCAACTAGCAAAAGCTGCAAACCCCTCATTACCGAAGATGATTATGGGCTAACAGTCGACTGTTGCTTAAAAGTCCCCTACATGTATCATAACTGGTATCGCCTATTTTTGGTTTCAATGTACCTTACTATGAAGTTGTCAACCCCTTTGAAATTTTCAAACTGGTGTATCTCATGAAGGAATTTTTGTACCAAAAAATGGATGACATATACTTTGATCAGCTCATCAATGGCTATCGATTGCCGTCGAAAAACAAATTCTACCTGTCTTAGTTCAAAAGTTGACTTTTTTGCCTGAGGCCAACTTTCTAACGTCACGACTTAGAAAGGAGCAAACGATAAGCTCTAGTTTCTTTAGCAATGAGAGAACTTTTAAAGTTTAAGAGGCACATCTGATACCGTTACTCTACCACAAACCAGGAATAAAATGAAATCGGAGTCATAGGAAAAAAAAAAAAAAAAAAAAAAAAAAAACGAGGACAAAACTAAAGTGTTGCTCTCGCAACACAATCATAAATCTTTCTCGTAAAGGATAAACACAAGCGCATAGAATCGCACAAATCACATGGAAATCCCGCTATTTAAAAATCGATTATTCGTGAATAGCGGAACAACGAAGTAACGCATTTTCAGCTGGTCTTCAAGCCAATTTAAGTGAGTAAGTGATGGGTAACTAGATTTACTATCCCAGCCCTTTTCTATTAAACTTTTAATGGGCTTTAAGACCCGATGAAATGCGTTATTCCAGTGCTACGCCATTCACGAATAACCTATTTTCGAATAGTGGAATTTCGCTGTCGGATTTGTGATATCTCTGTGCACCTGTACCTGTATTGTATGCTTGATGAAAAAGATTTACGAAAAGTTTGTGCTCAGGCACTAAAGGCGTACTCTCGCCGTTCCCCGCGGACTCCACTTGAGGAGTCCCCGCGTTTTTGTTTGTCCCAGGGACTCACTCCCCGTATAGTCCCCACGGACGGGGAATGCACTCATTATCATAGCCATCATCAAAAAGGACTCCCTTTCAGATTCGGAGGGGAATCCATTTTGCTGGTGTTGGTACAAGGTAAAATTAATTAAAATTAATCAGAACTAGACCTACGTTGCCCGGGCAACGTGAAGTGTTGCGGCAACCTTTGTCCGGCTTCGCCGGCTAAAGTGTTGCGAGAGCAACACTTTGGTTTTGTTTCTTCGCTGTCGGTTAAATGCTGAAATGGTCAACTTATCGAAGGTTTAAAACGGTATGTTCTAAAAAGAATAATCACATAATCAAAAGCTGTTCTTTAGCGTTGTAAAACCAACAACAAAACAATATCGGAAGAAGGCTATCCGTAACGTTTCAGGATTAAAATACCATAGATGACACTATTAATTATTACAAAACTACCTTATTGTTTTACATTACCGTACCGTTTGTACCCGTTGCGTAAACAGTTAATCCTAGGTTATAGCGATAGACCATCGATACAAACTTTCTTACTGTCATATTTACAGAAATCGAATACAATGTGCACCAATTTTCAAAAATTTCTAGCCCCTCGTGAACCGATTCTTACTTACAAGTCCGTCTCCCGTGATTGACATCAAATTCACCGGAAACAAATAATGGATACACCAGCTATCAACAGTTGCAAACCCCTCATCGCTGAAGATGATTATAGCATAAAAGCCGATTATTACTTACAAGTCCCATGCAAGTCTTACAATTGGGAACCAGATTGTTCTTACCATCGAAATAACAGGTAACAGGTAACAAATAACAGGTATACCAACTAGCAAAAGCTGCAAACTCCTCGTTGCCGCAGATGATTATGAGCTAACAGTCGACTGTTGCTTACAGTCGACTGTTGCTTACAAGTCCCTTACATGTCTCACAACTGGTATCGCCTATTTTTGGTTTCAGTGTGTACCTTACTCCTGAAGTTGTCAACCCCTTGAAACTTTCAAACTGGTTTATCTCATGAAGGATTTTTGTTCAGAAAAATGGATGGCATATATTTTGATCAGCTCTTCAAGGGCTATCGATTACCCTAACCACAACAAAAGCATATCGGAAAAAGGGACTAAATTGACTTTGCAGTCAGTTGAACTTTATCCTTTTCAATCGTAGACATCGTGACGGATGAAAACTTGGAATAATATCCTATATAATCTAGTTGGTATTATAAAGCTATCCGTAACTTTTTAGGATTAAAATACCATAGATGACACTATTAATTATTACGAAACCACCTTGTTTTACATTACAGTATCGTTTGTACCCGTTGCGTTAACAGTAAATCGTAGGTTACAGCGATAGACCAACGATACAAACTTTCTTACCGTCAGATTTATATAAATCGAATACAATGTGCAACAATTTGCACAAATTTCTAGCCCCTCGTGCACCGATTCTACTGACAAGTCCCTTTCCCGTGATAGACATCAAGTTCACCGGATAAAAATAATTTATTTATTTATTTATTTATTTATGACCCGCTTTTTGCGTAACAGCGGAGTATGAATAAAATAAAAAAGTAAAATATACATATAAAAACACTTAAACAAAACAATGTAAATAAACACATAATGGGTACACCGACTAGCAAAAGTTGCCAACCTCTCATCGCTGAAGATGTGTGTAGCATAACAGCCGATTATTACTTACAAGTCCCTTGCATGTTTTACATTTGGGAACCAAATTGTTCATCAAATGACAGGTACGCCAACTAGCGAGAGCTGCAAACCCTCATTGCCGAAGATGATTATGAGCTAACAGTCGCGTACAAGTCCCCTAAATGTCTCACAACTGGTATCGCCTATTTTTGGTTTCAGTGTGTACCTTACTACTGAAGTTGTCAACCCGTTGAAACTTTCAAACTGGTGTATCTCATAAAGCAATTTTTTTACAAAAAAATGGAAGTCATATACTTTGATCAGCTCATCAGCGGCTATCGATTGCCTTCGATTTTGAACTTTATCCTTTTCAATCGTAGATATCGTGACGGATGAAAACTTGGAACAATATCTTATATAATCTAGTTGATATTATAAAGCTATCCGTAACTTTTCAGGATTAAAATACCATAGATGACACTATTAATTATTACAAAATTACCTTATTGTTTTACATTACCGTATCGTTTGTACCCGTTGCGTAAACAGTTAATCCTAGGTTATAGCGATAGACCATCGATACAAACTTTCTTACTGTCATATTTACAGAAATCGAATACAATGTGCACCAATTTTCAAAAATTTCTAGCCCCTCGTGAACCGATTCTTACTTACAAGTCCGTCTCCCGTGATTGACATCAAATTCACCGGAAACAAATAATGGATATACCAGCTATCAAAAGTTGCAAGCCCCTCATCGCTGAAGATGATTATAGCATAAGCTTTTTAAACGGGATGTTCTAAAAAAATTAATCATATGATCAAAAGGTATTCTTCAGCGTTGTAAAAACAACAACAAAATAATATAGGAAGAAGGGACTAAATTAACTTTGCAGTCAGTTGTACTTTATCCTTTTCAATCGTAGACATCGTGACGGATGAAAACTTGGAACAATATCTTATATAATCTAGTTGGTAATAGAAAGCTATCCGTAACTTTTCAGGATTAAAATACCATAGATGACACTATTAATTATTATGAAACTACCTCATTGCTTTACATTTTCGTTTGTATCCGTTGTGTAAACAGTTAACCCTAGGTTATAGCGATAGACCATCGATACAAACTTTCTTACTGTCATATTTACAGAAATCGAATACAATGTGCACCAATTTTCAAAAATTTCTAGCCCCTTGTGAACCGATTCTTACTTACAAGTCCCTCTCCCGTGATATACATTAAGTTAACCGGAAACAAATAATGGGTACACCAGCTAGCAAAAGCTGCAAACCCATCATCGCAGAAGATGATTGTAGCATAACAGCCGATTATTACTTACAAGTCCCTTGCATATCTTACCATTGGGAACCAAATTGTTCTTACCATCGAATACACCAGAAACAAATAACAGGTATACCAACTAGCAAAAGCTGCAAACCCCTCATTACCGAAGATGATTATGGGCTAACAGTCGACTGTTGCTTAAAAGTCCCCTATATGTATCATAACTGGTATCGCCTATTTTTGGTTTCAATGTACCTTACTATGAAGTTGTCAACCCCTTTGAAATTTTCAAACTGGTGTATCTCATGAAGGAATTTTTGTACCAAAAAATGGATGACATATACTTTGATCAGCTCATCAATGGCTATCGATTGCCGTCGAAAAAAAAATTCTACCTGTCTTAGTTCAAAAGTTGACTTTTTTGCCGTAGGCAAACTTTCTAACGTCACGACTTAGAAAGGAGCAAAGGATAAGCTCTAGTTTCTTTAGCAATGAGAGAACTTTTAAAGTTTAAGAGGCACATCTGATACCGTTACTCTACCACAAACCAAAGTGCAAAAAAAAAAAATTATAAACTCAGCTGAAATCGTCGCAGACATGGACAGAAACAATAGATGGCAGCACTTTCGGACCCGTGGGAAAAAGCCACTTTTTTGTCTCTGTAGATTTTTCTATTTATCACTCAAAGAAGATATGTTGGCTGTGGGGCCGGGTAACTGCCGCATATATTTAACACTTATAGATTTTAGTCCATCTTCAATTTGAAACTGGTGCCTGCCTGCTTGCGTGCTAGAACGGAGCTTTCCACTCGAAAGCAGAAACATCTTTTGATGAAACGAAAGGTTCGCTACACAACTTCAGATAGTCCTCTCTGACATAGGCTATACAACTCCACTTCACTTCGCAAACCGTAGGCTCTGGCTCGAGGACAAGCAAAAACCATCCTTATTGGCCCCAGGCAAGAGTTCTACGGAGCTTTCCAAAATGTAATGTCATATTCATCAATCCGGCCTAAGGTCCACACTTTCCGTAAAAACCGCACAGGTAAGACCCTTCTCAGTTACCAGGAATAAAATGAAATCGGAGTCATAGGAAAAAAAAAAAAAAAAAAAAAAAAACGAGGACAAAACCAAAGTGTTGCTCTCGCAACACAATAAACAAAACCAAAAATAAATTGGCTCCAGACTAATTTCGTGGACGGCTTATTTATTTTTCGAAAAAAATCCATGTTGGAAGCATTCCCCGTGTTCTCGCTGTTTCTGTCCGCGGAGTCCGCGTGGAGTGACTCCCTCTATTCTCGCCGTTCCCTTTGATTCCCCGAGGAGTCCTCGAGGAACGGCGAGAATACGCCTTAAGTTGTCTTCAACAAAATTCTAAGTTGTCTTCATGCCGCGTTTCTGTTTGAGATTCAAAATTTCCGCGTCATGGTAGAGTTTGCGCTGTGGGCTGGGGACGGCCGTAGATACTCTGAACCAGAGTAGATAGTGGAAATAAAACAAAATCCCTTAGCAGAATCCAGATAATTCAGTGTATTCAGTTAAATGATACAAAAATAAGTTGGCTTTTCATTTAAACCTTTCAAGGAGTCGATTCGTATGGCGTAAAATAACAGAGAAACCATTACCAGTCGAAAAAAGTTGATTACTTACAAAGATCAAAAACGAACTCAGCGTTTCTCCTTACCCCAATATCGAGCCTCCAATCAAGTTCATATTAAACCATCGTATCGACTGTACCTTTTCTTCCTTAAAAATACCTGAAAAATACTAACTTCGGCCAACATTTTCCCCAACTAAGTGCAACATCAAGCTTATATTTACATCTGAAATTTGAATTATTTTGACGTATCTAAGAGATTTTGTTTTTTCCCCCGAGCCTCTAGTAATAACATTCAGAGTGTGCACTGCTTGCCCGACAAGCGAAAACTTATTAAACAAAGGCCTGAATTTCCAGGGTAAGTTGCGACATCGGAGAGAAGTTACGCCTATAGAAAACTAGGAAAATGATTTTAGGGTACGTCTTGCAAGGGATCTTACATTTTTGTATTTTTGGGGCAATGGCTTACATTTGTAGTTGGTAAATGTTTCCAGCTTGTTAGGAGAAGCACATAAGGTGTTTTTCCGTGCTCCCACAAACAGTTTGTGGTTCGCTTGTGGCTCGAAAAGTGTGTTTCCGCGGCCTTTTATGCGGCCCACAAGTGTTTTTCCGCGACCAACAAGATTTTCGTGGCTCGCTCTGTGGCTCAAATTCGAAAAACAACTGGCGAGGTGATTGTCGATTTTGTGGCTCGATTCTGGCGGAAAATTCAAATTAAGCAGCAAAATAGTATCTAAACAATAAAAATATCCCAAAACGTAAGTGGAGGGATACCTATGACATCGAAAAGTTGTCCGTCTGTCCGTCCGTCTGTAAGCACGATAACTCTCGAAGGGAATGAGATATTTTGATGAAACTTGGTGTGAGGATTCGTTGGGTCGTCGGACCAGTCAAGTTCGTAGATGGGCTTTGTAGCCCTACATTTAGGGGTGGGGGAGGGGTTTCAAATTAAGGGGCCAACAAAACATTTTGAAACAGCTAATGTGATAGTCGATTTTGGGGTAAGAAGACATGCTCAACACGATGGTGAAAACCATTTTGTTATCAACATGTAGTTCGCCCGGAATCCGGGCAAAACCGGAAAGCTTGTTAAAAGTAAAAGTTTTGTTTTAAGTTGATTAGATGTTCGATTTAGGGGTAGGAGGACATGCTCAAGACGATGGTGAAAACCATTTTCTCGACGGACAAGTAGTTCGCCCGGAATCCGACCCAAATCGGAAAGTTTGTTGAAAGTAAAAGTTTTATTTTAAGTTGATTAGATGTTCGATTTGGGGGTAGGAGGACATGCTCAAGACGATGGTGAAAACCATTTTCTCGACGGACAAGTAGTTCGCCCGGAATCCGACCCAAATCGGAAAGTTTGTTGAAAGTAAAAGTTTTATTTTAAGTTGATTAGATGTTCGATTTGGGGGTAGGAAGACACGCTGAACACGGTGGTGAAAACCATTTTCTCGACGGACAAGTAGTTCGCCCGGAATCCGGCCCAAACCGGAAAGTTTGTTAAAATTAAAAGTTGAAGTTGAAGTTGATTAGATGTTCGATTAGAGCAAGAAGACATGCTGAACACTTATGTGAAAACAATTTTCTACCCGGACATGTAGTTCGCCCGGAAATCCGGCCAAAACCGGAAAATTGGTAGAAGTTAAAGTTTAGACAACCGATTTAGGGGTAAGAAGAGATGCTGAATCCGTGTGTGACAATCATATTTTACCCAGACATATAGTTCGACCGGAATCCGGCTGGAGTCGAAAAATTTGTTATAAGTTAAATTTTTCTTTGAAGTTGATTAGATGTTCATTAGTGGGGAAAGATGACACCCTGAGTTCATTTTTGAGCTTTCTTTTTTTCGCCGGACAATTAGTTCTTGAGTTTGGCCGAAATCGGGAAATTGGCGGTAGTGGCAGGAAGTTTTTCTCAGATGATTAGCTATTTGGCCTTAATATGTTTCTGAATTTTAATTGTCAAAATGTTCAAGGAGTCTGGCGATGACTGGATCTGGCTAAGACAAGACCCAGTTGTCTGGATCAGATATTGAATTTTTGGGATCCCATCAAAACCTTTGGTCTTGTTCAAGCATATACTTCAAACTGAGCGTGCTTTTTGTACAGAATGGTAAGGAAACAAGCCAGTAGTTCTATTTATTGATATTTTGCATGAATTTTAGTTTTATTTTCAGATATTTGAAATGACCGCCAACAAAATAGACAAAACGGCGTTTCCGCGCCGTTAGATGAAAAAAGTTCATCTAATGAAATAGCGATTATCTGTGGATAACGGACAAACGAAGGAACTCATTTTTATTGGGTTTTCACGCCTTTTTAAGTGAATAAGTGATGTGTTATGTTGTTGGATCTTAGCCCTATTCGGATAAGCTTTAGCCGCTTTCACAACGACACGTTGAGCCTTTCACACTGACCTACGCAACCCCTGCGTCGCGCATGCGTAGACGCAACGCAGAGCTTACCGTGCAGACAAATTAAAACGCATCGCAAGAATAGAATCAAGTTCTATTCTTGCGTTGCGTCGACGCCTACGCGTCAGATTTTCATTGAAAAGGGAAATTTTTAAGGGCAAGAGCTGGAAGCTCATATGGCACTTGCAAGGCTGAGTCAGAGGATGAAAGTAGGACTTCGTCAATTCGTGGCTTTGCTGTGATCATTTGTAAGCAAAACCCTTCAGATAACAATGATCATGTGTCCTAGGAAATCACGAGCATGTATCGTTCGTAAAAACTATTTTATTTTTGCCTTTGGCTATGATGATGCGCACTTTAAGGGCAGTAGAGAATCATCTGTAACGGTTAAGATACGCATTTTAGACCCTTAAGGCAAAAATGATGTCACCAAAACAACTAAGATTCTAGCTTAAGTATCTAGTCTCTGGATAAGTATATTTCTGAATTTCTTCCTGAAAGTTGCTTGGCTGGTTTTTTGCTGCTCGATTGGGTTGTTGAAAGTGTAGAGATTCTTCTTTTGGTTTTGGTACCACGTGCCCCTTTTTGGGATCCCAAAACGTAAGTGGAGGGACACCTATGACGTCGCAAAAGTTGTCCGTCTGTCTGTCCGTCTGTCCGCACGATAACTCTCGAAGGGATTGAGATATTTTGATGAAACTTGGTGGGAGGATCCTTTGCGTCAAAGTACAGGTCAAGTTCGAAGATGGGCTATGTAGCCCTATATTTGAGGGTGGAGGAGGGGTTTCAAATTAAGGGACACACAAAATATTTTTTGAAAGCTATTGAGATAGTCGATTATAGGGTAAGAAGACTTGCTGAGCGCGATGGTGAAAACCATTTTCTTGTCGGACAAGTAGTTCGTCCGGAATCCGGCAAAAAACGGAAAGTCTGTTAAAAGTAAAAGTTTTATTTGAAGTTGATTAAATGTTTGATTTAGGTGTAAGAAAACATGCTGAAAACGATGGTGAAAACCATTTTCTTGCTGGACATGTAGTTCGTCCGGAATCCGGGAAAACCGGAAAGTTGGTTAAAAGAAAAAGTTTCGTTTGAAGTTGATTATATGTTTGATTTAGAGGTAAGAAGACATGCTGAGCATTACGGTGAAAATCATTTTCCGGACAAGTAGTTCGTCCGGAATCCCGCAAAAACCGGAAAGTTGGTGAGAAGTAGAAGTTTCATTTGAAGTTGATTAAATGTTTGATTTATGGGTAAGAAGACATACTGAACACGATGGTGAAAACCATTTTCTCGCCAAACAACTAGTTCGCCTGGAATCCGGCCAAAACCGGAAAATATGTTAAAAGCAAAAATTTTATCTGAAGTTGATTAGATGATAGATTTAAGGGTAAGAAGAGACGCTGAGTCTGTATATGACAATCATTTGTATCCGGACATGTAATTAGTCCGGAATCCGGTCGTACCTGCATTTTTTTTTAAGTCAAAGTTTTATTTAAAGTTGATTAGATGTTCTTTATAGGGATAAGGAGATACGCCGGATTCGTTTCTGAATTTTCTTTTTTTGCTTGATTAGTAGTTCGCTCGGAATTCGGGCGAAACCGCAAGTTTGGCAGAAGTAAAGCAGGAAGTTTCGGTCAGTATCGTCAAAATAGATATGGCTTATAGAGGAATAGATAGATAGATAGATAGATAGAATAGATAGATAGATAGAATATCTGAACTCGGTTTTCTCCGATGGTTAGCCTAGCGAAGACTGGATCTTGCGAAGACAAGACCCAATTGTCTGGATCAAATCTTAGATTTTTGGGATCCCATCGACACCTTTGGTCTTGTTTCTAGCGGAGATGGATGCATGTCGACATTTCTGAGCTATGGAGGTTCCGTTCTTCGTGAATTGCCAAGCTGACTGCGAATCATGTTTGACAGAGCAAAACGTTACGTCTGCTGAATGTTATAAGAGCTACATTTCGCCCCAGACATGGCGATAAGTATCCAGCTTAGCGGGAAAGAAAGGACAGGTGATACCAAAACATGCTGATTTCTACGCTTTCAACGACCCAGTCGATCAGCAAAAACAGCAACCGTTTTCGAAATGAAAAGGCAGCACCAGCAACTTTTCACGAAGAATAAACAAAATCAGATAATTAGGCTAGAATCTTTAGATGTTTTCCACACGTTCATTTCCCAGCTCAAGCGGCTTGGTCCTGAAGAGGCTTGACGCTACGTGTCCTCCGCCTTCGATGACCTTGTACTTGCTAGAATCATAATTTATTTTTCTCACAGGTTAACTTTACTAGCTTTGAGCCTGAGGAGGACCCTTGTCAAGAAGGGCCGAAACGTAGCTCTAATAAAATTCAGCTGACTTACCCGTTTTGTGCTGTCAAATATGATTCACAGTCGGCTTGAGCTGAAGGAATATTTATAAATGTTTGTTATTTTGTCTGAATTTCCCCTTATGACCTATTTTGAGCTTGTCCAGGTGGGTCTTTCCGGATCGCACCATTAGATGATCCAACGGTCGTGCTGAGTCGTGGAGTGAACTGTCGACATGGATTGGGATGATCATAGATTGGATGATCATGGATTTGCATCATTGCAAATGCTAGAATGTTTCCAATTTAAGTCCTTTAACAGCCAGGGACGTCAGTGGGGGCTTCCGCCGTCGACTTCCTCCTGTCACGTTACTTTTACTTACTAGGGATACTTCCTCTTTCACGTCTGGTCTCATGTCCATGTATGGATCGACAACGCTATATATTTCGCCAATCAGCGACTTTCGATCCCACGTAGGTACCAGAGGCGTTTCTAGCCAAAATGTTTTTTTGGGGGGACGAGGCATTTACCGACTGGCTGCTAATTTTTACCGACTGTTTCTGTAGAAGAAACGACTGTTTTCAACAACAAAAAATAACAGTTTTGAAAAAAGTCGACTGATTTTCAGAAAAATCCACTGATTTTCAGAAAAACCGACTATTTTGACGAAAAATCGACCAATTTTCAGAAGAACCGACTGTTTTCATGAACAAAGTCAACTGTTTTGACAAAAAATCGCGGCGCATCGCGCCAACTCGGTCATTTTTTGCCGACAGCATTGGGGGCCCGTGCCCATGACATGTAGCCGCAAAAATCTGTGACATTCTGGTGCCCCAATTTTTTTTTTTCAGTATAAAAAAAAAGTTCTTCAGTTCTAAGGTCCCAATTTCCCATAAGAGAAGCCAGTAATCGATTTTTTTTTGGCGCAAGTGCAATTTTCTGTGATAAATTTTCACAGCTGTAAATTTGGGGGGAAGTCGAAAACCTGTCACAAATCGTAAAATTCTGCGGCCAATGGCAACACTGCATCTAAGAAAAACCTGCAGGCCGCGATAATACTCTATATTCTATATGACCGAGTCCAAAACCTGCCAGTGATCCTTAGGGAAGAACGAGAAAACGTCTCCATAACGACTCAAACTCAACAACTCACATACTGTCTCAACCAATCACGGCGATCGTTGGGGACAGCTGTGGTGCCGCTTCCGGCTTTTCCGCTAGGCAAACGGCGATTTTGTATCAGCAAGGAGAGTTAGTCATCAAGGGTATAGTTCTAGCATCCGCAAGCAACGTCCTAAAGGGTTCTGACAAGAGATAATTTTCGAAGAGTTGATTCGAGTTGATTTCGACTGGCGCTGATGCTCCTGTCGATACCTGGGTAGAATAGATATAGATAGATAGATAGATATGTTTATTGATCCAACTCGTAGCTCCGACATGGCACTAAATACGTCGACCATTACATTTAAATACTTGAATAACTGAGTAAAATACTTGAATATATATAATTATTACATAAATATAAATTAAAGACAGACGGGAGTTTCCTACTGGATCAGGGAGGGACTGAATAGAGATAAATGACTTGCTTACGTGATTTAGCGAAGACCGGAAATCTGCAAGACCCGATATTTCGGATGAGGAAATCTAATAAATCTCCTTTTAGGATCCCATCGAACCATTGGGTTTTGTTATCCGAAGAACGAGGAACAGAATTCCGATTCGACATGTAGTACACTCGCAATCTGCTTTTGCTTTATGAATGCGTATGGGGGGGGGGGGGATTAACAGCCCAACAGAATGGAGTGCGACTGGACCCGTTACGTTACAGTTTTCCCGAGAATCGTGAATGCCATTTCTTGTTGTGATTTGTCATATGCTGATGCTTCGTGGAATTTAAGATTAATTTTTTAGGGCTTCTCGCCAACTTATGGGAGTTCCCATCGTGTTCCAGTCAAGGAGATGGTGACTTATTTTTGGCTGGATTAGGATTGTCCGAATTGGGCCAACTTAGCTCGTGCGGCGACGTGTTTCACCAATTTTCCCACATTAGCCAGACCTATTCGGTGAATGCACTGCAGGTATGTAGCCCCTAGAATTTATCACAGTAGCGAATGCCAGGTGCAGTTCTTTGTTTGTTGCCTTAATTTTCATAAAATTGCACTTTAAGGGTGTGGTACCTCGATAGGGTGTGGTATCTCGATGGATAGCTTGGTGTGGATGAGAATTAAAAAAACGAGTTAGAATTTTTTTTGTTAAGTAATTCACAAGACAACTCGATTTTCGATAGGGAGCTCGGATTGGAAGGTCAGAGAAATACTAATGTAGAACATAACATTTAAAAATTGATGGTCAACCGTATGGTAAAAGAATATGAAACAGCCAGCAATCAGACATCAAGTTCTATTAGGTTTTAAATAGGAAACCTTATGGGTAGGTTAATGGTAATGAAGATAATTTGTTCAATATTTTTAAGGTTTGATAGGTTAAAGTAAATATTATTCGAATAGTAATTCTGTGAAATTCTAGTAGGTTGTATACTGTTTTATGTTTATTATTAGCGTATGTGACATTAATAAGGAAAGATTAGGATTAGTTACGATTTGTAGTTGACTGCGCTAGACGTATACGTCAGCTGAATTTACTTGAGTGATATATTTCGGCCCTTCTTGGCAAGGGTCCTCCTCAGGCTCAAAGCTAGTAAAGTTAACCTGTGAGAAAAATAAATTATGATTCTAGCAAGTACAAGGTCATCGAAGGCGGAGGACACGTAGCGTCAAGCTGGTGTCAAATCGTCCTCTGATATTTGACCATGCAAAGCGGATGCGTCAGTGTGACGACCCAGGGTCACCAAGTACGGTAACACCACTGGACGTCACTGCGAGGTCTCTAGCCTAGCTGGCGTACTACACGCCGTCCCATTAGAGACTTCAAAATAACATAGGCTAAGCCTATATACCTCACAAAGTAAGGGGTAAGGAAAGAATACCTTTTATTGGTTCTCATCAATCTCACAAATATATTACACCTCAGGTACTTTATACTCACTTAATAATATCTCTCTTAAAAGACCGAAGTTACAGTCTCGTTAACATAAACAATCTGGTTAACTTTCCTAACATAATTTACTTTCCTTATTTGTATGCATAATTTAATTATTCTTTAAAGCTAACCGTTTAATAGTTATCCTTTAGTTTCCACAGTTTCCACTATCTTGAGAATACAGTCACGGCTTGTGATACTTATCAATAAACCCGTGACAGTCAGAATATGTCGTTGAATTCTGACGTATCTTTTTTGAATTGTCAAATATGATTCGCAATCAGCTTGGGCTGAAAGAATGTCTAGGGATTATGACTTGCTCGTTTTTGGAGGTGGCTTGATATAGATTATTAGAGTAAAGATGAATATTAATAGTTCTCCCCAACATGGGAGAGCGGGAAGGTTGACAATCGTCTTTATTTGAATGTTAAAAGTAAATTTTGGAATGATTTCAGAAGGTTTAGTTGTGCATCGTCGAGGAAAAACGTCCTTAATACTATTATTAATATTAGTCCTTCCCGTTACGACACTGTAACAAAAAATCTTGCAGAAATTGCTATTGGGATTAATCTTGTCTCTACTGTGATAAGATTATTTCTAATTCGGATCAACGAAGTTGGGTTAAGTAGAGATAAGATTAATCCCAGCAGCAAACACTGCAGTCAACTTTAATACTTTTTACAGTGGGAAAAGCTTGCGGGAAGGTTGCCAATCGATTTTTTTTGTATTGTTAATGGTCGATTTTTGAGTGACTTCAGAGGGCTTAGTTGTACATCCTCGAGCAAAAACGTCCTCTTGCGAAGCGTCTCCGATTCAGGACAAAACGTCCCTGATGCAAAACGTCTAAATGACAAAACGTCTCCATAACAAACCGTCTCCGACCAATACGTCCCCCCAAAAAAGTTTAAGAATAGTAAATAAGAAAGTAGTAGTAAATGGTTAGCTGTAAGCCCAGAAACGCAGTTATGACGCAGTAAATGACAAAAATGACATAACGTTCCCGGAAAAGGTTTAGGAATAGGGATAGCAATCATGAAAGAAGTAGTAAATAGTAAGGTTCTTGTTTTGTACTTCGGATGCCCTAATAGTTTTGGATACCCTCTACCCCTGGTCATTAGCCAGAGCTATAAAACTCCTCGGAGACGAACGTTATTATCCTTCTGATCTGACGAAGCCTTTTGAGAGCTGGGGGAGAGCCCATAGACCCTGACTTAGACCCATTGCCAGTTAGTAAGTTGTAGAGATTGGGTCGGTTTATTGGACATCCCTGGTCTTTAGCCAAAGGGATTAGCATCCTCGGATAGCAACGTTATTGTCTTTCTAATCTGGCGAAGTATTTTGAGATCTGGGATAAAGCCGACATACCCTAACTTAGACCCATTATGAGTCATATTTGATGGTGCTACGTTTTCTCAGAGCTATATGTTGGCTATCTTGGCAAGGGTCCTCTTCAGGCTCAAGCCGCTCAAGCTGTAAAATGAACTTTTAGTCTAATAAAATGTAGCTGACTTATCCGTTTTGCACCGTCAAATATGACAGTTAGCTTGGGCTGAAGGAATATCATATGAGTCAGTTGTAGAATTTGGATTAGTTTTATTACCTTCCATCCGCTTAGGTTTATATATTATGGCACTTGCCCTTCGGCCAAGTGACATATAGCGATCGCAGTTTCTGTCCGTCCGTCTGTCTGTCGCTCTGTCGGTCGGTCTGTCCAGGTTTTGCTAAAGTGGCTAAAGTGGAAAGAGCTATCGTCTCAGATGTTCCACGTCAAGTCCTGATCGGATTCGATACCTGTGGGGGGGAATTGGAGTGGGCCACCGGAAATCTCGTGAAACGCTTAGAGTCGAGGTATTGGGATGGATTTGGTAGGAAGAAACAGCATTAGCCCTTGATCCGTAAATGACAAAACCAGATCGAATCGGGGCTCTATGGGGGAGTCGGAGGCTGTTTCCCGGAATAGATAGATAGATAAATCTTTTTACTCGCCAAAAACTTATCGTGGCTAACGCCAAATTTGTTTGGTATAGTCAGTTAATATGTAAGCGTACTTCAACAGTCATAAATAAGATTAAAAATGAATAACATCTCAATTTACCTCGTTAAACAACTTCACAAAAGACGGAACAAAACTCTTTTCGAACCTCTGGAGGTTACATTTAGTTGGCTGCAATTTTTCAACCGCAGTAGCTACCTTGCGAGGGAACCTTCTCGCCAGCTTTTTAGAAGGAAAAATATTTTTATGGACTGGGTGGTTCAGGGATTTTACACCAAACTCCATGCAGAGTTTCAGTCTTCGATCGTGTAGAGAAGTGATTTTAAATTCACGCAGCAACTCTTCATAAGACCTCTCGGCCACCTTTGACGCTATGATCAGGGCTCTTTTTTGAATCTTTTCAAGTCTAGCGGTCTGTTCGACCGTAAGGCCATTCCGGTGATCGCCAGTTAGGATAGGTCTAGATATTCTAAGGACCGATGAAACTTTGCAGGCGTATTAGTGACTTAAGGACCAGACATAATGCCCTAGGAATACTCGTTTTCCTGGATACGACTATCTTTGGGGAGTTGAGGGTAGGGGAATCCGGAAATCAATGGCTTCCGTAGGCTACGAACAGGTGGTCCGATTCGAGTGAAACTTTTTGGGTGATAAGAACTGATCACCTAGACAAGCAAAACATGCGTCCGAACCACATGCGGCCACGGTTGGAAGAGTTGGAGGGGGGGGGGGGGGGTAATATCAAACCGGATGGACAGAAAGGGGTGCTAGTTGGGACAGTACCGAGTTTATTTGGCCTTAATTTGTTATTTGGCGTCTGGATCGAATCCGGATGGGTATAGGGGAGGGGGGGGTGAACCTGGAATCCGAAATTTGCAGACAGGCTACGCTCCAGTTCCAGTCAAACTTAATGAACAGGAATAGGACAGATTTGCGACTTTTATGGGTCTGAGTCGTATTCAGCCACAGCAAGGGTAGTTGGAAGGGGAGTCCTGGAAATGATGTGGCTCGCATAGGGGTCAAACAGGTGGAGCGATTTGAGTGAAACTTGGAGTGTAGAGAGATCACATGCCACAGACGACATATTTTAGGGTTCGAACTGGATCCGACCACGGTGGGGAAGGGGGGAGAGTTACCGAAAGTTCTCAAAACGCTCAGATTTGAATGAAACTTAATAGGCGGTAAGAGAAAATACTTCAGGTAATCCATTTAGGAGTCCGAATCAGATTTTGCCACAGTAGGGGGAGATGGAAGGGGTACCGGTACCGGAAATCGTGTGGCACGTCTAGGGACCAAACGAGTGGATGTACTGAGTTGAAACTTTTAAGGTAGAATACTCATTTGCCCTAGATGACCCGAGCGATGCCGGTAATGCTCAGACTTGAGTAAAACTAGACGTCCTGTTTATGGGTCTGAATCACATTTTTGGATGGCAGGGTATTTTGTGACGTTCTCATCTTCTTTCGTGTACCACCTACTCGTAACAAGTGCCATATGAGCTCTTAGCTCTTGTTTAATTTATGACCCACCAAATGCACAAGGCGGCAGTGGAGTAAAACGAAACGAAAAAAAACATAGAATCCGAGAAAACATAGAATCCGGATATTCCGAAATTTGTTGTCTACTTTGAACCCAAGGAATCCTTCCAGTTGAAGGAGGGGCTTTGTTGTTATCTGAGTGCATCAGCGCAGGGTTGCCAACCTCACGGGGAGGACAGAGGAAATGCCGAATGGACCAATGACTATTTGTGCGTGTACAACCAAGGCTTTAGCCAACCGTTCGGGATGCTTAGACTTGAAAGGACGACTAGTTGAGTGAGAAACTGCAAGCTTCTGGTGGCGATGCGTAAAGATCGTTTGCACGAAGCGTATTTCCTTTTTCCTGTATTTTTGAGAAGTGGGAAAAAAAAATGGAAGCCAAGTTTCACTTTCAGAACTGATATGCTTTGCTGGATTCGTTGTTTGACAATGTTTGGGCTCCAAGGTGCGAGTGAGTTGCGGCATCTTTTGTTTGGTGACATTGAGCCGTGCTTGGCCGTTATCCTCACGATTCCGTTGCCACGTTTTTAACTAACAACAACCCTTCACGAATCCCAAAATAATGGCGCTTTTGCCTGAACCCCTTCTTAGCCCATTTCTCTTCAAACCCGTAAAGTCGTTTTTTTTTTTTAGGTATGTAGGTTTTTATTTTTAATAAAAACATTGAAAATAAAATAAAATTACATTACTAATATCCTACTGTAGCAATAAGAAAGTCCTAAGGACATGTGCTGCAATATGATTGTAATTCATTCGACTTTGGTAGTATTTCCATCAATTCTCGTTCCAGAGACTCTACACATGAATGCATCCTATTTCGTCTATTAGGATTAGACTGATTATCGCGTGTAACATTTCTTCTCTTTACCCGATCATTGTTTCCAAGAAGCTTATGCAAGTTTTGCCGAGATTCTCATTCAGGGCAAGGGACATGCAAAGAGGCTAAAAACAGCCGAAGCCTTGTATAATTTTCTGTAAGCATAGCTAAGTTATAAAGTGGTCAACTATCTCAGAACGTATTAGCCGCGAGATTTCCTTTAAAGCTCAACTAAAGAGCTTGACAAGATATTTCCGTAGTCCTTCTCTGGATTGGTCCCCACTTGCGGGGCTTACTTAATTGTATCCTATGTTGGGAATCGTCGGATTCCATTTCTCACCTTATTTGAATATTACGCACTTTTCCCATTTATAGCACCATCTAGCAGTGTTGGGTAAGGTTAATAGTAACGCATCTTAGCGTCACCAGTTCAGTTGTTAGGCAGCCTTCAACCAGATTAATGGCTTGAAATATTTAAAGTGGATATTAATTTTAAGGTAAACCTTTTTTGGATTATTAAGTTAGTTATAATTAAGATATGCATTGATAATTTATAAATTATGAACTGACGTGTTCATTCTTAAAGTAAAATCATACAGTAAAAGATTCATTATTTATAGGGTTTCTGACTTTCCTGACTACACTTATACCTGACTTGTACATCTGTAAATAGTCGTTGTCGTTAGTATAAACGTTGCTTAATGTTAGACTGGAGGAATCGGCGCGTCAGGTAGGGTCTTCCTAATAGCCTACTTGCGGGACCAAACGATTGCTGCCTCACACGGCCTCCATGGGTTGGCGAACGTTGGTGTCCCAGTAGCCTCTATCTTGCGCAAGTTTTCCCATCTTCTGCCGAAGCGGCGGAAGCCGCCAACATAGTGTTGCCAGAATTTGGTCCAAGAAATACGCCACTGTCTTTCAGAAATACACCAACATTTCTTTTCAATCCAAAGTTGCAAGAAATCTCCAAAAAAGTTCTATTGTTCAATAGAACTCAAACAATTTTAATAGGCCAGTAAGGTTCAGGCCAAGGTTCATAGTTTTTTTTCCTATTTTTCCTATTATTTTTCTTTTTTCTCATTATTATTATTAAATGAGTTGATAAGAGATTGGTTATTATTTCTTATTTTAGTGCTCTTTTCTGTTACGTTTTGTTTCTAGTTAATCATTAGTTAAGAAATGAGTTCTATGTACCCGCCCAATTGCAAGTGCTTTTTTGTAACTTTTTGGGAGCGGGTACTGGCATCATAGTTAAATGTATTTGGGTCGTAAAATAAACTGAACTGAAATAAAAAATTAATAAAGTACACCAGTGGCCAATATGGCAATTCTGCGCCTCCAGGTTCAAGGATCTTTTTGACAGTCGTCCACCAATTCCTGAGTTGACCGCCCGGTCTCCTTCGACAAGAGGGATGAGGTTCTGCTAGGAGAACTTGCTTGACTAGGCGGTTTCAGTTGCAGGCTGGGTTACATTGAGTGTTACTTGAGTTCATTTGATAAAGCAGGAGAAGTTTTGCTCCGCCTGCCAGATTTGTGTCGTTTTCCAAAACAAAAGTACTGACAGAACTGACCATATTAAATCACAATACGCTGTTGTGACTTACAATCACCAAGACATGATAGAATACAATCAAAATTGGCTGAAAACACAACAAGTAAAAATCGATACAATACCTCGCCAAGAGGGAAGGGGTTCTGGGAGGGCTAACAATCAAAATGCCCACGACTCAAAATGCCCACTAAAAATGCAGACAGCTCAAAATGCCCACGGCTCAAAATGCCCACGACTCAAAAAGCCCACGACTCGAAATGCCCACGACTCAAAATACCCCCGACTCAAAATGCCCACGATTGGATAGATTTGAGGTTTTCAGTCCGTAATTAGGCGTCATTGAGTGACTGGAGCAGTAGACCGAGTATCAGAATGACGATAACCGTTTGATGAACTTGTATAATCTCAATTATAAATATAACACTGGTTTATTATTATTTACAAGAAACATTTGTAGCCTATTGCGTCGTGGTTAGATGCCGCAAAAGCGCTGTGCTTTCTTGTAGGAAGCTTCTGAATGATACTGAGCCCCCTTGGAACTTCTCTTTAAGTGCTTGAATTTCGGCATTGTAAACTAGGACGATATTAGCCTCCCCTGTGGCCACCTTGAACTGTCGGCATTTTAGGCCGCCGGCATTTTGTGGTCGTGGGCATTTTGAGTCGTCGGCATCGTGGGCATGTTGATCGTGGGCATTTGATCGGGAGCATTTTGAAACGTGCGCATTTTAATCGTGGGCATTGTGAGAGTGGGCAAAAAGATCGTGAGCATTTTGGGAACCACCCTCTGAGAGAATTTGTTTGACTAGGCGGTTTCACTTGCTGGCTTGGTTACATTGGGTGTTACGGGAGCCCGTTCTGTAAAGCAGGGGACTAGTTTTGCTCCGCCTGCCAGATTTGCGTGGTTTTCCTAGTAAACGGTAAATATTCCTTGAGCCCAAGCAGACTTTGAAACATATATTCAAATAATGCATAATACCAAATAATTGTATAAGATCACTGAAGTGTACATACACACAGTGTAAACACGCACATCTGAATATTTTTACTTTGTATTTGTGGTAGTTCTCATCGTTCTTCTGGTCATTTTATGGTTTGTCGAGTCCTCGTCGTTTCCTCTGTTCATGTTGTGTTAGCATGGTAGTAGTACGAAAACGTTGCATGTAATACTATGCAAAGAATACTATCATTTAATGTGCCTCAGACTGGTCCAATCTTATGTAGTAGTATCCAGTAGCATCGTGTCTTGCCATAATAGCATCCAGGCTTGCTAATAGTAGCATATAGTAGTATGCAGTAACACTGTAGCTTTGAAGTAGAAGCGTGTAGTAGCATCGTTAGTACTGCATGCTACTTTATCGTACTACTTCATAGTACTATTTTGAGATAAATTTTTCATCGGGTTAGTTTCGGTTGAACGATGTAATTTCTGTCAACGATGGATCTAGGATCTGTGCTTGTTCTTCCCATCAAGCTTCACCATGAAGGACCAAAATGTAGCTCTGATAAAATGTAGCTGAAGTATCCGTTTTGAACATGAATCGCAGTCAGCGTAAGCTGAAGGAATATCTATGGATAAGTATGGAACTTCAAATTGCCCAGACATGCCACATACAAGTATCCATCTTCTGGAAAGAAGAAGAAGAGACAGGTGGCTTCAAAACCAAAATGCAGAAAAACCTCTACCCTTTCGACGACCCAATCGAGCTGTGTCCAAAATGAAACTAGACCTACGTTGCCCGGGCAACGTGAAGTGTTGCGGCAACCTTTGTCCGGCTTCGCCGACTAAAGTGTTGCGAGAGCAACACTTTGGTTTTGTTTCTTCGCTGTCGGTTAAATGCTGGAATTGTCAACTTATCGAAGCTTTTAAAACGGTATGTTCTAAAAAGAATAATCACATGATCAAAAGCTGTTCTTTAGCGTTGTAAAACCAACAACAAAACAATATCGGAAGAAGGGAATAAATTGACTCGGCGGTCAGTTGAACTTTATCCTTTTCAATCGTAGATATCGTGACGGATGAAAACTTGGAACAATATCTTATATAATCTAGTTGGTATTATAAAGCTATCCGTAACGTTTCAGGATTACAATACCATAGATAACACTATTAATTATTACAAAACTACCTTATTGTTTTACATTACCGTATCGTTTGTACGCGTTGCGTAAACAGTTAATCCTAGGTTATAGTGATAGACCATCGATACAAACTTTCTTACCGTCATATTTACAGAAATCGAATACAATTTACACTAATTTTCAAAAATGTCTAGCCCCTCGTGAACCGATTCTTACTTACAAGTCCTTCTCCCGTGATTGACATAAAACTAGACCTACGTTGCCCGGGCAACGTGAAGTGTTGCGGCAACCTTTGTCCGGCTTCGCCGGCTAAAGTGTTGCGAGAGCAACACTTTGGTTTTGTTTCTTCGCTGTCGGTTAAATGCTGAAATTGTCAACTTATCGAAGCTTTTAAAACGGTATGTTCTAAAAAGAATAATCACATAATCAAAAGCTGTTGTTTAGCGTTGTAAAACCAACAACAAAACAATATCGGAAGAAGGCTATCCGTAACGTTTCAGGATTAAAATACCATAGATGACACTATTAATTATTACAAAACTACCTTCTTGGTTTACATTACCGTATCGTTTGTACCCGTTGCGTAAACAGTTAATCCTAGGTTATAGCGATAGAAAATCGATACAAACTTTCTTACTGTCATATTTACAGAAATCGAATACAATGTGCACCAATTTTCAAAAATTTCTAGCCCCTCGTGAACCGATCTTACTTACAACTCCCATGCATGTCTTACAATTGGGAACAAAATTGTTCTTACCATCGAATACACCTGAGACAAATAACAGGTATACCAGCTAGCAAAAGCTGCAAACTCCTCGTTGCCGAAGATGATTATGAGCTAACAGTCGACTGTTGCTTACAGTCGACTGTTGCTTACAAGTCCTTTACATGTCTCGCAACTGGTATCGCCTATTTTTGGTTTCAGTGTGTACCTTACTCCTGAAGTTGTCAACCCCTTGAAACTTTCAAACTGGTTTATCTCATGAAGGATTTTTGTTCAAAAGAATGGATGGCATATATTTTGATCAGCTCTTCAAGGGCTATCGATTGCCATAACCACAACAAAAGCATATCGGAAAAAGGGACTAAATTGACTTTGCAGTCAGTTGAACTTTATCCTTTTCAATCGTAGACATCGTGACGGATGAAAACTTGGAATAATATCCTATTTAATCTAGTTGGTATTATAAAGCTATCCGTAACTTCTTAGGATTAAAATACCATAGATGACACTATTAATTATTACGAAATTACCTTGTTTTACATTACAGTATCGTTTGTACCCGTTGCGTTAACAGTCAATCCTAGGTTACAGCGATAGACCAACGATACAAACTTTCTTACCGTCAGATTTAGATAAATCGAATACAATGTGCAACAATTTGCACAAATTTCTAGCCCCTCGTGCACCGATTCTACTGACAAGTCCCTTTCCCGTGATAGACATCAAGTTCACCGGATAAAAATAATGGGTACACCGACTAGCAAAAGTTGAAAACCTCTCATCGCTGAAGATTTGTGTAGCATAACAGCCGATTATTACTTACAAGTCCCTTGCATGTTTTACATTTGGGAACCAAATTGTTCATCAAATGACAGGTACGCCAACTAGCGAGAGCTGCAAACCCCTCATTGCCGAAGATGATTATGAGCTAACAGTCGCCTGTCGCGTACAAGTCCCCTAAATGTCTCACAACTGGTATCGCCTATTTTTGGTTTCAGTGTGTACCTTACTACTGAAGTTGTCAACCCCTTGAAACTTTCAAACAGGTGTATCTCATAAAGGAATTTTTTTTTCCCAAAAAATGGATGTCATATACTTTGATCAGCTCATCAGCGGCTATCGATTGCCGTCGAAGTTGAACTCTATCCTTTTCAATCGTAGATATCGTGATGGATGAAAACTTGGAACAATATCTTATATAATCTAGTTGATATTATAAAGCTATCCGTAACTTTTCAGGATTAAAATACCATAGATGACACTATTAATTATTACAAAATTGCCTTATTGTTTTACATTACCGTATCGTTTGTACCCGTTGCGTAAACAGTTAATCCTAGGTTATAGCGATAGACCATCGATACACACTTTCTTACTGTCATATTTACAGAAACCGAATACAATGTACACCAATTTTCAAAAATTTCTAGCCCCTCGTGAACCGATTCTTACTTACAAGTCCGTCTCCCGTTATTGACATCAAATTCACGGGAAACAAATAATGGATACACCAGCTATCAAAAGTTGCAAGCCCCTCATCGCTGAAGATGATTATTGCATAAGCTTTTTAAACGGGATGTTCTTAAAAATTAATCATATGATCAAAAGGTATTCTTCAGCGTTGTAAAAACAACAACAAAATAATATAGGAAGAAGGGACTAAATTAACTTTGCAGTCAGTTGTACTTTATCCTTTTCAATCGTAGACATCGTGACGGATGAAAACTTGGAACAATATCTTATATAATCTAGTTGGTAATAGAAACCTATCCGTAACTTTTCAGGATTAAAATACCATAGATGACACTACTAATTATTATGAAACTACCTCATTGCTTTACATTTTCGTTTGTATCCGTTGTGTAAACAGTTAATCCTCGGTTACATTGATAGACCATCGACACAAACTTTCTTACCGTCAGATTTATAGAAATCGAATACAATGTGCACCCATTTGCAAAAATTCCTAGCCCCTCGTGAACCGATTCCTACTTACAAGTCCCTCTCCCGTGATATACATTAAGGTAACCGGAAACAAATAGTGGGTACTCCAGCTAGCAAAAGCTGCAAACCCATCATCGCAGAAGATGATTGTAGCATAACAGCCGATTATTACTTACAAGTCCCTTGCATATCTTGCCATTGGGAACCAAATTGTTCTTACCATCGAATACACCGGAAACAAATAACAGGTATACCAACTAGCAAAAGCTGCAAACCCCTCATTACCGAAGATGATTATGGGCTAACAGTCGACTGTTGCTTAAAAGTCCCCTATATGTATCATAACTGGTATCGCCTATTTTTGGTTTCAATGTACCTTACTATGAAGTTGTCAACCCCTTTGAAATTTTCAAACTGGTGTATCTCATGAAGGAATTTTTGTACCAAAAAATGGATGACATATACTTTGATCAGCTCATCAATGGCTATCGATTGCCGTCGAAAAAAAAATTCTACCTGTCTTAGTTCAAAAGTTGACTTTTTTGCCATAGGCCAACTTTCTAACGTCACGACTTAGAAAGGAGCAAAGGATAAGCTCTAGTTTCTTTAGCAATGAGAGAACTTTTAAAGTTTAAGAGGCTCATCTGATACCGTTACTCTACCACAAACCAAAGTGCAAAAAAAAAAAATTATAAACTCAGCTGAAATCGTCGCAGACATGGACAGAAACAATAGATGGCAGCACTTTCGGACCCGTGGGAAAAAGCCACTTTTTGGTCTCTGTAGATTTTTCTATTCATCACTCAAAGAACATATGTTGGCTGTGGGGCCGGGTAACTGCCGCATATATTTAACACTTATAGATTTTAGTCCATCTTCAATTTGAAACTGGTGCCTGCCTGCTTGCGTGCTAGAACGGAGCTTTCCACTGGAAAGCAGAAACATCTTTTGATGAAACGAAAGGTTCGCTACACAACTTCAGATAGTCCTCTCTGACATAGGCTATACAACTCCACTTCACTTCGCAAACCGTAGGCTCTGGCTCGATGACAAGCAAAAACCATCCTTATTGGCCCCAGGCAAGAGTTCTACGGAGCTTTCCAGAATGTAATGTCATATTCATCAATCCGGCCTAAGGTCCACACTTTCCGTAAAAACCGCACAGGTTAGACCCTTCTCAGTTACCAGGAATAAAATGAAATCGGAGTCATAGGAAAAAAAAAAAAAAACAAAAAAAACGAGGACAAAACCAAAGTGTTGCTCTCGCAACACAATTCACCTCATCGCTGAAAATGATTATAGCATAAAAGCCGATTATTACTTACAAGTCCCATGCATGTCTTACAATTGGGACCAAAATTGTTCTTACCATCGAATACACCTGAAACAAATAACAGATATACCAAATAGCAAAAGCTGCCAACTCCTCATTGTCGAAGAACTACAGTCGACTGTTGCTTACAGTCGACTGTTGCTTACAAGTCCCTTACATGTCTGACAGCTGGTATCGCCTATTTTTTGGTTTCAGTGTGTACGTTACTCCTGAAGTTGTCAACCCCTTGAAACTTTCAAACGGGTTTATCTCATGAAGGATTTTTGTTAAAAAAAATGGATGACATATACTTAGATCATCTCATCAAGTGCTATCGATTGCCCTAACCACAACAAAAGAATATCGGAAAAAGGGACTAAATTGACGTTGCAGTCAGTTGAACTTTATCCTTTTCAATCGTAGACATCGTGACGGATGAAAACTTGGAACAATATCCTATATAATCTAGTTGGTATTATAAAGCTATCCGTAACTTTTCAGGATTAAAATACCATAGATGACACTATTAATTATTACGAAACTACCTTGTTTAACATTATCATTTGTACCCGTTGCGTAAACAGTAAATCCTAGGTTACAGCGATAGAACATGGGTACACCGGCTAGCAAAAGTTGTAAACCCCTCATCGCTGAAGACTTTTGTAGTATAAGAGCAGATTATTACTTACAAGTCCCTTGCATGTCTTACAATTGGGAACCAAATTGTTCTTACCATCAAATGACTGGTACGCCAACTAGCGAAAGCTGAAAACCCCTCATTGCCGAAGATGATTATGAGCTAACAGTCGACTGTCGCGTACAAATCCCCTACATGTCTCAGAAGGTATCGCCTATTTTTGGTTTCAGTGTGTACCTCACTACTGAAGTTGTCAACCCCTTGCAACTTTCGAACTGGCGTATCTCATGAAGGAGTTTTTGTACCAAAAAATGGATGACATATACTTTGATCAGCTCATCAGCGGCTATCGATTGCCGTCGTGAAAAAAAATTCTACCTATCTTATATAATCTTGTTGGTCTTATAAAGCTATCCGTAACTTTTCAGGATTAAAATACCGTAGATGACACTATTAACTATTACGAAACTACCTCATTGTTCTACATTATCGTTTGTACCCGTTGCGTAAAAAGTTAATCCTAGGCTACAGCGATAGACCATCGATACAAACTTTCTACCGTCAGGTTTATAGAAATCGAATACAATATGCACCAATTTACAAAAGTTCTAGCCCCTCGTGAACCGATTCTTACTTACAAGTCTCTCACCGCGACAGACATCAAGTTCACCACCGGATAAAAATAATGGGTACACCAGCGAGCAGAAGTTGTAAACTCCTCATCCCTGAAGATGATGGTAGCATAACAGCCGCTTATTACTTAGAAGCCCCTTGCATGTCTTACAATTGGGAACCAAATTGTTCTTACTATCGAATACACCGGAAACAGATAACAGGTGCACCAAGTAGCAAAAGCTGCAAACCCCTCGTTGCCCAAGATGATTATGAGCCGACAGTTGACTGTTGCATACATGTCCCCTACATGTCTCACAACTGATATCGCCTATTTTTGGTTTCAGTGCTTACGTTACTACTGAAGTTGTCAACCCCTTTAAACTTTCAAACTGGTTTGTTTCTTCGCTGTCGCTTAATGCTGAAGTTGTCAACTTATCGAATCTTTTTAACGGGATGTTGTAAAAAAATTAATCATATGATCAAAAGGTATTCTTCAGCGTTGTAAAAACAACAACAAAATAATATAGGAAAAAGGGACTAAATTAACTTTGCAGTCAGTTGAACTTTATCCTTTTCAATCGTAGACATAGTGACGGATGAAAAACTGGAACAATATCTTATATAATCTAGTTGGCATTAGAAAGCTATCCGTAACTTTTCAGGATTAAAATACCATAGATGACACTATTAATTATTATGAAACTACCTCATTGCTTTACATTTTCGTTTGTATCCGTTGTGTAAACAGTTAATCCTAGGTTACATTGATAGACCATCGACACAAACTTTCTTACTGTCAGATTTATAGAAATCGAATACAATGTGCACCCAATTGCAAAAATTCCTAGCCACTCGTGAACTGATTCCTACTTACAAGTCCCTCTCCCGTGATATACATTAACCCTTAACCGAAAACAAATAATGGGTACACCAGCTAGCAAAAGTTGCAAACCCATCATCGCAGAAGATGATTGTAGCATAACAGCCGATTATGACTTACAAGTCCCGCGCATATCTTACCATTGGGAACCAAATTGTTCTTACCATCGAATACACCGGAAACAAATAACAGGTACACCAACTAGCAAAAGCGGCAAACCCCTCATTACCAAAGATGATTATGAGCCAACAGTCGACTGTTGCTTAAAAGTCCCCTACATGTCTCATAACAGGTATCGCCTATTTTTGTTTTCAGTGTACCTTACTACTGAAGTTGTCAACCCCTTTGAAATTTTCAAACTGGTGTATCTCATGAAGGAATTTTTGTACCAAAAAATGGATGACATATACTTTGATCAGCCCATCAATGGCTATCGATTGCCGTCGAAAAAAAAATTCTACCTGTCTTAGTTCAAAAGTTGACTTTTTTGCCGTAGGCCAACTTTCTAATGTCACGACTTAGAAAGGAGCAAAGGATAAGCTCTAGTTTCTTTAGCAATGAGAGAACTTTTAAAGTTTAAGGGGCACACCTGATACCGTTACTCTACCGCAAACCCAGGTGCAAAAAAAAAAATTATAAACTCAGCTGGAATCGTCGCAGACATGGACAGAAACAATAGATGGCAGCACTTTCGGACCCGTGGGAAAAAGCCACTTTTTTGTCTCTGTAGATTTTTCTATTTATCACTCAAAGAAGATATGTTGGCTGTGGGGCCGGGTAACTGCCGCATATATTTAACACTTATAGATTTTAGTCCATCTTCAATTTGAAACTGGTGCCTGCCTGCTAGCGTGCTAGAACGGAGCTTTCCACTCGAAAGCAGAAACATGGTTTGATGAAACAAAAGGTTCGCTACACAACTTGAGATGGTCCTCTCCGACATAGGCTATACAACTCCACTTCACTTCGCAAACCGTAGGCTCTGGCTCGAGGACAAGCAAAAACCATCCTTATTGGCCCCAGGCAAGAGTTCTACGGAGCTTTCCAAAATGTAATGTCATATTCATCAATCCGGCCTAAGGTCCACACTTTCCGTAAAAACCGCACAGGTTAGACCCTTCCCAGTTACCAGGAATAAAATGAAACCGGAGTCATAGGAAAAAAAAAAAAAAAAAAAAAAAAAAAACGAGGACAAAACCAAAGTGTTGCTCTCGCAACACAATCATAGCACCAGCTTTCTCCAAGCAGTTTTAGGGATGAAGTTCACAAAATCACATATTTAAGGACGAAACTTTTCCAAAAACTCATTTTGCAGCTTGAGCTGAACAGGACCCTTGTCAAGAAGGGCAGAAATATAGCTCTAATAAAATGTAGTTGACGTATCCGTTTTGCATTCTCAAAAAGTTTCATCCCAATCCATCCACTCTAAGCATGTCACGAATACTTCGGGTAGCCTACAACGCGCAACTCCCCCACAGTTGTCAGACTCGGTCAGAATGTAAAATGGGACATGTGAGGCATTTGATTTCGTCCCCCTCCCTCCACTCTCCCATGATGGTCAAATCGGGGAAGTGACTATTAGGCCAACCAGGCAGTTTTGTCGGGTCCCTGACATGCCTGCCAAGTTTCATCGTCCTTGCACATCAGGAAGTATCGCGATCGCCAGACCGACAGACGGAAAATTGATCGGTATATGGCACTTGACCGGAAGGCAAGTGCCATAAAAACGATGAAACGGAAAATCCTTATCCAGGTAAGTACATCCCGATGAAAAATCTGTAGCCTACGTAGTAGTGGTAGTAGTACGAAAACGTTGCATGTAATACTATGTAATAGCAAATAATACTATCATTTAATGTGCCTCAGATTGGTCCAATCTTATGTAGTAGTGTCCAGTAGCATCCTGTCTTGCCATAGTAGCATCCGGTCTTGCTAATAGTAGCATATAGTAGTATGCAGTAGCACGGTAGCATTGAAGTAGAAGCATGTAGTAGCATCGTTTAGTACTGCGTGCTACTTTTTCGTACTACTTCATAGTACTATTTTGAGATAAATTTTTCATCGGGATCATTTGAAAAACCGCTGATTAACGGCTATTTGACAGTAAGAAACGGATACGTCAGCTGCATTTTATTGGAGATATATTTTGACCCTTATGGCAAGGGTCCTGTTCAGGCTCAAGCCACTCAACAGGCGATACAAAAACCAAAATGGCAAAAAATTTCCACCATTTCAACAACCCAATCGTGCAGCCGAAACAGCCGCCATGTCCAAAACGAAATCGCAGCACCAGCTTTTACTCCAACCAACTTTTCACGATGAAATTCACAAACTACGATACTTAAGCTAGAATCTTTGGTTGTTTCTCCACAAGTTCATTTTCCAGCTTGAGCCTGAAGAGGACCCTTGCCAAGAAGGGCCGAAATATAGCTGTAATAAAATGCAGCTGACGCATCCATTTTGTACTGTAAAATATGATTTGCAGACAGCTGGGGCTGAAGGAATTATTTATGCTTAGGAGCTGGTAAGCACACGCTTCACCCCCCCCCCCAGCCCCGCGCTGACAAGAAAAGTCGGCAAACCAATGACTTTAAGTTTACCTCCTCTGCTAAATAGTCTCTGAGAGTCTGAGCCGTTAGCAAACGACTCAAACTCCTTTCATGTCGAAGAAGACCCAGAAACCACCATCTGCAACAGGAAGTGAATGGCCCCTAATATGTAGCTTGCGTACCATAAACAGGAAACAAGAGCAGAACAAAACAATCATCAAATCTTCTCCATATATCAAATGCCAAAAAAGATCACGACATATAATCCTACCACGCCCTTGAAATCTCAGATGGTAAGGTTCGGTCACCAAGGTCGTGTCAAGCTGTCGTAATCTCTAGACACGAGAAACGAAACACCATTTTTGGTCAGAAGCAAAAAACAAGACCAAAGGTTGTTGGCGGGACCGGAACTGGGGTATGTGTTGATTTTTTTTTTATCCAATCCACTCGGTCTAGCAATGGAAAAGAAAGGACGACAGACTATCAACGGAAGAAAGGATTTCGACAAAACAAAAAAGAGATTTTCATTTTTTTGTTGATCAGCTAAGATGTTATGCGAGTGACAAATACAAATTCAAATATTTCGGCTCCGCTTCCGGCAACCGTCAAATAATTTCACAGAACTGGGAGTTCTGTGTGTCCTAAGAGTTCTGTGAAATTATTTGTACAGTTATGGGAAAATAAGGATTACAAAAATGCTGGGTGAAAGCTTCTGCGCCCAGGGAATTGGTAAATTGTAAATAGACACAGAATTCAGAATTGTAAAAATCTCAGATTTGTACATATACACTTTTAACACGCACATTTTAATATTCGTTATTTTATTTGAATTTGTATGTCGTTCAGTCCCCATCGTTCTTCTGGTTTTTAGTTACATGTCGTTGTATCTTTTGTTGGTTCCGCATCGTTTTTTCTGTTGGTATTGTGTTGGATTTTATGATTTAGTTTTTTTTTTTTTTCCGCTGAGGACGGTTTGCCGGAAGTGCAACCGAAATATCCGAATTATATTTATCCCTCGCACATCATCTTAGAGGCATACTAGCTGATCAAGAAAAGAAAAAAAAACGAAAATCACGGTTTTCTATTTCTTTCGTAATAAGAGTCAGCTTGGCTTCAAACCTTGTATAATTGCGAAGAGAACG
>JAKZAP010000016.1:10249029-10429029 GCA_023053575.1 Branchinecta lynchi
ATACGAAGTTTTCTTGTTAGTTTATTTTTTATTTTATTTTCTTGTTGTTTATTTACTCCGCCCATTTCTCTGTTGTTGTTTGGCGGGCTATAAATAAAATTCATTCATTCGGAGGGGAATCAAGTTTTGCTCTTGTTGGTGCAATGTAAAATTAATTAAAAAGAATCAGAATAAACAGAACCAAAAATATAGTGGATCCAGACTAATTTCGTCAACTGCATTTTTTTTTTCCGAACAAAATCCATTTTACAAGCAAGTGTTCTCGTTGTTTTCCTAGGTGCAGTCCGCATGGAGTGACTCCATCTATTCTTGCCGTTCCCTGCGTTTCCGCGAGGAGTCCTCGTGAAACGGCGAGAATGCGCCTCCATGATCATGAGACGCGTGGAGGAAGTGGTCTTTTTAACGGACGTAATGAGAAAAATAAGCTAAGGTGACGGATCTTGTAAGTTTGTGAACGAATGAATTTACTCCCCAAAACACTGAGAGGCCATGTCGGGAAAAACAAACATATACTAAAAGACAACACTCACAAGTTCCATATAAATATAAGAAAAACTCTTTCCCCCAAAACGGGCTCGATGTTCCATAGTCTGCTTCAGAAACCTCCCCACTGACGAAGTAAACAAAATTTGTGTGTGAGACGTAGTTGCCCAAAGAAATTTATTCTGTTTGAAAAAAAGAATTAATAAAAAGTGCTTTTTTCTTAATTTGAAAGGATTAGAGGTAATATTTCTCGAAGGAAAATTCGAGTTTTGGTTCGAAAGAGTAGGGAACATTAAGTAGTTAAATGTAACGTAATGTTTATTTTTCACCCATCGTACAGGAAAGAGAAAATGCTGGAGTATAAAACAGAAAGAAAGTAGAAAAACACAGAAAAAAGATCACACAACAAAGAAAAACAAAAGGCAGATCACAGAGGGAAAAAGCACACTTGAATCACAAAATGTCAAAAACCAATCCCTTGCCACTCATGGCCGCTCTTACTGTATTTTACTCGTTGACATACCTCATCGAGCTTTCGAATCGGGTCAACGATACCGTATTTATTGGTCATGTAGGTATTGCGCGTCCAAGGAGGAAGACGAAGAAGGTATTTTGCAAATTTAAAGTAAATTCGTTTAAATTTTAGTCGGTCTGTCGCATTTAAAGATTCAGAAAATGGAGCAATATATAAAATAATGTAGTAGCGGTAATGAGAGGAGAAGGAACAGCATATAAGAAAGATTAGGAAAAACAGCAGATTAAAAAAAGAAAAGAAGTGGGTCGAGACATTCAAAAGGTTACTATCTTGAGAGGTTCTTAAAGTTCAACTGAAGAGCCAATTTATTTGTGTGTCATTGATTGAATACACTAAATTATTTGGATCTGCTAATGGACTTTTTTATTTTCCACTATCTGCTCTAGTTATGACGTTCAGAACATCTGCGCCCGTTCACACAGTAAATTCTACTATGACGCGGGAAATTTTAATCTCAAAACAAACGAGGCTTTTCAGTGGGCAGTGCTTAGTGACTTCAATTCAGTTTATTTCTAAAACGTGCAGCGGACAAGCCGAATATTCGTTTGGTCGTCAATAAAAAAATATATATACAATTTACAGTCAACACTGACGAATTAATTTAAAATAACAGTAATCGTCAAATACATTTAATAAAAAGAGTTAAGCTCAGGTACACAATTACTTACTAGCACTGGCGTTAAAAACCTTGACAAAGGAGGGAACAAAGCTTTTCAGATATCGGTTTTGATACACCTGAATAGGCTGTATGAGAGGTACAGCTTCTGTCACTGCTCTTGCGGGTCTTTCTCGATGTGGCTTGAAATAAGGGGGCAGTATGGATCGATGGGATGTACTGTTCAGCAACCCTGTGTTACATTGGGAGTATCTCTTTAATCGTTTATGCTTTAACTGTTGTACGAAACCGAGCATCTAATATACGTGTAGCGTGTACCCGAGCGGCTGGTACATATTAGACTATACCGGTACTCTGATCTTAATCCTCGAAGGGTTGGTTCGTAACTGTGGAGGGGGAAGTTCGGACGGTAGGTCCTACATTCAGTACACAGTGGATAGAAAGCACTCTTACTTTTAATATTGAAGTTCTGCATACATCGAACACATCTGTTAATCCAACGATCACCACTGTCTTAAGACTAGCTTAAGACTGCCTCTAATACAATTACACTGCTCTATTTATACCGAATATTTCTCTTTGCTAAATATTTTCGCTTTCCTTAATGTGTTGCCAAAATCAGGAAAAATGCACTGCGCGTGAGGAAATGCCAATGTGAGAGAAAAGGAACTTTGAGACTACGAGGCAATGCTACTGTTCGAGCAGACGAGGATTTGCACCAACAGTTGCATTGCGAGAGTTGTTATAAACATCTAGAATTAAATACTTCGTGTCGTTACACCTGTACCATACCAAAATCAAGCGACAGCTTAACTGTTCAAGGAGGGCACAGTATGGGATTTTGATGTGAGAAGACTGCTTAATGCCTGAACAAACAAAAAAAAACATAAATCTGTCTCGTAAGACATATAACACAGATACAAGCGCATAGAGGTACCACAGTCACACGGAAATTACACTATTTGAAAACCGATCATTCATGAATAGGGGAACAAGAAAGTAACGCATTTTCGAGGTCTTCAAGCCAATTTACGTGAATAACTGATGGGTAACGAGATTGTCCTATCCCAGCCCTTTTCAGTTATACTTTAATAAAGGTCCGTATTTGTCTTGCAGAAACTAGTCGAGCAGAAAATTTCCGGCAAGCCTATGTCGCCCCTGGCCACAAGTGCCTTCGTCCGAGAGGCCTGTGTCCTTCTTATGAAGCTTACGCCAGTTCTGGAAATGCACGAAATGGAGATGGGAAGAGAAAAGGAAGGAGAAGAAGAAGAAGAGAATCAGGAAAATGTAAAACCACAGATGGCGAAGACAGTTCAATTAGTCAACTGGCTGGATCGGTAAGCTTCGTTACCTGCATACTCGTCCCTAGGACCAGTGTGTTTCGCTGTTCCTCGCTTGTGTGTAGGCCTTGCCCATGATAAAATGGGAAAAAGTTGTAGGTTCAAAGGCTTTTCCTCAACTTACAGGAACATAGCTTCACGACGGGTGAGACTACATAAGATACGGGAAGACAAGGCCGTTTCCAGGGGGGGGGGAGGTTAGGGGGTTGAACCCCCCCACCCCCGAAAAATAGAAAAATAATAATTTGTATAGGCTTTTCCCTCTGATCTGTGTGTTTTTTGTATTTTTTTGTCCGACCAGCAGGCTTACCCCCCCCCCCCCCCCCCCGAAAGGCCCCCCCCCCCCTGCCGGAAGACAAGTAAGTTCATTTATTATCTTCGCCTTCTCGTGTAATTCTATATGGATTTGCCAACTAGTAAGCTTGGTTGTGGTGAATAATATGAAATCGAACTGGTGCAACAATGTAACTGCTTAATTCCTAGGGGATTGGGGATTGACAACGGTCTGATTTTTACTGTAAATAGTCTTCCTTCAGTTTGAGTTTGAAATTATCTAGGTTGTCTTTTGACGTCGTCAAGCTATTCCTATCTTCCAGTTGTTCCGTCTTCGGGTTTTTAGTTTTCTTTGATAAATTTGAAAGTTGTATTTTCCACTATTAAATTTGTGGCGGCATCAAGTTGTTCCTAACGCAATAAATTTTTAAGGCTCTCATAGGTATCACAAGGGTTTTTTATCTGTAAATAGCCATTCGTCCACTTCTACTTTTCGCTACTGAGCGATGCTTCGAGAAATGTTTAAAGGTTTTGTTTTTGCTATCAATTTTGTGGCGTAATAAATTTGTTCCTAACGCTCTTATAGCCTAGGTTAAACCTCCCATCACATTATCTTACATATTGGATACAGTTGAGGGCAAATTGTCTACCACTTCGGGGAAGAAAAAATATGTTTGACAAATGGAAGAACCCAGGAAGCAGGCGACCTTGCCCTTTTTGCGAGATCGAAGATGATGGTTTAGACCATTTCCTTACTAGGTGCCATAAGCTTTCAGGTTTGAGGGAGGATACGTTTCGGGGATTTAGTGTTGCCCTCCCTGGTATCTTACTAAGTACTTCTGCGCAGGTAATTTGTAAAGTAGGGCGATACATTGATAGTGCATTAAAACTTGAATTTTGTTAGGAGATTCATTGATTTGTTTAAGTTTGTGTACGTACATATATGTAATGTGTTTGTGTATATGGCCTTCGGGTTTTTTTCTGAATACACACTATTATTATTATTATATGGGTTTCCCATAATATTCTTTTTTGTCGTTCTTTTGCTTAAATAGAAATCTGCATAAAATGCACTTGATCCTTATCACGCTCTTGAATATCTTCCATTGTTGCAACACAAAAGAAAAACCTCCCCTGTCTCCTCGTTGTCCACACTGCATCTTAGCGGTGCTACAATTTTCTCAACCCGCCCCTGTACGAAAAGACAGCTCGCTGAAGTTTTAACGCCTCGAATGCCTTGAGCGTAATGGGAGGAGCTGTGACTATGACCCGTTTTCAGTACATGGGAAGCATACAGCTTTTCCATACTCCTTAGAGTTATTTTGCTCTGGATACAACCATGGTCACCCCTATCAGCATGCCCCAGCGTTTGAGCATGGTGATAAAAAAAATAGGGCTTAGTGTTCTAGTCTGCTCTGCACAGGCCATTTGGCGTAAAGAGTGACTATTATTTTATGTTAACTATGTTTAAAAAAAAAATCAAATTGATTTGAAATAGCAGAGAAGATCAAGAATCATCAAATTTACTTACAAATGTCTTAAGTTTATGGTAGGCTGTTAGGGTATCCACCTACTTACCCACCAGAATGGAAAAAAATAAGAAAATCACTCTTTAATTTACAATATTTTGTCTATAGAGGGGTTGTAGCCTATCCGACGAAAACAGAAAAGGGTACAAAAAAGAGTAATTTAACATTGCGAGGTGTAGGACTTCCGAACTTGACACTGAATTATCCATGTTTGATAACTATTCTGAGCCTGTAAATTATTGGAAACAGTTCGCTGGCTCTTTCTTAATTGTATAATTACAGCTTTGTAGAAAAGTTTCATCAGAAGTGGGAGCTTGACGGCTTCAAACTTTCAGGACAAAAATGATTCGTGCTTCCTATTGGTTGGATTTTTAAAAAATGTGTCATAACTGACCAATAGGATGCGAGACTTCGTTTTTATTTAAAGACTTGAAGCCCTGAAACTCTCATTACAAAAGGAAACTCTTTTGCAAAGTGTTATTATACCAACAAGAAATAGCTATAGATTAACGTTTCCAACAATTCTGGCTCAGTAGGCTACAAAACGCCGATAATTCAATTTCAAAGTCGAAAGTCCGATACCTACTAAATGTTATTTTTTTTGTTATGCTTCCTCTGATGACGGTGTAGAACCGTTTTCGTCAGGTAGGATGCAATCTCTCTATTCTGAAGTGGGATTTTCACAGGCAATCTTAAGTCCCTCGTAACCGTGCTCGTCAGGACCCGGCGTGCTCTCATTGTTTGACAATGCAAAACCTTAGCTTCATCTTATTAGAGCTATATGTCGTCCCTTCTTGGAAAGGGTCCTCTTGCCAAAAAATGTTGCTGACGTATCCGTTTTGCATTGTCAAGCATGATTCGCCGTCAGCTTGGGCTGAAGGAATATTTATGCGCTCTCATTGGCTGAAAACCGCAGAATGGCCGCTTACGACGCGTTACGATCGCTTCCGACAGCTTACGATTGCTAGTGGCGGACCCACTTGACTCAAAAATCTTTCCTAAAGTTTGAAATATCGGCTAAAACGGCCATATAAAAATCGGAACAGAAACAGAAACGGAACTTAAAAAACGGCTACCTGTTTTCTGTTTTTGCCAAGTTTGTTTAAGCCAATTCTCCTTTTCTTGCGATTTTGTCAGAATCGAGAACGGGGAAAGCTTCGCAGTTCTACTGAATTGAGAAGTTGTTTTGATATTCACTTGTCGAGCTGTTTCAAAGTAGGGGTCGGCACCGTTTCCGTTTTTGGCTAAAACAGAAACGGTAAAAACGGCAAATAAAAAATGGAACAGAAACAGAAACGGTGAAAAAAAATCTGTTTTTCTAAAAAAAAACTGGAAAAAGGGAAACGGCCCGTTTTCACAAAAAACGGCCGTTTTAACAGGTATTACCGTTTTTACCGCTTCTTTAGGTTTATGAGTAAGGCGACCATTTGGAACAGAAGGCGGCTGTTTGAAAGTGAATAGCGTGAGGAGGGGGCTCAGGGAGGGAGCGTGTAAATGATCTTACGAGAGAAGTTTGTTCACAAGTTCAATTGTGTAAGGTGAAAAAAGGACACTGTCTGCACCAGTCTAGTAAACTACGCCCTTTTTATACCCATGCTACTCAGAAGTTGAGAATTTGTTTCGATATTCACTTGTCGATTGTCGTCCTCCGTTCACCATCTAGTTTTGTCATCAAAGGGCGGATGTTAAATGCGTATAGAAAGGTATTAACGGGGGGCTAAATTAGTGGTTTTGTCACAAATGATAATTGAGAAGCGAGAATAGCGAAAGCTATTTGTACGAGAATTTGAGAAGCGAGAACTGAGAATTTAGATAAAAAAGCGCAACTAGTGTACTGGGAGGTAGAGCGTACTGTAGGCTAGACATTTCTGGCTTTCGTTGTCGAAATTTCATTCTTCATTCTCCTGCTGTGGTTTCATTCCACGGCGAACTCACTTTAGAACTGTATTACTATGGCCCCGTAAGGCCATGTGGCAGTATATATAGAAATAACAAAGATTCGGCTTTTGTGAAATTTTGGTCTGTGACGTGTTCTCTCGATGTTAGAGACTTTAGCAGTCAGTCTCTTGAGTTGGAGTTGAAGTTTTAGTTATCGAAATGCGGACTGAGTGTACGAAGTATGGGGCTGATAACAGACCATTTTGGCACCAGCGTATGAAACGTTAAAGGACCCCTCGCACTATTTACTACTCAACTTACAGTATTTTATAAAATTTGACCGTCGACAGCGTGGTACACATAGAAGATAGCAAAAGAGGACAAGTGAGAAAATCATCGTGGTTTTGTTAGAGGGGTTAGAATGTACCGTACGCAATTGGGGTCTCCGGGTTTTGAAATATATGGAGTGATTACGGAAGTAGGTTGCGCTAGTATTATAGGTAAGACAGGTCGTTTAATAAACATAGAACTTGTTTATGACAATGCTGAATAGATTAACAAGCATTGCCCGTCTGAACTTCTATTCTCTAAGCGGCCTGTATTTACGGTTTAGTGTTTACACACTTGAACTTGATGTGTGCACACTGATTTACAACCTAGACTAGAATTCGGACTGTTGAAAAAGCGAATCTCTAATTTTGATTACTTTTCAGGACTGTCCTAGCTCGCATGACTGACCAAGAAGAAACTGTGACTGAATTCACCGCAACAGCAATCGAAGCAAGAGCAAGCACGTCTAGATTTAGCTCGTCGAAGAGGCTGAACTCCATTGGCACGAAACGAAAAGCCAGCGATTCCGATTCGCCAGATTTCGTTTTCGCTGAAACGCTATTAGTCGACTGCCTAGCCGTGGGGGCTGGACTCTTGCTCTGCCGGACAAATAAAGAGTACGTGGATGCGTATTTGTCTGTTGTCAAAAACGTCTTGAGCCTTGACAGTAAGTTTGTTCAGTTGTATTAGTTGCGTTTTTGCAGATACCATGGTATCTGTTACCACGGTAACTGGATCTGTGAAGTGCAGAAAGAAGTGCTAAACTTCTTTCTCACCAATCTGACAAAATTTGATGAAAGTCAGATGACTTTTCAGATACCACGACCAGATACCACGATACCTGCGAAAACGACTTTAGACGTGGTATCAGATACCATGATATCTGCAAAAACGTAACTATTGTGTTTACAACTCCTCCCCAGCCCACGGGCTCCCGAGGCAACTCTTAGAGTTGCGATTTGACCGCACCCTCCCAGCTCCAGTGTTCACATACTTTTATGTGCCGGAACTTGTGGCATGTGGCCATAAAAATTTGTTAACGCTTGTAACAATCTGTGGCCCTTTTTACCAGTTTTACCCAAGTTTCCTCGCCACTACCATAAATGTAAGACAACTGGGCCAAATTCTCCTCTGTTTCCTGGCCTAGGATTGAAAAATTGTGTGTGTCTTTAATTATGTGTTAATTTCTTTTCTTTCACTCAATCCGCTTAAAAGGACGGGTTACAATTGAATCATTTACTTACTTATTAACGAGAAATCTCGCTCTATCAACTTCTTAATCATACACTTTGGCTGTTTTTACGGTCTTACCAGTCGCAATTCGTGGTTCTGTAACAACCTCGTCGCAGATTGATGAACCTGTGACAAATCGCAGAATTTTGCGACCAGTGACAACACTGCCTCCCTTTCGCTTCGCACCATTGTCACTGACTAAAATACACAACAAGGTATATATATATGTATATATATATATATATACATATATCTATTTTTGCCCGCTTATAAAAGGGAAAAGGCGGAGTACAAAAAGAAAAAGAAAGAAATTAAAGAAAATATAGGGGGAAATATAGGGACGCTAAGCGAAGCTTTTGCATACTTGTATCACGTGGTGCGTATTTTTCTTTCAGAAGTAAAAATGTCATTGCTAATCGAACGCCTGAACTTTCAGTCTTATATTTCGGTGTCGTCAGCGTTAATCTTAACTTTACAGTTTATTTTATTTAGTTTTTTTTTTTTTTATTAATATCAGTCTTTTTTGTTATTGTATTTTAGTTTATATTGTGTGTATGTATTATTCAATATTTGAACCAGCACCATTATCCGCTCGTCTTGGCTCTTCTCTCCCAGTTGTCCTCTTGCGATTCGCTATGGATTCAATCAATCAATCAGTCTTTATTCTTTAAAAATATTCCTTACGGTATTAACAAAAAACGAATATTTGTTCTCTCGTCAAACATTACTATATACAATTGTGCTTTAACATAGTCAGATTTTCATAAATGACACAACAACAAAATAGCAACAAATTAAACCGCTAAACTTCAAACATCAACACAAAAAATAGCTTAAAGTTAGAAGAAGAATAAAATATTTACGAAATACACAAAAACGACAACAAATTAACTAATACACTTACAATTGATTTGACCTGAAATAAATGTTGGAATGGAACTGTTTAAAAACTGGGCTGAAGGATAGGCAGGATACGGAGACAACTAATTACCAGTATTCCTCTCGGACCGGCGCACGGACGACGGAAGGGAAGGGGGGAGTAGACGGCACATCTGGGGACAACGCACTATCTTTGCTTCAACATTTTTTGAAAGGGTATTTCTGCGGTCAGTTATTTAGGAACGCCCTAGTTTAATTAGAGCCTCTTCATATGAAATGTTATGGTCACCCAGAATGATTTTCGCTTGTTTCATAAGTAGTGAACTGAAAGACAAAAATATTCCTCAGCCGGGGTTTGAACCCAGTACCCTCTGCTTACAAGGCAGGCGCTCTTACCATTTGAGCTACCTAGGGGCTTGTGAACAGAGTTCGCAAAGCACTACAATAGTCTGGTAGAAGCCGGCCATAGGAAACAATGATCCCGCCCAAAATTGTATATTTGGTTTTCACCATGTGACCCCGCCTTGTGGGTCCTGGTATGCCTACGTGGCTCCGACAGTGGAGTCCTATACTTCTAAATTAAATTTTAAAAACTTTTTCTGGTTTATTGGTCACGGTACAAGTCCTTGTGTAAAGTTCCATCAATGTATTGCTCTCTTTTGCATATTTTCTAGGCGATGAGAGAGCTCTGCAGTTAGAGAAGAATGCCAAACTGGTGAGGCATATTCTAAAAGTGTCGAATATAAGTTTTAAAGAAACACAGGAGGCATTTAGTATCAAGCCGAAATATTTCAGGGTAGAGAGGGATTTCATTAGAAACTTTGTTTTACTGATTATATTTTGAATATGAGAATCATACTTGACTCCAATATGGACTGTGTCTGTAGCAGGGGGTCAAGGTGCGAATAATTCCGGACTTTTGAAATTTGGCAAAGGATATGGCCGTTACCAGGGTAAAGCCGCTTTCACATTGACGCGTCGTTGCGATGCGCTGCATATGCGTTTATCTTTTGCTGCGTACAGGTTGCGTAAATTATCTTTCTCACCTGCGCGACAAGCTTTCACGCTGGATGTGTATTTACGTTTTCTTTTGTCGGTCTTGTGCCGAGTTCTCGTTTCTTTCATCATTACTAAGTTTTCTTCATCGTTAGTAGATTTTCTCCAGTTTGTCGTCAAAAACTTCCAAAATCCATTTTTCACTGAAAAGCTTTCACGCAAGAATAGAACGTGGTTGCGTTTTATTTGTCTGCGTAAGTTCTGCGCTGCGTCACCACAAGCGCGACGAAAAGGTTGTGTAGCTCGGTGTGAAAGCGGCTTAAAGGACCCCTCTTGCTTATTCTGCCTTTCGTAATATACTTAGCTCCCTTGCGTACTTAAAAGCTTCTGAAATCCTCACCATTTTCCATAGTTTCGTTTTGTGCCTACGAATTTTAGCGCTTTTCGGCCATGCCGAGTTTTGCCAGTCACCCAACGCAAAGTTTGCCGGATTCTTGAATATACGCTGACAACTCTTTCACACATAAGGATATGAGAATCTTCTGTTAATAACTTCTTTTATTTGCTCAGTTTTCCAACTTTTTAACCACGTCGTGTTCAGTTTTGGAACGCTTTGCTCCCAGCCGCCACGTCGGAGAGCAGGAAGACTGGATAGTCTCGACAAGCGCTAACGAAAAAATCGTTAAAGTTTAACTGAACAGGCAACTTATTTTTACATCTTAGATTCAAATACATTGAATTATTACAACACCTATTGGGGATTTTCATACTGTCCACAGTAGTCTTCAGTAGGGACGTTGGGAATGTGGACGCTTTCCCATGGTGAATCCGTCCACAATTCGCCCGCGAAAATCACTAAACTCTCACTACACAAGACACCTCACTAGCTAGCACTAGTTTTTGGCACTGCAGACTGCAGACACTTCTTTGTTTATTTGATACACAATTTATTTACTCGTTTGCTGCTGGTGTTGTTGCCAAATGTTCCAGGCACCATAGAGATATCACAAAAACGGGAAGAGCGGCAAGCACAATGGGATAATCGATTATTTGGAAATATCAGAAAAACAAACTAACGCTTTTTCATCGGGTTTTCAAGATTATTTAAGCGAACAAGTGATGGGTAACTAGACTGTCGTATCCTAGCCCTTTTCGGTTAAACTTTAACTTCAGGTGGAAAGTTATAGTATTTTTGAAAAACGGTTTTGTGATCCCTTTCATAGGGAAAAGATCATTTCTAGTAAGAGTTGTGCTTTAACAGCTTGGTAAGGCTTCCATTAGACCCTGTCAGTTCAGTTCAGTTCAGTTTATTTTACGACCCCAAATATATTTAACTATGATGCCAGTACCGCCCCAAGAAAGGTACAAAAAAGCACTTGCAACAGGGCGGGTACTTAAAACTCATTTCCTAACTAATAATTAACTAAAAACAAAACATAACAAAAAAAGCACTAACATAAAAAATAATAACCAATCATTCAAACATGTTTACAACGGATATACGTCAGCTACGATTCTTCATCAGCGCATATCCGTTGTAAACATGTTTGAATATATGTTTCAAAGTCGGCTTGGGCTCAAAGAATATATAATAATCAATCTCTCATCAACTCGTTTAATAATAATAATGAGACAAAAGAAAAATAATAAGAAAATAGAAGAAAAAAAATCTATGAATCTTGGCCTAATTTTAATTTATTTTTAAATAACCCCAGGTGCTCAGCCGCCCGAAGGCTCTCCGAAACAGAGTTCCACACATTAGGACCTGAAAATCTAGTAGGGTAGCCGGCCCTGGTTCCACTTCTGTGCGGGACGACGAAGTCACTATGCAGTGTCAGTGGAAGTGCATCCCTAATTCATCACTAACTACTGTATTTTCTTGTAGATGTTGGAGCGGACTTCATCGAAATAGGCCTCAATACTATCAACGCAATACTTCCCGTGGATACCGATAAAAAATGGTACAGCGAGCTCGCCGTTGTATTCAGTCTCTGCCTGGGAAGGATGGTTAACATCGTCGTAGTTCACCAGGACAATCCCGTAAATGTAAGTCTTACCACTCTCTCAAAATTTGCTCGGTCATCTTCTCTACCAGACACTTTTAAATCTTGAACACTTTTTGGGATCCCAAAAGGTAAGTGGAGGGATACCTATGACATCGCAAAAGTTGTCCGTCCATCCGGCTGTCAGCAAGATAACTCGCGAATGAATGAGATATTTTGATGAAACTTGGTGTGAAGATTCTTTGGGTCAAGTGTAAGGTCAAGTTCGTAGATGGGCTCTGTAGCCCTACATTTAGGGGTGGGGTTCAAATTAAGGGACAAAAAAAATATTTTTTAACAGCTAATGTGATAGTCGATTATGGGGTAAGAGGACATGCTGAACACGAATATCCAGAATAATTTCTCGTCCGACAAGTAGTTTGCCGAGAATCCGGCAAAACCGGAAAGTTGGTTAAAAATAAAAGTTTCATTTGAAGTTGATTAGATGACAGACTTAGGAGTAAGAAGGCATGCTGAACACTTATATGAAAAGCACTTTCTACCCGGACAAATAGTTCGCCCGGAATCCGGCCGAAACCGGAAAATTCGTTAAAAGCAAAAATTTTATTTGAATTTGATTAGATAACAGATTTAGGGCTAAGGAGATGCTGAGTCTGTATATGACAATCATTTTTCACCCGGACATATAATTCGTCCGGAATCCGGTTGAAACCGGAATTTTTTTGTAATTATTAAAGTTTTCTTTGAAGTTGATTAGATGTCCGGAGATACGCTGAATTCGTTTCTGAATTTTCTTTTCTTGCTGGACAAGTAGCTCGCTCGAAATTCGGCCGAAACCGGAAATTTGGCAGAAGCAAAGCAAGAAGGTTCGGTCTGTATCGTCAAAACCGATATGGCTGATAGAGGTATTTCTGAACTTGGGTTTCTCAATGATTAGCCTGGCGAAGACTGGATCTGGCGAAGACAAGACCCAGTTGTCTGGATCAAATACTAGATTTTCGGGATCCCATCGAAACCTTTGGTCTCGTTTATGTTGTGTTTGTTGTGTCTTATTTAGTTCTTTTATTTCATTTTACATACTTCGCTTTTCAAATGGCGGGTCAGAAAAAAATTACTTACTTACTTACTTACTTAAATCTTACAGTAGTCTGGAGCGCGGGCTCTATCCTTAAAGTACACCTCGCACTATTTAATGTTTATGTTCCAATATACAAAACTATTTGAATACAGTAAAAGTAGGCTCTTCTTCTAACAAATTATCCGCGGCTTTGGCTGCTTTAAGCTTTTTTCCCAGACCCATTGAGTTCTAGCCAAAACTCGGCAAAAATTCAGATAAGCGGTTTTACGCATCAGTAGCCTGATATGTAAGCACTCGTCGGGAGCATAATGCGTACGGAAAGTGGTGAATCTTGCAAGCGCAAAGAATAGTCAGGTGTGTCGTTCGCGGGTTTAGAATTTAACATATGCAATTGGGATCTCGGGTTGAAGAATTAATAAATGCAATTACGGAATTAGGTTGCATTGGCATTATAGGTACAACGAGTCCTTTAAAGTTTAACTGAAAAAAAAGCTTAGTTCTACATCTGATATTTGAATACGCTGAAACATTTTGATCCATCTAACGGATTTTGTATTTTTTCACACGACGCTAGAGCAATAACTATAGTAATAACATACCAGACGCGGAGACTTTGAGTTTAAAAAAAGCCAGCATTTCCAGGATTAAAGACGCTCAGCCTGGAAAAGTCACGGCTGAAGAAAGAACGAAAATGACAGTAAGATATGTCTTGCAAAGAATGGCTTACCATTGTAGTAGTTCAAGCATAGAGGGGCAAGCGCATAGAGGTGCCATAAATCCGAAAAAATAAGTTCATTCGATGCAATCGATATCTGTGGATAGCGGATAAACGGAGTAACGCATTTTTATGTGGTTGCCAGGCCTTTTGAGGGAAAAAGTGATTGTTTCAGTTTTACTCATAAAAAATATTAAACAGCATTAACTGTTTATGCCTAACATAAGGCCTGGCAATGCGCGGGGCTTTTTCTTTATTCATATAGTCTTAAGGGAAACAAACCAAACAAATAAAACAAAAACTGTCGCTGTCACAGTCTATTGGTGGACACTGTCGGATCTTAGCCATATTTGGTTAAACTTTAACCATCAGTACTTATCTTTTTTTGGGACTCCAGAGGCCAGTAACTGAATACTTATGAAATGGTATTATTTTTTGGGCCCGAAAGCGTTAGTGACAGATACATCCTTATGCATTATTAATTCATCCGTCTGTTCCCACGACTACTACCTGCAAATTACCTGCAAATTTGCAGTTGCAGGCGAATAGGATTTCTCCTAATATACACCTTCATGGGTGCTGTCTTGTTCAGGTTTCCAGTTGAATCTCCACTGTTTGCCTGACCACTCCTTGTCCAAATGTTGTTTGAAGCGATTTGTTGTTTGGCAGGTAACAGTGGAATCTGCTAGCGCGTTCCACAAGTTGATCGTCCTACTTGTGAAGAAGTTCTGTGCATGCCGCTTCAGTACAGGCCTGTTCTTCAGCTTTTTTGGTTGGCCCCTGGTGGTTCCTTCTGTTTTGCACGAAAATGATGGGTGGGATGTTGTTGCTCAAATTTGTGTACACAGCGATCATATCACCACGATTTCTCCTGTAGGTCGTTGGAGGGACCGGAGGCGTTGAGACATTTTGTTCAAACTTGGTGTGAGGGTCCAGCGTAGGTTATATTTAGGGGTGGGAGGCGGTTTCACCTAATTGGTGACACAAAAATGTCAATATTATTTGACAGTCGGTAGGGGTAAGGAAGTGTACTGATTCCAGAGCTGAACTTCGTTTTTTCGTCGGGAGGTTTTAGGTGAAAAGCTTAGGCTGGTGTCGGATGGGCCCCAAGATGAAGAGGCGGACTGAGACATCAGGACAAACAGTTATTCTCTACGGGGCCGTTATTTTTATGGGGCTGAGCTAACGAGCTCGTATCCCTGCCGGCCCCCAGTGATCAAAATATATCTATTTATTAATAGAAAAAGAGGTGAACCCGAAGCTTCTATCCCTCAGAGATGGGCGAATCCGAATCCGGATTCGGATTTGAATACAGGATTCGCCCTTTTTGCCGGATTCGAATCTTCTGCTTGTCGGGCTGGATTCGGATTCGGACTCGGGATTCCAAACACTCAATCTTACGAATCCGCTCAAATTCCTAGACTTCATCATTCCAGTTTCCGTTTGTCCCAATTTTTACACAGTGTGCTTAGGCAATCCAACTTTTTGGTCTCCACCACCAAACATCCTCAGTAATTCATCATACTATCTGATACCTTAGGTATAAGTGCTTTTTGTCACTTCTGATTTTTAAGCCATACCTATGTAAATCATTTTATTTTTATTAAGGTCGGATTCGAGTCCGGATTCGGATCCTCAGCATGAACTGGTGGATTCGGATTCCGAATCGGATTCGACCTAGCCCTGGATTCGGATTCAGATTCGAATCCTTTCATGATCGGATTCGCCCATCTCTGCTCTCCCTACAAAACACAAGAACTATTGTTTAACAACACTGCACTTTACACTGATACAAGGAATATACACTAAAAATGATTCAAATAGGCTCTGCAACTATAGATGTAAAACTTCAATACCTCCGTTTTATCTTGCGAAAATTGCGAATATTCGCAGAAAAATTGGAAAAATTGCGAAAAATTTGAAAGAAAGCTGAAAAATACCTAGCTCCCTTATGGAATTACAAGCTTCTAAACTCCCAACCTTTCTCCATTGTTTCGTTTTGTTCCTACGAATTTTTAGGTCGTGCCGAGTTTTGCTCGTTACGCAACTCAAAGTTTGACAGAATCTTCAACGTCCGCTGAGAACTCTTTCACACGCAAGGATATGAGAATCTTCTGCTTTTGAATTCTCTTATTTACGTCGTTTCCCAATTTTTAACCATGGTGCGTCCAGTTTTCAAATTTGCGCCCAGCCTCCGCGTCGGAGAGCAGGAAGGCTGGATAGAATCGACAAGCGCCAACAAGAAAATCGCTAAATTCGGGTGGAGAGTAATTATGTTATCGAAAAATGTTTTTTCTGATTCGCTTCATAGTGAAGAGATCATTTCTAGCAAGAGTTTTGCATTAAGAATAATGAATAAACCTAGTTAGAAGTCCTTATTCGAGACCGGTCCCATTGTTTCGCTTGTGAGAAGTTCATGACTTTTTCACGTGTTTATTGATTATTATGGTGGGTTTTCATAAGAAATGAAAAAAAAGACGTAAAAAAAGTTCACATGAATGACTTACTCACTTATAGACCTCCAGCATCCGGTAGCATCCACTGACAGCGCAGAATAATTATACCGCAAATGAGTTTTTTTAAAGTGAGAAACCCCTCTTAATATGCCAAACATCCTTTCTGCTAAGCTTAATCTATAGGGGAGTTAAAGGTAGGTTATTTCTGATATTCTTCAAGTTCAGTCAGTACAAGAATCTAATTTGCAAGACAAACAAGAATTTCTGTCTTCCGGATATGAAACCATGGCCCCTCCCCTGCCGATCCTGTTTTATCTAACCTAGTAATCAAATAAAATATAATCACCAGTTACAAATAAAAAAAAACTCTCGTACGTATCCTTCGTCTCGAAATCACACTAATTGCCTTCAAATGCAGTGCAGCCTGACTCATCCCCAGTTATCCATCAAAGCTGCAAAAATCGCCTTCCGACGAACCTGTTGGACATGATTGCGTGCCGTGCTTGGGCATGATTGTGTAGTGAGGGAGCAAAATCTCCCGAAATTGCATTTTTCTTGCGAAAATGGCGAAAATTCGCCATATTTTTCAGTTTTTTCCGTATTTTTCAATTTTGCGAAATATTTCAGTTTTTCGGAATAGTAATATATTCCGAATCCAAACCGCATGAACCCGTCCTTGGTTGTTCAGTATCGGAGGGTAGAGCCCGCATTTAAACGAAACGCGGCCCCGGTTTAACCAGGACGGTCTGCGCCAAGATGGATATTTTCCAATCTTCTCCACTTCATTTTACCACAAAACTTATAAACACTTTTCTAAACATCAGTTATCTTTCTTCTCCCCCACCTTTTTTTTTTTTGTTTTCTCTCTACCCCACATCACAGCCCGGCTGAGATTCGGGAAGCGACTAACCTAGTCCGGGTTGCGCTTCGGGTTCGGAATAGTAATATATTCCGAATCCAAACCGCATGAACCCGTCCTTGGTTGTTAAGTATCGGAGGGTAGAGCCCGCAACCACCTACTCTTTCCCCTTTTCTCACCATTCCTCCAGACCCAAATCCAATCCCAAATGGAATAACGCGATATACCGTTAAGTTATTATTTCATATAATAATGTGTAAATTCTGAACTTGACACTGCTCCGGTTGCCAAATTTCCCTTTTGTTCACTTGAAATGGGTACGCTAATGTCAGGGCGACGGGTCTTGTGTGGCCGTAAAGGTGAGAACCGCGCTTATCCCAGCCCATTTGGCCGAAAAATGGACAGGCTGGGTAAGCCTCTCTGTGCCTGTATATCTTTCAGCCATGCCGTTCGATTTCCATCCCATACAAGCTTGTACTACTGCATCGTCTGATATACTCATTTTGATTGTTGCCCCTGCTCAAAGCGCGTGAGGCGTTACCCCGTCATACAGGTCCATGTCGACAACAGTTTTTTCAGTGCCACTCGGGGCGTCATCAGTGTATAGGTTTTCCCTGAATTTTCTCCACCTCTTATCTTGGGGAACAAAATAATTTATGTGGGCCGAAAATTCGTCATTTGAACGGCAAATTTTCATGTAATGGTCTAGCACTGACACTGGCCGAGCATGACACCAAAGCAAGCCAAGGCCATGAATCTGAATTTTTTGTTTTTGTTTTTTCTTTATGGCCAAAAACCTGACTTAAAACGTTCGTGGTTTTCCAATCGTACTATTGAAACATCAAAACGCTCTATGAAAACTTCCGGACACCCGCCATTGGGATCCTCTGTATGTCAAACAACCGCGAAACAATAAAAAACTATACCAAATAGAGAACTTGGTTTCAAAATGTGAACTGTTTTGAAATATTTTGTTCCTTTTCTGCAAATCGTTTCAGGGCTCCGCAATACATCTAAATTTTGCCAGCGACAACGGAACTGTTTGTTTTACTGACAAAAAACAATTTTCTGCTGAAACGTCAGTGATTTTGCGTAGTTAGAGAACGTGTTTCTGATCTAACAATACACTTTCGTAGTCCTCAAGGGCCAATGATCATTTATACCTCAAGTATATGCTTACAGATGAGTTTCTAGCCCTCTTGCATCTTAACCGCAAAGGAAATTTTTATGGCACTTGCCTTCCCGCCAAGTGCCATATACTGATCACTTTTCCATCGGTCGGCGGTCAGTTAGTCCGGTGTTTGCGAGTTAGGATACTTCCAGATGTGCTAGGACGATGAAACTTGCCAGGCGTAGTAGGGACCCGATCAAACTAACTTGGAAATAGTAACTTGCTCGATCCGACCATCGTGGGGGGAGGGAGGGGAGCCGGAATCAGGAACTTAGTGACACGCATAACTTTCGAACGCTTGATCGGATCTTAATGAAACTTAATATTTGGAAAGACTCTTAGATGTCCCATTTCAAGTCCGGACCGAATCCGATGAATGTGGGGGGGGGGGGACCAGAAATCACGTGCCGACACGCTTAAAGTGGAGCGATCGGGAAGAAACTTGGTGGGAGGGACAAGCACAAGTCCTAGGTACATCATTGACAGAACCGGACCGGATTCGTGCACTGTGGAGGGAGATGGAGGGGGTTGCGGAATTCCTGGAGACGGAGTTAAATTACTTCCAGGTGGGCTAGGACAATGAAATTTGGCAGGCAAGTCAGTGATCCGACCATATTAATCTGGAAATAGTCAACCTCTGGATCCGACCACCGTGGGGGGAGTGGAGGGAGGCGGAATCCGGAATCTTGAGGAATGTATAACACTAGAATGAGTGATCGGATCTTAACGAAACTTGATATTTGGAAAGACCTCGTGTCTCGGATGAACCATTTAAAGTCTGGACCGGATCCGCTGAATGTGTGTGGGGGGGGGAGCGGAGGGGAGAACCGAAAATCTTTAACATGCTTAGAGTGGAGCGATTGAGATGAAACTTGGTGGGAAGAACAAGAACTAAGGTAAGGTAAGGTACAATTTTAATGGCAAAAATAAATAAACCTGGTGTTTCTTAAAAGCATCAGACATGCCAGTGGCATAAAAAACGACGCTTCACCAATTCTGATGGGATTTTAAAAATTATTAATACAATTCTAGCCTAAAGTATTGTAAAGAAAAAACAAACGAACAACTATCACACATCAACACTAAAATTTAAGGACAACACGAGACTGAAATTTAAGGACAACACGAACTAGATACACCAGTGACAAAACCGGACCGGGTTCGGGCACTGTGAGGGAATTGGGGGGGGGGGGGGGGGATTTCGGTGATCGCGAATTAGGGAACTTCCAGATGTGCTAGGACCATGAAACTTGGCTTGAACATTAGAAACTTGGCAAGATTGGCTTAGAAATTGTCATTTCTCAGATCTGGCCATCCCTTAAAGTACTAATTGTAATCTTAAAGTACTAATCCTAACCACAAAGCACAAACAGTGCTTTTAAGCTAAGTACACATTTTAACTCAAAGGTGTTGCTCAAAAACTGATTTTTAGTACCCTTAAAGTGCGTTACTTAACCGAAAAGTCAAAAAGTAGGTGATTTGAGTAGGACTGCATAAGAGAAAATAGGACTGAGTTCTATATATGTTTCTTCAACCACGATTGTCACTTCCTGTTCGCAGTGTACACTGTAAAACAAATCTTGCAGTATTTGCTACTGAGATTAGTCTTGTCTCTAAGATAAGATTATCTCTTATTCGGATTAATCTTATCCCAGCAGAGATAAGATTAATCCCTTTAGGGAATATTGGAGTTAACTTTAATCCTTACTCGCAGAAACTTTTTAGAGTGTAAGGTGATGCGGTAATCTCGTATGAAACTTATTACACCAATTCGAATAACTCCTTATAGTCTCAACGCGTGTCGAAAATATGGTTTCCAGATAAGTAAAAAATGCAATCAGGGCCTACAGAAAATGAAAACAACTTCTCCCGCCCGTTGCGACAGATTTGGATCCTAATTGTGTTTAGTGTTTTTGGTTGATGCTTTCCCTTTAGCGGACTCCGTCTTCTCGATTAGACGGGTCATAGAGCACAAAATTTGATTTCAGTAATTGGTTAAAGAGAAAATGAGCACTTTAGGCATAGATAAAAGTTGCGTTTTTGCAGATACCATGGTATCTCATATCACGGTCAAAAGATGTTTTTTTTAGTTACCGTGGTATCTTGCTAGTCACCGTGGTAACTGATATTCAGAGCGTGTTTCACCCTTCTAACAATAGTAAGTATTAGTTACTACTACCGTTCCAACCTCACAGTTACTTTGCTGACCGTTCCAACCTTCTCGAAATAGTAACTAATATTGACTATTTGCTTACCATGCTTGGGAGTGTAGTAAGCATGGTAACTACGCATCTCTGTGACGTGATTGGTCGGATTCGCCCGTGGCATGATATTTTGCTGGAAAATAGAAAATCGTTCCGGCCTTGACGGCAAAACGTTAGAATTCGTGACGCCATGCGCAGTAACTACGTAAGTAGGGTGGAACTGGCTCTAAGATTCCATGGTCCCGACCCTGGTAACTGATCGCGGTATCTGAAAAGTCAATCTCACATTCATCATCACTAACACGGGAGGCCGGGTTTTTGTCAAATTGGTGGGAAAGAATTTTGGCACTTATGATAATATTAGTATTTCTTTTGGGATGGCTTCTAAAAGCGCAAATTCGTCAAGAGTCGTTTTTACAAAGCAACTGTTGTATCAGATACCACGGTAACTGCAAAAACGACAAAATGCAGATCCAGTTACGGTGGTATAAGATGTTATCATATATGCGTATAAGTTGACGCAAATTCGTCAAGAGTCGTTTTTACAAAGCAACTGTTGTATCAGATACCACGGTAACTGCAAAAACGACAAAATGCAGATCCAGTTACTGTGGTATAAGATGGTATCATCAAAAACGCCAACTAAAGTTTGTATTTGTGTGAGTCGTTTATGCAACACCTGGACTTTAACAAATCCAGTATTCTGCTTTTGGCTAATGCATTTCGTCTCAATCCCTCCTGTTTTATAGCGAGTGACGAGATTTCCGGTTGGCCCCCACCACCAACTCTCCCTACTGTTATTAAATCTGGTTCGCACGTGAAACGGAACGTATCCATATCCAGAATTTTTTTGTTCGGGGGGGGGGGGGGGGGGTCCCCATGGGTCGAACCAATAAGCACACAAAAGACATAGATCAGAAGTTAAAGCCTATATTAGAACGGCTATTTTTGTATGTTTCGAGGGGGGTCGAACCCCCAACCTTCCTCCCCCTCTGGATACGGCCCTGCGTCTGAAACAAGGGCGTTTTCAAAATTTGATAGTGCAAAACCGATATGTTGGCTTGTTGGATTGGAGCTATGTTTCCGCCCTTCTTGGCAAGGGTGGAAATACTTGTGTAAAGTTCGTTTTTCCAACTTGAGCGGTTTTGAGCCTGAAGGGGACCCTTGCCAAGAAGGGCCGAAGTATAGCTCTAATCAAATTCAGCTGACGTATCCGTTTTCCACTATCAAATATGATTCGCTGTCAGCTTGGGCTGAAGGAATATTTGTTGTTTTCCAAGTATCAAGTTTCGTTCGATTCCAATCACTTGTTCAAGAGTTAGGCATACTTCAAGATTCCGGATTACCCCTTCCTCCACCCACCCACGATGGTCGAGTCGGGGAGTTGACTACTTTCAAGTACTTTTGGTCGGGTTCCATATGCCTGCCAAGTTTCATCTTTCTAACACATGTGGAAGTACCCTAACTGGCGATCGACGGACTGACCGACATACCGACCGAGGAAAAGTGATGGGTATGTGCTACTTAAGCCGAAGGCTACACGTGCCATAACAAAGCAAAATGGAATTGTAAAGATAATAGACAAGATAAATGAATTAGTATTCGCAGTTTAAAAGCTAAGTATTTAAAAGTTATTTTAAAATTAGTATTTAATTCTTTGTTTATATAATATTATTGACTTTTTTTATTAGGTTATATTTATTATAGCAGCGAAATCAGTTTTGTTGAGTTTAATTTTAAGTAAGCAATAATTCGTGGTTGAAATGTTTTTTGTTTTTTCTTGGTTTTAAAGGTTTCTGGTAGGTGGGTGCTCAAAAAAATCCTTGTTGTATAAGTAGGATCTTTGAGCGTAAATCCTACTTTTTCTTATTTTAGTGGTTTGTTTTTTATTTTTTTTTAGGTGGACTTGAAAATTAGGTAAAAAGGTTGTTTAATTAAATTGTTAAATAAGGGCCACCGTAAGGTGGGGTTCCCTAGGGTGGAAGGGCACCCTTCCTGCGGGAGTTTGCATTTGGTTCGTATATTTTGATGGAATGTTATTGTAGTTGCCTGATTTGAGAGTCTGCTTTTTCGCTGATATATTAAATTTTAAATAATATTGGTGTTAAAGTAGAAGGAAAAATAAAGAGTATTCAGAGAACCAGAGGATTGACAGCCTGACGAGGACCCTTGCCAAAAAGGCCGAAATATCGCTGATGAAGAATCATAGCTGACCTATCCGTTGTAAACATTGTTTGAATAAAGGTTTCAAAGAAATTAAAACCTGCCGTCACCAATCACACCTATTTTGGAAACACATTAGCTGCGTTTTTTTTTTTTACCACAGTTTCAGGTCACCTTCGAACTCGAAGGTCTTCTTCTTAAATACCGTTTTTAGTCGCCGGTCGACGCAGCTGGTCAATGTTATCTTTGAGCAAAAACGTAATTTAGCGTTTTGGCACTAAATCTAACCCTGTTTTCTAACCCAATAAGTTTATATTTTATATTTAGTGGTTAGGGGGAAGAACAGTAAATGTAATATGGGTTTTAATTTTAAAAGTTAGGTGACGTAAATAGTTTAAAAGGGGGTAAAAATAGATTAAAATTAACGTCACTGAGGGATGGAGGAGTAGCCACAAAAAGTACGGAAAATGATTTTCATTGTTTTATATAAATAATATAAAAATAAGTTAAATTAGATAAGATGCTACGGGAATTGAAAAAAAAAAAAAACCTTTTTATTACTCATGCCTCCTGCTCCGTCATGCCTCTTTTTAGTCGATCCCTGTGTCTTTAAAGGACCTGTCTCACCTATAATACTGAAGCAACCTACTTCCATAATCACTCCATATATTTCTGAACCCGGAGACCCCAATTTCGTACGGTACATTCTAACCCCTCTAACAAAACCACACTGATTTTCTCACTTGCCGTGTTTTGCTACCTTTCGATGTGTATCACGATCTCGACGGTTATCTGCGAGAAGTTTTTCCATCAGAAAAACCGGTTTTGTAAATTGTTTCCCTGTTTGCGCTACAAGGCAACGGGTGTCGGAAAAGTCATAACACAACAAAAACTGTGGGTTATTTGTTCAAAGCACAGCCTGGTTTCAAAGTATTCAAATAGTTTAATGTAAGTTGAAGAGTAAATAGTGCGAGGAGTCCTTTAAAGTTTAACTGAAAAGCCAACTTATTTTTGTATCATTTAATTGAACACACTGCTTTATTTGGTTTGTGCAAAGGAATTTTTTGTTTATTTTCACTATTTGCTCTAGATTGACGTTCAGAATATCTGCGACCGTCGTCTCAGCGCAAAATGCTACTATGATGCAGAAAATTTGAATCTCAGTCGAAACGTGGCTTTTCAGTGGCCTGAGATCGTCTTGCGGAAGGTATCTCACTGCGTGAACACTTATGTTCCGTAAATCGTTTTCTAAGCATAAAACACAGTTAGAAGCGATACAGGTACCACAAATCCGACAGGGAAATTCCACTTTTTGAAAATCGATTATTCGTGAATAGCGGAGCAATGAAGTAACGCATTTTCATGGAGTTCTCAAGCCTCTTTAATTGAATAAGTGAGGAGTAAATAGATTGTCATATATCAGCCCTTTTCAGTTAAACTTTAAGGCCGCGTTCACAAGTATGCCTAGCACGCGTGTTCAAGCGTAGCCAGGCACTGAGAGCATGTTCCATCCTACTTACCGTAGTTACTACGCATGACGTCATGAATTCTGGCTTTTTGCCGTCAAGGCTGGAACGATTTTTCTATTTTCCAGCAGGATCTCACGCCAGGGGCGAATCCGACCAATCACGTTCCAGAGATGCGTAGTTACTACGCTTACCACGCTCCCAAGCATGGTAAGCAAATAGTAACTATTAGTTACTATTCCGACAAGGTTGGAACGGTCAGCGTAGTAACTTTTCGTGAGGATGGAACGGAAATAGTAACTAATAGTAACTATTGTTACAAGGGTGGAACACGCTCTGAGTTCTAGAGATCCTGGAACTCCGTGCCTAGGCATTGGTGTGAACGGTGATGGTAGGCACGTGCCTAGACATGTGTGCTTGGCTAGGAACCCGATGAAATATTTATCTGAAAATAGTACTATGAAGTAGTACGAAAAAGTTGCATGCAGTACTAACGATGCTACTACATGCTTCTACTTCAAGGCTACCGTGTTACTGCATACTACTATATGCTACTATTAGCAAGACTGGATGCTACTATGGCAAGACATGATGCTACTGGATACTACTACATAAGTTTATTCAAACAATGTTTACAACGGATACGTCAGCTCTGATTTTTCATCAGCGATATTTCGTTTACAGGTTTGTTTCCTTCTCCGAAGTTGAACAGGAAGACTGACAGCCTGACGAGGACCCTTGCCAAGAAGGGCCGAAATATCGCTGATGAAAAATCAGAGCTGACGTATCCGTTGTAAACATTGTTTGAATAAATGTTTCAAAGTCAGCTTGGGCTCAAAGAATATTTATCTACTACATAAGATTGGACCAGTCTGAGGCACATTGAATGGTAGTATTCTTTGCTAGTACATAGTATTACATGCAACGTTTTCGTACTACTACCATACTACTACGCAGGCTACAAATTTTTCATCGGGAATGCGTGTGAACGAGGGATAAGGAAAATACTATTAGCTTACGTGACTCTTCTTGCCCTTACAATTATTTTATTTTTCTTTTAGATTGACCATCCATGTACGCCGATTGTCCCGTCGACCCACCAAGAACTAAAGTGGTTTACTGCCGAAGAAATCGAAAGCTCAGCTGTATCAACAGCAATGAAAAAAGTATTCCAGGTAAGATACTTTAGAGCGAGTTCCGCCTTAATTACTGTAGTTACTACGCATGACGTCACGAATTATGGCGTTTTGCCGCTAACAGTGCGAACACACGATCAGGAACGGGGAGCTCCCGGACTGGAATTCCTGTCAGGATTTTCTGCACTATCATCACTTCCATAGGGAAAAGTTGAAAAAATTTCAACTTTTCCATATGGAAGTGATGATGGTGTAGAAAATCCGGGCAGGAATTCCAATCCGGGAGATCCTGACCCTGATCGTGTGTTCGCACTATAAGGCTGGAACGATTTTTCTATTTTCCAGGCAGGATATCATGCAAAGGGTAATCCGACCAATAGTTACTATTGGTTAGGAGGGTGGAACACGCTCTTACACGCCTTTTGAATTTGAAGATGATAACGGATTCAGAAGAAATCTGTGTGCTGCCCCCCGCCCTCCATTTCCCCAATTAACGCTAAAATCGCCTGTAATAAACACTATTCGTAATAAAGATAAATACTGCTTGAGCCCAGGCGGACTGGGAAACATATGTTATATAATGGTTTAAAACGGAAAGTCAACTATGATGTTTCTCAGCGGTATTTCGGCCTTTTTGGCAAGGGTCCCTCGGACTGTTGTTAGACTGGAAGAACCGAACCTTACGATCGGTTCAGCTGACTTTTTCGATTTTAGTATAGTGTTCATTTTTGTACAGTCCACTCTTGCGACCAAGGTAGCCGGTTTTCGGTTTCCACCGTTTTTACAGGAGTTCATAACTCGTTAACCATTACAGATATCAAGTTGAAAGTTGGTGGCACTGGGTGTAGTTGTGCCTTTTGGCCCCCCCCCCCCCCACACCCACCCTTCACAACTTCACCACAGCTGGATAAAGGGCGATGAAATTCCTCGTAATTGTAAATCCTAGGGTTGAGAAAATACTTTCAAAGTTGCACCTCCCCCACCCACCCCGTTCATGGGCAACAGAACAGCTTGGCCCAGATTGCACGAGAGTAAATCTCATGACCCGTGACGTGAATCTAGAGGTATCAAGTTAAAACTTCAAGCCCAAACCCCACTCCCACTTGGTTCAGGGGCAGTTGAGCCCAGATTGCCCAGTTTTTAATGTTTTTAACTTGACAAGAACTGGAGTTAGGACGATGCAATTCTTTGTGCTTTTAGATCTTAGGGTCGGGAATACCACCCTCCCACATTCCACGTTCATTGGCAAATGGGCCCAAATTGTCCATGAGGTAAGTTTTTGACCTTTGACTGGAATTCCCGACCCCCCCCCCCCCCTCCCACCCTTCCGTTCATGGGCAACTGGGCCCAGATTTCCCAAGAGTCAAGTCCGTGAATGACAGTTCTCTAATTCAGCTCTTGTATACTTGTGGATATATGTGTATAGATGTGGATTTTGGTGTAAGAGCAACAAATAAGACCCCGTGACGTACTTTACTCTTTAATGAAAAGTTCGAAACTGGGTGGTTTTGTCACGTTCTTAATGAAGTTGAGACGAAAAGGGTATTAGGAAGCTACGGTTTGGTTTATTGCACTTGTTATTACCTTGCCTATTGAAAAGAGGTTTAAAGGGTCGGACAGGCTGGAAAGACACTCAGTATTAAATTGGAACCGTCCTTTCAAGATGGTCTTTGGATTTCTACATGCGGTTTGTTTACATAAAAGCTTTTAAAACTGCATGCAAAATTTAATTGTTACTTTTCCTTAAGCAGGATGATTTCAAATTAGGTTAATTCAATACTTGTTTGGTTATTCGAGATATACGTCTTAGTTCGCCGTCCGTAAAAGATGTGATAAATATTTTACTTTAACACTCCACGTTTAAATAAATATATTCTTTATTTCTATATTAGCTCAGCAGAGTATGGCTAGCAGAGGATCGTAATGACGTCACACAGGTCAAAGCATTGATGTATAATGTAAAAATGTGTGATAGTAATGTGTAGGCCTACTTAATATAATACAGGTCATACACAAAGAGTTAACTGGGAAATAGTATGATGAGGCATCAAGAGTTAAAATGGGAATAAAATAAGGTACGAATTATGACAAATGAATGAATGAATGAATGAATGAATGATTTATTTGCACATTAAAGCCATCCGGCCATCAAGCAACAAAACGAAACAAAAAGTAAACAATCTTACATGCGCATATACACACTAACACACTCTTAATATTTTTAATTTACACTGAATACTTTCTTAGCACTAAAAACACAATTTCCCCATCAGAAGAAATCTTTCCGGTGTTTAAAAGCTAACCTGAGGAACTTCCCAATAATTCTTATTTCTTTAAAATCTTTACTCCCCATCATTTTAATAATCCATTTCTTATCAGTTCCCCCCAGGCAGATGAACTAGGTGCGTGGTAATTTGAAGCCGATTTCTTTTTTCAGTTTCTAGCCTAGTGTTGCGGTGTTGGGTGGTTGATTCTCAGGTAGGATAGATGTATGGTTATCTGAAGACAGACATTTCAGTCCGAAATCAATGGTATACTTGTGTCTACGGCACGCCAGAGTAGGAAGACACAGTTTGTTGATGCTGTCGTCGTATGTGGAACAATTTTGGCGAAGATTGTGCCTTGCGCACTTGTTAGCCACTGTTTGCTTATGGTACAAGAAACTGTAATTGGCCGATAGCTTTTGCAAAGGTCCGCGTCTTTCGCTCGCTTAATCACCGATGTTATAGTATTTGCTACTAGGATTAACCTTGTCTTTATTGAGAGAAGATTACCTCTAAATCGGATTAATTTTATCCCAATAGAGATAAGATTAATCCCAGTAGCAAATACTGCATCCGTATTCGGATTAACTTTTTAAAGTATATATAGTGCGTGGCTAGCATCAAGCGAACGAATAAAACGTGCAGATACTAGACACTGTAAAAGTTTCTCCGAGTAAGGATTAAATTTAATTGCAGTATTTGCTACTGGAAATAATCTTATCTCTGCTGAGATAAGATTAATCCGAATTGGAGATGTAACATAAATATGCTTAACATACATAAATATGACCTCATATTTATAGTGCAAAACGGACACCTCAGCCGAATTTTATTGGAGCTACATCTCGAGCTATGTTTCGGAACTATATTTTTATATTTGTTTTTTCCCACAAGTTTTTTTTCCCAACTTAAGCGGTTTTGAGCCTGAAGAGGACCCTTGCCAAGAAGGGCCGAAATATAGCTCCAATAAAATTCAGCTGACGTATCCGTTTTCCACTATCAAACATGATTCGCTGTTAGCTTTGGCTGAAGGAATATTTATAAATATGAGATCAGTTGCCAATGAAGTGAAGATAATAGTAGTAGTCTGCTAAGTGCTCATAGGTATTCGTAACTAAGGAAAGATCCTCCACTACCTGTCCCAGGTCGCTGTGACCTGACAAACAGTGGCCAACTCGCAGGCTGAACTGGAGAAAATGGTATCGAATCTGCGAAGTCAAGTATCACCAGTTTAATTTCCCGGTATATTATTCAGCGCCTAGAAACTGTTGTAAGATCAGTAGGTTTCAACTTCCCTTTTTTATTTGATAGCTACTTTATTCTCTAACTTCCGTTTATGTCGCTGATACCTGGCAACAGTCTTTACTCGCTGGAAAATACCTTTAAAAAAAAAAATGTAATTCTTTTCAAGGTTTGGAAAAAGTCCCTGTTGAAGCGGGAGACCCCCAACCCGTCAGCACGTGGCCGCAAAAGAAAATCTGCAAACCTTGAAAATGGCGATAAAAAACAACAAAGCGTTGCTTTATTCTTTAAGAAACAGAATGTGTAACTTGCCCGCTTGATTGCTCATATGTATCCGATTGTATTAATAAACATTTTTGCATTTCTCGAAAATCTGCTAACCATAAGTTGAAATGGAAACGGGTTTTGTGTGTGGCAAATATCGTATGGTTTGCCAATATTGTGTTATTGTGTGTATTCAAGCCTGGCCGATAAAACGGCGTGAATCAGTTTAGAAAAAAGATTCTCAGTTGTTGCACAATGTAACAAGTAACAAGTGCATAGACTGACCTAAAAATCTTCGGTTATAGGTTTTTGTTAATGCGTTAGGTCGCTTCCGACTGTCATCTCACTTATGTGCGCGTTCCTTCATTCTTCATTGGAAAAACAATAAGACCACAAAGACTCTACAATTTTTTTTTAAAGAATCCCTCGCACTATTTAGCCTACTCTTCAACTTACTGTATTTCAAAACTAGGCTGTGCTTTCAACAAATAACCCACGGTTTTAGCTGTTTTAAGCCTTTCCCGAGAACCGTTGACTTATAGCGAAAACAGGGAAACAATTTCCACAACCGTTTTTTCTGACGGAAAAACTTCTCGCAGACAACCGTTGACAGCGTGATAGACATCGAAGGTAGCAAAACAGGGGTGAGAAAATCAGAGTGGTTTTGTTAGAGGGGTCAGAATGTACCGTGCGAAATTCGGGTCTCCGGGCTTAGAAATATATGGAGTGATTATGGAAGTAGGTTGCATTAGTAACTAGGTAAGACAGGTCCTTTAAACATTTAGGGTTGTTAACTAACCTGAAGCTCAGAGAAGCCGCCGGCACGGAGAGTCCTAGCGCAATCTCAATTAATCTGTATCTAGTATAATGATATTATATTATGTGTAAAATTATATAATAATAATCAAACTTCACCTTACAATCGTTTAATTTACAAAATAATAAACATTTTGTCAATTTCACTCTTGAACTGGCTCACTGGCTGTCAATTGGCTGTTTCTTTGAGTATCTGGTTCCAGTGACAAAACATGAAATTAATCAATCCACGTGGCACTGATCCCGTGACGAACTTCTCCTTGACTTAGCTCCTGTTTTGATGCTCCAGATAAGCGAGCGTGTTGCTGACGAACTCAAAGCGCATGGCAACCCTTCCACTGCTGCAACAAATAAGCGATGAAATAATACTCTATATGACTAAGTCCAAAACACGCCAGTGATCCTCAGGAAGAAGGAGTAAGCGTGTCTCAACTCAACGACTCAAATCCTGTGTCAATCAGTCACCGCGATCTTTGGGCGAAGCTTTGACACCACTTCTGCCTTTCTTCCACTAGCTACCGGGAGAGGCCGGAGATTTTGCATCGGCAAGGTGAGATAGTCATCAAGAGTATTTGGGAGAAGGTTTTGGATATTTGAAATTTGTAATTTTTTTAACTTTCACGATAACTTTCAACGATCACTTTTCCATCGGTCTGTTAGTCGGTTGGTCAGTCAGTAGGACGATCGCATTTATTTTGTACCCAAAAGCTAATCTTGGAGAATGCATATTAACAGACATAAGGAAAACGCAACGTAGTGACGGGATTAATCAGTACGACAATTTTGAACCTCTGATCTCACTTGACGAACTGAACCGCTTGGATTCAGTCCCTCCAAGTCTGCACCAAATAAGGCCTGTAATAGTTTGGGAGTAGGTTTTGATCTATTAGTAACTTTGTTTTCTTCATTTTTTCGTTTATCTAGTCAGGAGCGTCACGTATGGGGGGGGGGGGGGTCCTCCCCCCACCCAATATTGTCTGCCAACCGGTAAAAAATAGACGAGTTGGTGCCGCGATTTTTGTAAAAATATTCGATTTTTTTCTTGAAAATAGTTGATTTTTATTGAAAACGATCAGTTTTTCGTAAAAATGGTCGACTTTTCTTGAACTCAGTGTTTTTTTTTTGTCAAAATAGTCGTTTTTTTTTCGTAAAAATTACCGTTTTCTTAAAAAAGGGTCATTTTTTTTCTTAAAAAATAGTCGGTAAAATAACCAGACAGTCGGTAAATACCTTGCCACCCCCCCCCCCCCCAAAAAAAAAAACCATTTTGGCTAGTAACGCCTCTGTATCTAGTAGCCTACTAAAAATAATTAACAATGTACATTAACACAATAAGAAGAAGAACAAAGTTTTCGATGGGATCCCAAAAATCTAATATTGATTCAAACAATTGGGTCATTCTTCGCCATTCAGTCTTCGTCGGATTCCTTGAATATTTTTACTGTTAAAATAAAGTTCAAAATGGATTCAGCACGTTTCCTTGCCCTGATACCGAATCTCTAATCGATTTCAGAAACAACTTTGAGCTTCAACCAAATTTCGAGTTTCAGCCGAATTCGTGATGAACCATTTGTCCAGCAAGAAATCTGAGTTCACATATGGATTCCGTACTCCCTCAGTGAATATCTTATTAGCTTATAAAACATACTTGTTTTTACCATAGATTCCAGACCCATCGTCTGCCTTTAAAAATAGGACAAAAGGACCCATGTACGAACTTGACATGTACTTGACCACTGCATCCTTATTGAACAACATCCTTGCTTGAAATTTCCTCGTTTGAACATAATATATCAACCCCTTCGACCTTCGATTACGCTAGATCTCTCCGATTTCACACAGAATAAACAAATGAATGCCGACATCCATGCGCAGAGCTATACTAGTTTCAGAATAAATGTGTAGGATTGCTATAGCCGAAAACTGGTCGATAAATTTTGTGTCCGGTTCTCGCCGGAAATCCACTATCTCAATAGCTTTAAAAAAATATTTTGTTTCCGCTCAGTTTTAAACCCCCTCCCTCACCCCTAAATATAGGGCTACAGAGCCCGTCTACGAACTCGAGCTTACTCTTGACCCAAAGACTCCTCACTCCAAGTTTCATCAAAATATCTCATTTCCTTCGAGAGTTATAGTGCGCACAGACGGACAGACGGACAACTTTTGCGATGTCATAGGTATCCCACCATTTACGTTTTGGGATCCCAAAAACCCATGTACAGCAAATATTGCGGCCCCAGAAGCCATGCTTTTGACGGGGTTAATCACTACGAGAAAGTTTCAACCTCTGATCTTACTTACTGATGTTAATATTATCTTTGTCAGCCATTTTCCAGCTTCTTTGAGCTCATTCTGCCACGATGATTTGTTTACTATGACATAATTAGACAAAGAATCAGTCATCTGGCCAAGAAGTTAAAAGACATTTCTGGAACCCTAAATGTAAACTGCAAAAATATATATCGACCATACGCACATGATCACACGAAAATGGCGGGTCAGATTTAAATTACTTAATCACTTACTTGCTCAGTTACATCAGTACCAACAAACCAGATTCAACTACGGAGCGAATTCTGCAGGAGAAAAGGGAATAAATTCACACAAAGATTAAAGAAAGAAGAAAAAGAAAGAAAGATAGAAAATTAGTTGTTTCTCTCTCCTCATATTGTTTGACACTGGTTAGGGTTTTCGGCCTGGGCTTAAAAAAATAGAATAAAGATTTACTTTGCGGAGCGTCGATAGCATTTTTGGGGGGAGGGCCATCACACCAAAAACAACAAAAAATAAAAAATATTAAAAAACATGAACACTGTGCCTATATTTAAAACTATAGGGAACAATTTTTCCTGCCTATCCGGAGGAAGCTTCCAAACAAATAGAATGGAAACCTTTCGCTTTCATTCTCTCAATAATCCACTCAAGTGGTTTATTGTTGGTGTCTATAAATTATTATTTTAAATTATTATTATAAATTATTATTACCTCCCGTCCAGGGTGATTACGAATCATATTTGAATGTGTCAAACCGATACCTCAGCTGTTTCATTCTAGCGATATGTCCGTCCTTCATGTCAATGGTCCTCTTCAGACTCGAGTTAGAAGACCATGATCGCAGGTCCGTTTTAAATAAAATTCAGCGGACTATCCTTTTTTTTTCTTTTTTTTTTTTTTTTTTTGACCCGCGTAGCATCTTTCCAAACATTTTAATTGTTTACTTTTTGGGCTACGACTCCTCCACTCGGTGACGTTAATATTTCCTTAATCTCTTTAACGTCACCTACTCTTTCTAAACAAACATACACACTTCAAACTGTAATAAATTTTAACTTCTGCATTTCAACTATATAATTTAATTTTTTTAATTTAAATTTACCAATCTTGATACTTATTTATTCTTATTTCAATACAATTATAAACCTTTTTCTACGGAATCACCACCTCTACACATACAAAACTTCTACAAAATAAAAACGAAAAAAACACCACCGTCCCCTATAATCTAAAATTAAACTCCATAATCCATAATTTCAAACCACTCTATTTACTTTAATCTTTAGCCTAGTTTAAATTTGAAAAAAAAAACATAAAAGTTTCCAATCTGCCCCCAAACGATATTTATTTTAATTTTTTACAATTTCTAAACAATTTACTTTAATTTTCATTATTCATTTCTTAATCATTTCACAATAAAATTATTCTCCAAGACCTCTTCATTTTCCCTTATACTTTAAAATCAATGTTATTTATATTTTTATTATAACAGCGAAACAGCAGACCCTACAATAAGAAAACCGTAAAAATAAATAAATAAAAATGCAACTTCCGCCCTAGGGAACCCCTCCTTACGGTGGCTTTTATTTAACACTTCAGTTTATACAACCTTTTAACCTAATTTTCGAGTCCACTTAAACCTAAAAACAAAGAATATGATTTACGCTCAAAAGATCCTACTTTTACAACAAGAAGGAGGATTTTTTGAGTTTACAAAAAAAAAACTTTAAAAACAAGAAACATTTCAACCATGAAATTTCTTACTAATTTAGATTTAAACAACACAACTACTTTCGCTGCTATAATATTACAACCCAAATAAACCAAAAACTATTACATAATTAAAAATAAAATAAATAATAATTTTAATTTAAACTTTAAACACATAAGTTTAATACTTCAAATACTAATTTTTCAAATCTTCAACATTTTATTCATAGAGGCAGATTTATCAACCACTCCACATCCATCTTTTCACGCCATTTTCGACTACTGCTCATCATTTTCACATAATTTGAAAGCTAACAACCGAATATGTCCGTACGAGTAGCTTTTTATGGCACTTGAGCTTACTCAAGTGCCATATAGCGATTGTTATTTCTGTCCGTCAGTCGGTCTGTCGGTCTGTCGGTCCCGGTTTTGCTAGTTCGGGCACTTCCAGATAAGCTAGGACGATGGAACTTGGCAAGCATATCAGGAACTGGACCAGATTAAATTAGAAATTGTCGCTTCCTCGATCCGACCATCTGGAGGGGAGTGGAGGGAGGGGGAATCCGGAAAAAATAGGAAAAATTAGATATTTTTAGCTTACGAACGGGTGATCGGATCTTAATGAAACTTAATACATGGAAGGACTTCGTGTCTCAGACCCTCCATTTTAAATCCAGACCGGATCCGGTGACACTGGGGGGAGTTAGAGGGGGAAACCGGAAATCTTGGAAAACACTTAGAGTGGAGGGATCCGAATGAAACTTGGTGGAAAGTACAAGCAAAAGTCCTAGATACGTGACTGATATAACCGGAACGGATCCGCTCACTTTGGGGGAGTTGGGGGGGGGGGGGGAGAAGTCCGAATTTGTAGTGATCCCGCGAGTTCCGTGCTTCCTGATGTGCTGGGACGATGGAAATTGACAGGCATGTCTGGGACCCGACCAGCTTAAATAGGAAATCATCAATTCCCCGATTCGACCATCTGGGGGGGGGGGGAGTGGAGGGAGGGTGAAGCCAAAATTTGAGGTATTTTTAGCTTGCGAACGGGTGATCGGATCTTGATGAAAATTGATATTTAGGATGACCTCGTGTCTCAGACACCTCACTTTAAATCCGGGCCGGATCCGATGACACTGGGGGGAGTTGGAGGAGGGAACCGGAAATTTTGAGAAACGCTTAAAGTGGAGGGATCGGGATGAAACTTGGTGGGAAAAACAAGCACAGGTCCTAGACACGTCATTGACATAACCGGACCGGATCAGGGCACTGTGGGGGAGTTGGGATGGGGGTCCGGATTTCTAGCGATCCCGCGAGTTCGGCATACTTCCTGGTGTCCTAGGGCGATGAAACTTGGCAGGTATGTCAAGGATCCGAACAGATTGACTTGAGAACAGCCGTTTCCCCGACCCGACCATCGTGGGGGGAGTGGGTGGATGGGGAGTCCGGAATCTAGTGGCGTGCATAACTTTTGAACGGGTGATCGGATCTTGATGAAAATTGATATTTAGGATGACCTTGTGTCTCAGACACCTCACTTTAAATCCGGGCCGGATCCGATGACACTGGGGGGAGTTGGAGGAGGTAACCGGAAATTTTGAGAAACGCTTAAAGTGGAGGGATCGGGATGAAACTTGGTGGGAAAAACAAGCACAGGTCCTAGACACGTCATTGACATAACCGGACCGGATCCGATGACACTGGGAGGAGTTGGAGGAGGGAACCGGAAATTCTGAGAAACGCTTAAAGTGGAGGGATCGGGATGAAACTTGGTGGGAAAAACAAGCACAGGTCCTCGACACGTCATTGACATAACCGGACCGGATCAAGGCACTGTGGGGGAGTTGGGGTGGGGGTCCGGATTTCTAGCGATAGCGATCCCGCGAGTTCGGCATACTTCCTGATGTCCTAGGGCGATGAAACTTGGCAGGTATGTCAGGGATCCGAACAGATTGACTTGAGAACAGCCGTTTCCCCGACCCGACCATCGTGGAGGGAGTGGGTGGATGGGGAGTCCGGAATCTAGTGGCGTGCATAACTTTTGAACGGGTGATCGGATTTGAATGAAACTTGTCTGGTGAGCTATCGCCTCGGACGTTCAGTGTCACGTCCGAGTCGGGTCCGATACCTGTGGGGATGGGGGGGGGGGGGATGTGGAAAACTCAAGAAACTCTAAAAGTAGAGGGATTGGGACGAAACTTAATGGATGGAACAAGCATTAGGCCTAGATGAAATTGACGGAGCCAGATTGTTTCGGGGCTCTGTGGGGGGAGTTGGAGGGGGTTTCCTGGAATTCCGGTAGTCGTGAGTTAGAATAGTTCCAGATGTAAAACGACAACGAAACTTTGCAGGCATATTAGCGACCCGAATTATCTTGACTTAAAAACCTGACACAACATACCCCCGTAAACTTCCGTTCCTAGATCCGAGCATTTTTGGGGGAGCAAGAGAAGAGAAATATGGATATGGATGGAATATGGAATTGCGAACGAGTGGTCTGATTCGAGTGAAACTTCATGGGTGATACGAATCGATGGCCTCGACATGTAAAACATGCGTTCGAACCATATGCGACCACGATTAGGGGAATTGGGGGTGGGGGGACTTTTGACATGCACAAAAACCAAATGGATGGACCGAATGAGATGCAATTCGACAGTGCCGAGTTTATGCGGTCTAGATTTGTTATTTGGCGTCTGGGCCGGATTCGGCCAAGGTAGGGGGGGGGGGGGGTACTGGAAACTTGCAGATAGACTATGCTCCAATTTCAATCAAACTTGATGAGGGAATTAAGAGATTGGGTCCGAACCGGCTCCGACAACGTTGGTGGGAAGGGGGGGGGGGTACCGGAACTTTCCAAAAATGCTCAGATTCGAGTGAAACTTGGTAGATGGTATAAACGAAGATGCTTTAGGTGGTCGATTTTTTTTTATTACGAACCAGATTCGGCCACGGTAGGTGGAAATAGAGTGAGTACCGGAAATCGTGTAGCACGTCTAGGGATCAAACAAATGGATTTATTGGGATGAAAGTTTGAACAGTCATGTGCATTTGCAATCGAGACGATGCCGGAACTGCTCAGAAATGAGTGAAACTAAATATCCTATTTCTATTTCCGAACCGCCTTTTTGGATGGCGGGTGTATTTTGTGACGTTTTCATCTACTTTCTTGTACAGCCTACTCGTACAAGTGCCATATGAGCTCGTAGCTCTTGTTTTCTTTTCCTTTTCTTCCAAACACGCATACACACATTTACAACCAGAAAGAATAAAGACACCAACTTCTTCTTATCCTTAATAATAAAAGATAGTTTCACAAACCTTTTCTTTTCTTCCAGCGTTGCTACACATAAACCCTCTTGGGCAGCTATTGTAAACAGTTCATCAAAAATGTTTCCATTAGCAGGGCATTCAAAAAATTCATGTATGATGCCTTCATTTACATCCTTGTCACACAATGTACATTTCGGGCTCTCCGAGCGCAAAAACCGACTCATTCGATCTCTGTATGGTAGAATTCCATGACTATCCTTTTAACGCAGTGAAATACGATTACAGTTTTTGAATGTTTTTATTTTTTTATTTTGTTTTTCCCGCAATGCCCTAGCGCTGACTTTTCTAACCCGCCCATAGGAGCTCTCAGTGAGTTAGCTGCTAGATAGCCCTTCAGTCCAAGCTGACTGCGAATCATATTTGACGGTGCAAAACGGATAAGTCAGCTACATTTTATTAGAGCTATATTTCGGCCCTGCTTGGCAAGGGTCCTCTTCAGGCTCAAGCTGGAAAATGACCTTGTTTAAAAACAATTAAAGATTCTTCCTTAAATATCCGATTTTATGAACTTCTTCTCTGAAAATTGGTTCGAGGTAAAGCTGGTGCTGTGATTTCGTTCTGGTCACGGCTGCAGTTTTTGCTGTACATTTGGGTTGCCGGAAGGGCAGAGATTTTTTTTGCATTTTGGTTTTAGAATTATCTGTCTCTTCTTCTTCTTGTCTTCTACTAATGTTTTTGAGTACGATATAACATGAATTATTGCGCTTTATAATCTCACGAACTTGTGATCTTCCAGTCTCTTTCTTGCCGGGGAAAGTTTCGTGACGTTTCGTTTTTTCTGGGTAGTAGAATTTGAAATTGCTGCTCATTTGTTGCTACAATACCTAAAGATAACTTATAAATATACTCATTTCTTAAGGTTAATCGCAACAGAATTGTTCTAAATAAAGAAATTGTTTTACCCTTGAAATCTATAAATAACATAAGCGACCAATTCATCGCGGACAATCTAGGTACATCACGAATCTATTTATTAATTCTGTTGCGAAGTAAATCAGTAGAGAGCAAAATGAACGTCTCGGCAGCCTCATTTTTATGCCACTTGCCCTTCGGCCAAGTGCCATCTGGTTACCGCAATTTCTGTCCGTCGGTCCGTCGTTCGGTCCGGGTTTCACTAATTTTGGCATTCCCGCATAAGCTAGGACGATGAAACTTGGTAGGCATATCAGGGACCCAAAAAGATTAAGCTGGAAATAGTCTCTTCCCGATCTGAGCATTGTGGAGGGAGGGGAAATTGGATTCTTGAGAAACTCTTGAATGGATGATCGGGTCTTGTGAAACTTGATATTTGGAAATGCCACGTGTCTCTGACGAACCACTTCAAATCCGGAACGGATCCGATGACTTTGGAGAGAGCTGGAACCGGAAATGTTGGGAAACGCTTAGAGTCGAGGGATTGGGTTGAAACTTGGTGGAAAGAACGTGACACTGTAAACGGATACGTCAGCTGAAATTTATTAGAGCTCTATGTCGGCCCTTCTTGGCAAGGCTCGAAACCGCTCAAGTTGGAAAAACGAACTTGTGGAAAACGAACTGAAGATTCTAGCTAGCCTTAAATATCTGACTCGGTGAATTCCTTCGTGAGAGTTCCTTAGAGTTAAAAAGGTTTCTGTGATTACATTTGGACACGGCAGCTGTTTTTGCTGCTCGATTGGGTGGTTGATCGGGTAGAGAGTTTTTTGCATTTCGGTTGATCCTGGTTTTGTTGTAGAGAAGAGCTTGGGGTCTGAATTTGCTTACACGGACGATCCCACTTTGCAAGAACTTTTTGTAACGTACACCGGACTTCACCAAACTCAAACTCAAAATTCCCTCGGTAGAGAGGAAAAATGAATGTCTCGATATCCCTTATTTTAAAACATCCCCTCAAAATAGGCTGTAGAACCTCTCAAAATAACCGTTGAGAGACGAAGTCAACGTCTTGATAGCCCTATTTTCTAACCGTATTAGACAAATAGTCCAGAAGCTTCACTCTAAATATCCCCTCAAAATATGCTGTTTGTACTTCAAACCCAGTTCTCTCTCTGTTTCGTTATACCTAACATGTAAGTGCCATAAACACTGAAGAAGCCTCACAATTGTTTACTTGCAAGTGACTAGTCGAATTGCTCACCACCTTGATAAGGTTCGGCGACGCCGGGACTCGCAATTCCTTCCATGAGCATGGTGAATCATCACTGGATAAATAGCAAAGGAATCATTTAGTTGCTAATAGTGCGAACACACGATCAGGATATCTCGGCCAGATTTCCTTCACATTCATAATCAAGTTGACAAAATCTCAACTTTTCGATGTGGAAGTGATGATGGGGCCGAAAAGCCGTGCAGGAATTGGCCATATTCCTGTTCAGCGCTTCCAAGCGGACTAGTGTCTGTTAATCCCCCCATGCCTCACTGTCATTACTTGGCTCAGATATGGGCAAAATAGATCAACAGGTTAGTGAGTGGAAAACCTGTCATCTGTGTCCCAGGTAATGGAGGTTTTACGTATGTTTTAGCAGCAGAAAGGGAAAGCGACCCACTACCCTATGGATTCGACTTTTTACTATGTCTACACAAGTGTTGGTTAAGACATAGTAAAAAGTTGAATCCATAGGGTAGTGGATCACTTTCACTTTCTGCTACTAAAACTGACTAAAACATATGCAAAACCTCCAATACCTGGGACACAGATGACATGTTTTCCACTTACTAACCTGTGGATCTATTTTACCATGTCTGATCCAAATAACGACGGTGAGGCATGGGGGGATTAACAGAAACTAGTCCGCTTGGAAGCGCTGAACAGGAATATGGCCATTTCGAAACCGGGTGCACCTGACACTGAGCGTGTGTTCATTCGAGGGTAGAAGTATTATCACAGAGAGTACAAGAGGGAAAATCCACTGTATGAAAATCGACTACTCGTGAATAGATGAAATGTACAAATGTTTTAATAAGTAACTCACATAAAGTTTCGCACTTTATCGGGTTTCAAAACTATTTGAACGAATAAGCGACGGCTAATCCGATTTCTATCTTAGCCCTTTTTGTCTCATAGTAATTTGATTCTCACTAATATACGTTGACCGTCTTGTTTAACTTCGCCATCTTTCTTTCGTGAAATCAGTTGCTATTAGAATCGGAATGTTTGGTGACAAAAATCGTGTCTTGTTTTGACCAAAGATCAGATCAGAGTTTCGGTTTGTATGAAACAAAGCCTGACGGTTAGAGTAGGGTAAAGACTTCAGGTTTGGGTTTAATGTCACTTAAGTTTTGCCCGGGTTTTATTTATATGGTCTGGTAAATATTTTGTCCTTTGCTGCTAAGAATTCGTTTCCCCAAACCTTAGTGGAGTTCTTTTTAGATTATTTTAAGGACTTGATTAATGTTCTTTTAGTGAAATTTGGCTCGAAATGAAGCTTTCGGATACTTGAAAAATGTTCAGTCATCTTGCCGAAAAGAATGGTCTATTATGGATGTGTGAACATTTCTCAAATATGCGGCGAATTCGTAAGATGACATTTGTATTGGTTGGTAATTACGCTTGTGATTGATGTGTAGTCTCCGTCCGCCAAGGACTGATAATGATCAGAATTTCTGTCTTCGGCTAGTGCGCACATAAACAGCCGCGATAGTTTCCTGTGAATAAACAACTTGACAAATAATGATTATTAAAGCACAATGGACACTTCTAATGCTTTACTTTGTATTAAACACTTCACAAATAAACATTACCGACTTTCTTTAGAAGGCGCTACGAAAATCGGCCGTTTTCTTGTTATCCCTTGTCTTTAGCTCTCTGGCATTTGGGCGATCCAAATCTTAGGAGCTGGGATATCGTGGCAGGAAATTCAAAAACACCCAGCAATGCTTGATAGAAAAGGATATATTAGAGATGTCACCAAATTCAGGCCGCAGATGCAGTTTACCTTATTGTTCTAGTGTTTCATTAGAAGTTCCATGGCTTAAAGTGCCTATTCAAAGTTTTTCTTTGTGGAATAGTGTTTTGAAGCTTGATTAGCTTGCTTTATAAAATGTACCAGAATATGCAACAAGCTTATAAAAAATAACATAACTACAAAAATCATTCAAAAACAAATAACCTAGTCACATCTGAATTATACAAGCTGATTTATGCATAAAATAAAGATCTACTAAGTATTACAAGAAACATCACTTTTATCTTTGTCCAAGCTAGTAAACTGAGCATGTACTGGCCCCCAAAATTACGCTTTGAAATATCACAGAGAGGAAACTGTTGAAAAAGCTGCTGATCTAGGGGGTAAGCATTGTTCCTAGGTTGTTACAGAGTGGGATTGGGGTAGTTTGATGTGCCCATTGAACTTTAAGGTTATACGACACAAATATATAAAGCAAAAACGAAACAAACGCTGGTGCCTGCATCACATTGTTGGTTACACGGTCTCTATCCCCTTTGCTTACATATTCGACGAGGAAAACGGGTAAGTCAGCTACATTTTTATTAGAGCTATATTTAGGCAAGGGTCCTCTTCAGGCTGAAGCCGCTCAAACTATCATCGAAGTACGGAACTTTAAATCGCCCATTTATGCCGCCAACAAGTATCCATCCAAGTATATCAGATATTTAAGGAACAACCTTTAATAGTTTTCCCACAAGTTCAATGTCCAGCTTGAGCGGATTGAGCCGGAAGAAGACCCTTGCCAAGAAGGGTCGAAATACAGCTTTAATAAAAATGTAGCTGGCCTATCCGTTTTGCACCGTAAACATGAGTCGTAGTCAGCTTGGGCTGAAGGAATATCTACCTTTGCTTACCTCGTCTCAAGGCCGTATCCAGGGGGGGGGGGGGGGTGCCCCCCTCCCACAAACATACAAATCATTTTTTGTATTATGGTCGGAAAATTAATTCTCTGTACAATGGTATATTATTCATTTAGACAATTTAACCGAAAAGAAGCTTTTCTTTTCTTGGAAGGATTTCAAAATATTGCTATTCGCCATCGGAAAGTGGGTGGATCTTTAAAACCTAAGAACTTACGCAAAAATAGTTATCCAATTTTCAAACTCGGTAGGATGGTCTGAAACAGCATTGCCTACAGAGTGGTGTATCATTCGTTTAGAAATTTTAACTGGAAAAAAAGTGCTTCTCTTTTTGAAGGTTTTCACCCTGTTTTCACCAACGGCAAGCGGTTAAATCTTAAGAACCTAAGAATTTACTCAGAAATAGTTATCTAAATATTCCTTGAGCCAAACTGAAATAGTTATCTATTTTTCAAACTCGGTAGGATGGTCAGTACCAGCATTGCCTACAGAACTGTGTATCGTTCGCTTAGAAAATTTAACTGGTGCAGAAGTTTTTTTTTTTTAAAGGTTTCCACCATGTTTTCACCAACGCCAACCGGGGTGATCTTAAAAAGTCTAAGAACTTCCTCAAAACTAGTTCTCTTTCTTTTCAACTCGGTACGAGGGTAGAAATAGCATTGCGTGCGGTGTATAATTCGCTTATAAATTGTTTGAAAATAAAAAGATTAGAAATAGATTTTTGTCTTCAAATTAGGTTTTCTAAGTAGAATTTGTCAGTCGGGTCCTTGGATCAGAGCCAGTGCCGGTGGGCCATAGGCCATCCATGGGTCTTTGGCCCCTTTTTGTGAGGCAAAAACGTGAAAAGTCCAGCCCATTAGCTGAGTCAAGCCACACTATGGTCCACATCTGAGTATAATTTCGGTAATATATTTTAAGACGGTGCTAGGTAGTTGGTCACACTTAATGAACAAGGCAATACGGCTAGCAACCGTAACCTGATTTAGCCACAATTTACACTGACCGCTTGGCCCCTCGTTTCCCCTGGCCCCGGCCTAAGGGTAAAGAAGGCACTGATGAAAGCCGCTTAGTCTTTCAACTCTTGTCTGAGGTCAAACTAAGTTTGCTCTGTCATCGATCGCGCTCAGATTATCTTCATTGCTTCAGTTGTTTTGTGGCTTTCTCGGTTGTGGGGTTCACACCGATTTAAAACCATCTGGCTGCAATAAACTTGCGTTGGCTTGTTCAGTGGTCAGCCGCAGATTACCACTGAATTGCTACTGGGTTTAACAAAGTCTGAACAATTAGCCCAACCGCCTAGCCTATTTTTGAGTACACTACAGGCGTATTCTCGCCGTTCTCAGAGGACTCACTTGAGGAGTCCCCGGATTCTTGTTTGTCCCCGGGACTCACTCCCCGTAGTCCCCACGGACGGGGAATGCTCCGATTATCATCACCATCATAAAAAAGGAATCCCTCTCAGATTCAGAGGGGAATCAATTTTTGCTGGTAATTAAGTAAAAACAACCAGAATAAACAAAACCAAAAATAAAGTGGATCCAGACTAATTTCGTCAACTGCATATTTATTTTTAGAATAAAATCTATTTTGGAAGCATTCCCCATGTTCTCGTTGTTTTTCCGTACTCGAAGTCCGCGTGGAGTGACTTCTTATATTCTCGCCGTTTCCTTCGATTCCCCGAGGAGTCCTAGGGGAGCGGCGAGAATACGCCTTACCTTCCAACAGGCCCGTATCCAGGAATGTATTTCGGGGGGGGGGGGGGTGCCTTTCGGGGTTTTTGTTTGCCTGCGGGTCGCACAAAAAAGTACAAAAAAGACAGATCAGACGGAAAAGCCTATAAAAATACGTATTTTTGTATGTTTCGTGGAGGGGGTCCCTCCCCCCTGCCCCCCTGGGTACAGCCTTACCTTCCAAGATTTAGGAGTTGAAGTTGGTTTCAAGAACATGCAGGCTATACCAGTTCATAACCCTTCATGTTTAGAACTCAGCTTTTATTTTTGTATCAGCTACATGTCGAAAGGATGGTAAGATGGTTACAAGAGGTGTGTTCATGTAATTCAGCATGTAAAAGCTGTTTTTTATAATAAAGAGTATTCTAAAACTAAACTAAACTTCACTCCAACACAATCCGGAATAACACCTCTTAGCAAGGGTCCTCGTTCGGTTGTGGCTAAATGAAATGAAAATGTCATCCTTGACAACCTTGTCAACAAGCTCACTCAATTCGTAATTTTGTAATTCATTGTTTTGTTAGGATAGGGGTTTTAGAATTTGTGTCATTCCTTAGTGCCGAGTAATCGATGTTTCCTCTCTATTAGGGCATGTGAAGATTGGTTTGTTTACTTTGAATTTGCAAATAAAAAACCGAAAACTCATTGTCAGAGATGGGGTCGACTAAAAAGATGCACGGCATGGTGCAGGAGGCACGAGTAATTGGCAGGTAGTTGAATTAGACAAGTAAGTGATAGTTCGTAACTCCAGAGCCTAAAAGAAGGCACGTTAGGACATTTTTCCTGCCCCCCCACTCTGAAGCCTGAAATGACCCTTTTATATAAGATTTGAAGCCAAGCTCACCTTTCATTTCGAAAGAAATAGAAAACCGTGATTTTCGGTTTTTTTTATTGCTCAGCTAATTATCCCTCTAGGATGATATGTGAGGGATAAATATACATTCTCGTAAATATATTACGAGTCCCATGACCCTTTTAGTTTTCGTGCCTCTTTTCAGTACTCGTGCCTCTTACATCATGTCGTGCAGTGCCTCTTTTTAGTCGATCTCTTTAGAGATGGCAAAACACTGTCGGTTGTAATTCGGCTTAAGGCGTATTCTCGTCGTTCCCCGAGGACTCCACTTGACGAGTCCCTGCGTTTTTGTATGTCCGAGGGACTCAGTCATTCTCGCGAGTCCCCACGGACGGGAAATGCTCCGATTATCATCACTATCGTAAAAAACGACTCCCTTTCAGATTTGGAGGGGAATCAATTTTCGTTGTTGCTGGTGTAATGTAAACTTAATTAAAGACAATCAGAATAATAATAAAAAAAAAAAAAAAAGTGAATTCAGACTAGTTTCGTCAGCTGCATACTTTTTTTTCGATCAAAATCCATTTTGGAAGTATTCACGTGTTCTCGTTGTTTTCTTTACGCGGAGTCCGCGTGGATTGACTCATTCTATACTCGCCATTCCCTCAGATTACCCGAGGAGTCCTCGGGGAACGGCGAGAATATGCCTTTAGGGAATCCGTGTCAATGCTCTTGGCTAGACCTTTCATAGCTTTGTCCTGGATACAAAATTATTACGTTCGTTCTGTCATATGGTCACGCCGACCGTTATATAGTCGTGTGTCATATTTCAGTGGTTTTTAGCAGAAGCTTAAACCACCGACTTTCAGGTCTAGTAAGCAACCGTCGCATCGAAGTAAATTAGCTAAACTCAGTCAGTATGCTGCATGGTGATTATCCAGGCATTTTTTTTCCTCGGGTTATTTCTTCGAGATGTTGGTTTTATGCACCCGATATGGCCAACAACCCTTGTTAGGAAAAGGGTCTTGAAGCATCGTTCACATGGGAACTTCACCTTCTTTATCTTAGATGGGAGTGAACCAGGGAGTACGACTGACGTGCACGTTTTGAAAACCCTCCGTTTTGTTTATCCAACTTTAATTTTTGGCATGCGTAACCCCGCAACGGCTGACTTAAATTGGATGTGATGAGACTGCAGAGGCGGGCCTGTATCCAGGAATTTATTTCGGGGGGGGGGGGGGGGGGGGGTTGCCTGCTGGTCTGACAAAAAAGTACAAAAAACACATAGATCAGAGGGGAAAGCCTCTACAAATCGTAATTTTTGTATGTTTCGGGGGGGGGGGGGGGGGGGGGGTCAACCCCCTAACCCCCCCCCCCCCCCCCTGTATACGGCCTTGAGAGGCGGTAAGAGCACAAGCCTGAGATCAGCCAGGTCAGGTTGTTGGCTGAGAACCTTCCAAGAATTTGTGTTCCTTGAATCAGTAAAGCCAATGTTGGATCAGCTGCCTGCCACAATATATTAAAGGACACCTCTTGCTTACTCCTTAGCTGCCTTGTGAAGTTGTAAGTTTCTGAAATCCCCACCTTTCCCAATTGTTCCGTTTTGTACCTTTTTAGCCCTTTTTCGGCCGAGCCAAATTTTGCCAGCTACACACCGCAAAAACTGCCGAAAGCTTTAAGGTCAGCCTACTGCTTTTTCACACATAAGGATATGAGGAGCTTTAAATTTTGTTTTTTATTTCGGAAGGCTTGGTAGACTATCAGGCATGAGTTCTATTTTTTACTACTTTTTTGCCTGGTTTTCCCATTTTTGAACGATGGAGCATTTCCTTTTCATATGTTTTGCGTCCAGCCGCCGCGTAGAAGAGAGCGAAGGTTGAATAGAGTCGACAAGCGCTAACAAGGAAATTGCTAATTTTACGTAGAAGTAAATTTTTGAGTAATTTTGAAAACGAGATTTCTGAGACATTTCATCGGGGAAAGATCCTTTCTAGTTTGAGTTGCGCTTTAATCACTATATTTTTTGTTTTGTTTCTTATAGATCATCTGCAGTTCTTACTACCAACATCTAAGAATGATTTTGTTTATAGACATTGTCTCTCATTTTTTGTCAGAAATGCTCTTACCCCCCCCTCTAAGTACCCTTAATCATCATATATGTATGATCATCACGTATGTACATTCAGTCGTACAACGTGATAGCATAGGACTGTCAACATTAAATATCAAATAAAATTAAATATTTTGGATTGATTTCACCATCTATTCGATATGTCACTTTATACTAGAATATCTGAATATATATGTCATCTTCTTCACAACTTTAATAACTTACAGAAACATTTTACATTTTTCATGGTCGACAAGGAAGCCGATTTGTATTTTTTTTTCGGACCGGATCCTAGCGTTTATCCTTTTACCCTTTTGAACTTTCGTTTTCACCCCGGTCCTTGAGCGTCCTTTCGATGAATTGCCTTTAATCTGCCAACGCTTTTACGCAGCACATTTGTTTTCACAGTCATATAACACATAACACCCAAAGTCCGCAGACCTAAAGACTCCAAATGGCAAGGTCGAAACTCTGATCCAATCTCGCACTCTGGCAAAAAAGTACAAAAGAGCGTGCCACGACAGAGCCAAACTTTCACTCTTCGTTTTGATTGAATACACGGGAATAGTTGACCCAAAGTCGACCATCTGATCGTATACTATTAAGAAAGCAGCCCCAGCGACTTGGCCATGTGTGCACGCAATCAGTTTCCATATTCACACTTGCGAAGCAACACCGACGAAAGAGCGCAGTTAAATGATGCCAATTCGTAATACATAAATATGATTGTGTATATTCAGTTTTCAACATTTCTTGTTTTTCGGTTTTAGCGGGGCCTTGGAACCCTCTAATTTAGGGGTTGGAGGAGGTTCTAATTAAGGCTTTGGAGGAATGTTTCGAATCTTATTTGGGCTAAGGAAAACATAATGAAAATTTTTTTCATCGCCGGAACTAGCGGAAATTCGAAATTAACCGGAGGTTAGTCGAAGCTAAATATCTCAGTCAAACTGTTTTAATTTTCGATGTCGGGATAATAAGACGTAGATGTTTCTATATCCCTGCTTTAAATCCATGCCTGGCGAATAGGCCAGAATCTGGAATCCCACAAAATGTTTGAACGAAATACGTTGCGATCAACTTGAATGGCATGTAGAGTAAATTGTAAACGGAGTTCGTACATCTTAGCTTCTTGTTCCTCAACAGGCGAAAGTTTTTCTCCGGAATCCGGTGAAGACCGGAAATTTGTTTCGCATTTTTTTCGAGGTCAGTCAAGTGGCAAGAGGCAAGAATGTATGCTAAGTATATATTAGTGTGGCTATATTTTCTCACGGGAGTAATAGATGGGTCTTATTCAGCTAAGTCTGGGATTGGACCCATTGACTGTAAGACGACATTCCGATTCTTATTTATTTTTATTTTTTTTTATCGCACCGGTCGGCTATGTAGACCAGAATCCTTCGAAAACAGAGTGTTGTAGATCTGCACGTTTCTTGATCAAATTGTCATATTTGCGAATGTAGTGGAGAGATGACTTGCTAAATTTTTCTTCCGGAAGTTCTTATCCCGGATTGGAGTTTCACCTACTCCGTCAAAATCGGCTTGGTCGATAAGTTTCACGGATCGGCTCCTGCACGGGGTTGCCACGTGTCGCACGATAGTGTGAATTGTCACTCTATTTTGTTTGTGTCACTCTTGTCCTACGTATGACATAAAAATCACTCTATTTCAGAAAATGACCAAATGTGTCATTTTTGCAGCAGGGATTCTGACCAGAAGTGACTATTTCAAGTTATTTTCTTCAAAGTAAAATTAAGATGTGTCATTTTTACAGAGATGATACCGACCAAAAGTGTACATTTCATTAAAATAAATTTCACTCCCAATTCACTCTCTGTTTTGGGCTAAAAGTCACCCTCTAAATATTTCTGATGTGGCAACCCAACTCCTTCAGTCTTATTGCAGTCTAACTTAGGCAATCGTGTGGTCAACTGATCCCTACTAATAACGGCAAAATCGAAATTGATGGATCGAGAAATCCGAACATACCTTAGTTCATGATCCCACCTAAACCTTTGGTCTTGTTTCTTCAGTTTTTTGTTTGATTTGTGACATGGAAAAATGGACTAGGAGTCATCACCACTGAAATCGAAATCCGTGAGTTCTACTCTGCGCAGTTGGAGTAGGATATTATTCACATCCTTTTGGCTGATATAGCATTTGGCAGATATAAACATTGTTTACAGTTTCCATAGACAATCTGCTTGCATCATATTAGGAGTGCTCAGATGAAAGGATGATAGCATTCCTGATGTGTTTGGGATTATCCTATCTACTTGATCACTATGCAGGTAATCACCCGGAGAATTGTGCAAAGAGATTTGTATTCATAAAGAGTGTTTAAACTGGCTAGGATGACTCAGTGTTTGTATTTGAGTATTAAGACAAAGAAATGTTGCAAGTTAGTAAGTAATTTATTTAGAACCCGCCATTTTTTTAGAAATGCAGTTTGATGCCAAGATGATTGGGTAAGATACATGTGCCCTGTACTTCACAGTGTAAAAGAAGGATCAGCGATTAGGCTTGACAAATTTCCGTCTAGCCTAAGCTAATTGGGAAAGCTATATTTAAAGGGCTATTGATTTTTCTTAGAAATGAAGGTATTCCACATCGAAAAATAACAACTGTTATTAACAACTTGTTATCAAACCGTTTGAGAGCTATTGAGAGTGATTCATAATTAGGGGAATCAGTTTGTGACTTTTTTTTTCTTTTTTTTTCCGGGCCAGTTTCTTTTTGGGATCCCAAAACGTCAATGACGGGTTACCTATGGCGTCCGTTCCGTCCGTCTGTTAGCACGATAACTCTCGGAGCGGTTGAGATATTTTAGATTTTTGTCACGAGGATCCATTGGGCCAAAGCACAAGTCAAGTTCGCAGATGGATAAGCATGGCTCTACATTGAGGGGTTTCAGATTAAGTGATGAACACAATATTTTAAAAAGTTAATGAGATATGGTAAGGAGACATGCTGAGTCCATTTATGAAAATTCTTTTCTCGCCGCAAATTAGTTCAGATCCGGCCAAAATCAAACACCTTGTTAAAAGTAGAAGTTTTATCTGGAGTGATCGACGCTTGGGTGAAGGAAAATGCTCAGTTTGTTTTTTACTCTATTTCCTGGCTTGACAGGTATTTCGTCGGGAATCAGGATGAGACTGGTAATTTGGCAGAAGTAAGGCAGGAAGTTTTAAAACCCAGTGAGATAATCTACACATGGGTGATGAGATATGCTGAATCCAGGTATGGAACTAATTTTCTTCTCTGACAAGTAGTTCGCACGGAATACGGCCAAAACCGGAAATTTGGTAAAAAATAATATTTGATTCTAAAGTCGGGTTATAGGTTCGCATGGAAGTAAGAACATGTGATTAATCCCCATTTTCTTTTACAGAGGAGTATCCTGTCGAAGTTTTCCTGCAGGAAATTTGGTAGACTCGGAAATTTAAACTTTTTCGTCAGCTGCTTAAATTGTTAATTGCAGTCTCAACTAAACACAGTGTAGGTTACTCAACCGTTAGAGCGTCAGACTTGAGATGGAGAGGTTCTTGGTTTGCATCAGCTCTTTGGTCCGTATATATTTTGCAGATTTTAGAACTGCTAGGCTTTGATTAAAGATTCGGCAGATTGGTAACAAGACCAAAGGTTTCGATGGGATCCCAAAATTTTAATATTTGCTCCCGACAATTCGGTCTTGTAGGTATTCGGTCTTCAACAGACTTTTTAAACATTTTTACTTTTAACATTTACAAACAGGTTAAGGCCAATGGTAATAGTCGGAGAAGACCAAGTTCGTATTATACAGTGCAAACCGGATAACCCAGCTGAATTTCAACAAGTGCAGATGTCCGTTTTGCGCTGTCAAATATTCAAATATGGATTCAGCAAAGGGTTTACCCTACAGCCTACGTCGTATCTCCTTCCTTCCTTACTTCTGCCCAACTTCCGGTTTCGGTCGGATTCCGGATAAACTACTCGTCTGTCAAAAAACTAAAGCTAAAAACGAATTCAGCATGTCTACTTACCCCTACATCCAACCTCTAATCAACTTCAGATTAAACTTTTATTTTTTAATAATTTCCAGTTTAAGCCGGATTCCGAGCGATCTATACATACGGTGAGAAAATGATTGTCATATGCGAATTCAGCATGTCTTCCTACCCGCAAATCGAACATCTTATCAAATTTAAATAAAACTTTTACTTTTAACAAATTCTCCAGTTTTGGACCGATTCCGGCTGAACTAATTTTCCGGCGAGAAAGTAAATTTCATATTCGGACTCTGCACGTCTCCTTGCCGGCGAACAAATGTGTTTCACCATCATGTTCAGCATGTCTTCTTATTCCTAAATCGAACATCTAATCAGCTTCAAATAAAACTTTTACTTTTGACAAATTTTCCGGTTTTCGCCGGATTCTGGGTGAACTATTTGCCCGGCCAAAAAATAAACTTCATATTCAAATTCATCATGTCTCTTTACCCATAAATCAACTATCTCAATAGCTTTCAAAAAGTATTTGTGTGCTCCTTAATTTGAAACCCCTCCCCCTCCCTCAAATATAAGGCTACGGAGCCCATTTTTGAACTTGACCTGTACTTCGACCCAAAGGATCCTCCCACCAAGTTTCATCAAAATATCTCAATCCCTTCGAGAGTTATCATGCGGACAGAGGGACAGACAGACAGACAACTTTTGCGATGTTATAGGTATCCCTCCACTTACGTTTTGGGATCCCAAAAACACATGCTGGACCCATATTTTGACTTTTATTTTCCAGCCGATATAAGGGTAAACATACGGGATCCCTAAACATACATGATGGATCCATTTTGAGCTTGATGTTCCTGCCGGAGAAGTACTTCGCTCGGAATACAGCTAAAACTAGGAATTTGGTCAAAGTAAAATACTTTACGTCCGTCCGTCTGTAAGCACGATAACTCTCGAAGGGAATGAGATATTTCGATGAAACTTGGTGTTGGGTCATCGGACAGGTCAAGTTCATAGATGGGCTTTTTAGCCCTACATTTAGGGGTGGGGGTTCAAATTAAGGGGCAAACAAAATATTTTGAAACAGCTAATGTGATAGTCGCTTATGGGGTATGAAGAAAAATAATGAGTACGATGATGAAAACCATTTTCTCGCCGGACGAATAGTTCGTCCGGAATCCGGCAAAAACCGGAAAGTTTGTTAAAAGTAAAAATTTGTATTTGATGTTATTAGATGTTCGGTTTAAGGGTAAGAAAACTTGCTGAAAACTTGTGTGAAAACCATTTTCTACCCGGACAAGTAGTTTAAAACCGTAAAATTTGTTAAACGTTAAAGTTTTATTTGTACTTGATTAGAAATCCGATTTAGGGGTAAGAAGTGATGCTGAATGAGTATATGACAATCATTTTTTTACATTCATATAGTTCGCCCGGAATCCGGATGGAACCGGAAAATTTGTTATAAGTTAAATTTTAATTTGAAGTTGATTAGATGTTTGGAGAAAAAAGATACGCTGAATTCTTAGCGTTCTATTTTCACCGGACAAGTAGTTCCGGAATTCAGTGAAAACCGGAAAATCGGCAGAAGTAAGGCAGGAGGTTTTCGTCAAAATAGATTTGACTTCTAGGGGTAAAAACACATGATGAATCCATATCTGAACTTGGTTTTCACAGATATTAGCTACTTGGCCTTAGAGTCTGGCGAAGACTGGACCTGGCGAAGACAAGACCCAATGTCTAGATCAAATATTGGATTTTTGTGGTTCCATCGAAACCTTTGGTCTTGTTTCCATTTGCGTTTGACAGAACTGCTATTTAAATGACGAAAAGGGTCCTCCGAAGTGGCGGTGGTATCTTTGAAGGTGGTAAAAGGATCCCGAATTTTGTAGTAGCCCTGCCAACAGGTGAGAAGACACGACCCGGTTATAGAGCCCATAGAGATCAAGGACCCCCTGAGGGCCCCTACTTCGGAAGTTAGGGTGTAGATGAAGTAATAATAATTTGTAAAAAAGGATAGTTGATTTTTGTTTATTTCAGTTGAAGTCAAGTAAGTTAAACAAATAAAAGAGATAAAAGTAAATTTTGTTTTGCTAAATTACCAAAAAGGGGGCCGCGAATCGGAGGCCGCGTGCCCTGGATTTCTATGGGCTCTATGTCCGGGCCATTTCTTCTCACCTGCTAACAGGGCTATAGGCTACACAATTTGGGAACATTTCACAACCTTTAAGGATACCACCGGCTCTTTTCTTAGGATCCTTATATTGGTTTAAAGTTTAACTGAAAAGCCAACTTATTTTTATGTCATTTAATTGAATACATTGAATTATTGGATTACTGGATTCTGCAAAGGTATTTTTTTTCCCCACTGTCTCCTCTATAGAGGTACGACTATAGAGACGATCAGAATGTCTGCGGCCGTACCCACAACGAAAATTCTACTATGATGCGGGAAATTTTAATCGAAACACAAACGCAGCTTTTCAGTGGGCAGTTGTGAGGTTGGTGAAGATTGCTTAGTGCCTGACAAAAAAAATCATACATTTTTTTCGTAAGGCATACAAGCGCATAGTGGTACCAAAATCACAAAGAAATTCTAGTATTTGAAAATTGATTATTCGTGAATAGCGGAGCCGAAGTAGCGCATTTTCAGCGGGTTTTCAAGCTAATTGTAGTGAATAAGTGATGGGTAACTAGATTGTCCTATTCCAGCCCTATTTTGGTTAAACTTTAGTGGAAAAATTGCCACAATGCATCAAAAAGAAAATAAATAAACACAGATTAGTGGCTAACAACATCTAAATAATTTACCATCAACAACGAAACTTAAAACAAAATACAGAAACAAATCAAGGGACCAAACAGGCCCAAATGAGCAACAGACGTGAATCTTATTGGTTTTGAAATAATTAGTAACAAGGGGGGGGGGGGGGGGTGAGTGGAGTCGATGGGCGGTAATTTGATACTGGAAACGGCTTGAGGAAATTTGTATATCTTGTTGAGTAAGCCGGACCAGGGAGTTGTTCGGGAAGGAGGTGGCGGAATCTGACTGACGGCAAAATTTTTAGTCATTTAAATGGCAGTTCTGTCAAACACATATGGAGTTTGACATAATTGGAGCAAACAAAACCTTTACTTTTATTTTTGTATTTATTTAACTTATTTTGACTTAGAAATGAAAGAGACAAGTAGCAACTATCCCTTTTTATACATTAATTACCCCTTCCATACCCCGCTTCCTAAGTTGGTGCCCTATAGTTAGAGAAGTCGTCATTAGTAAGAAAAGATCTGCATTTATTCGTCATCAAAAATTTATCAAGCTACCAATCTCATAACCCTGAAATTCTCCCTACGTAAATCGTGACTGCTTTCATCTATATTTACAGATGGTATGCAGTTGGTATACGTAACTACGGGTTTGACTATCATATCTAAACAGCTGCTTTTTATAAAGAATGCTCATTGTTGCACGAGTACCTTCAAGCTTGCTTCAAGCCAAATCGCTAACGTCATCACAAGATCCTCCCACCCATTTGCATGCGAGTAAAAGAAGAGAGAGAATCAGTTCCTCTCTGGTAGTAGGTGAAGAATATTGATGATTGGGATAATTGTGTAAGGTTGACATTTTATTTATTTTAAAGTTCTTGATAAAAATAATGTTACTTGACTGTGTGATATGATTCATCGGGCTATTCTGTATACTCTGGGGCTATTACTGTACGTTGAATGTTTCTCGAAAATCTTAAGTTACAGAGAGTAAAATAAAAAGAGACTCAAAGACTTAAATGTAAAAAAAGGAAATTACTATAGTTTTCTTTTCATTCTGTTTTTGTCTTCTCCTTTGGTTTTCTTGGCACCGGAAGAAGAAGAATCCATCCTTTTGATGTGGCATCAACATGGAGCTTTGAAGTTAACACTTTAATTAGTTTAAATTATAAAAGGAATATATATTTTCCTTGTTATTAAAGTAGTTTATTGATTTTGGAAGTTTTCGAAAATTCTGAAGAATACTTGTAATAAATACTCCTTGAGCCCAAGCTGACTATGAAACATATATTCGATCAATCGATAAAACGGATATTCAGGCAAGCTTAGGCAGCAATATTTCGGCCCTTCTTTTCAAGGGTCCTCGTCAGGCGGTTGAACGTCAGGGACAATGTTAGGTAAGAAAAGAACCTTCAAGTCCTTTTTAGGCTGTATGTAGAAGCGAACCAGCCAATGAAATAAAAAATTAAATTTCTATCCCTATGCCCATAGGCAGGTGGCCATTTTGGCCATTTGGTAATCCGACACTGTGAGTGTACAATACATGTGGTGCCAGTTGAATATCTAATTATTGATTTATTTTGGTTTTAGGTCTTCCCGAATTAAGGCCGTAACAGGCAAGAACTGTTAGACATGCCTATGGAATTCAGTGGAGTGACGTAAACAACAAGGCTTGTACGGATTCTAGTTGCCATTTCATGGTTTCCGACAGATTTGGAACTGGGAAGTAGTGACGAGTTGGAATCCTGTCTTTCATGTTCGTGTATCTGTTGGTGGATAGTGTTTGGTTTTAAGCCCAACGTCTCCACCAGAGCAACATGAACGACCTGACACTTAAACCGAAGTTCCGAAAACTTCGATCTAAGCTTGGATTACACGCGTCGTGGAGTGAAATATTTTACGTGCATCGCAAGGAGACCGAAAATTTACGCCAGCCTGAAGTCTATGAGAAATATCGACCGCAGACTGAAAGCCAGCTAACAGAATGCAGTATGGTCACCACAAAACGGTGGCATAGCACTTTCAACGCCAGTGAAATCAGCAATGCAGCAATCTATGCTAATCCGGGATATGACAGTATTGACAATGGCTGGGATAAATCCAGTGGGTCCGACTATGGGACGTTAAGTAAATCCAGTGCGTCGGATTACGGGACGTTGTCCAGTACGTCATCCCACGACGTGCGGTACAAGACAAGCCGGCACAGACAGAAGTCTGAGACTTCTAGCTCTGATGAACATTTACAACCCACGAGCTCCCCAGATTATGCCTCTTGGGATTCTAATGCAATGAAGGAGGAGTTCGATGATTCACTGGTTACTCCCCCAAATCAACCGGATGAGGAGCTGAGTGATTTCTGTGATTACTTTGAGCGTAGGAAGAAGGCCGTGCAGAAGTGGTCGCCAAGCCATGCTGAAAGGGCAGCGACTCCGGTGGAAGAAAAGATGAGCCATTTGCGAACTGAGATTGTAAGTGTCCTGACCTGTTTTCCTCTACAGGGTTCCCAAGTTTTAGTTGAAAGCTAGTAAGTAAGAGAGAGACAAATTTAATATAGAATGGAATAACAAAAAAATATCATAAAAGACCTGCCACGTGAAAATATATACAGATTTGTTTGTATAATAATAATTTAATCACTTAGCATAGTCATATTGGGAACAAAAAAGAAAAGGGGAAAAATATAAATGCAATACTATACATAAATAAATATATAAAGAAGAAAAATATTCTATATTATAGATAAAAATTAGACAATTAAACCTCGTGGCAATCCAAGTAAGTAAGTAAGTAAACTTCATTACCCATCAAGGTTCAACAGAACGTGCGATAAAGTACAAAGAAAATAAGATAAAAATGAAAAGAAAGGAAAAAAAAACAATGGAAAAATAACAAAAGAAAAACACATTAACAAGTTTTGTCTATATTAAATCTAGGCTAACTAAAAAAAGACAGTCTTCCAGGGGTGCTCTGTAATTTGACCTAAAAATTGAGCATCGGCTGCACGAAGGGGCTCGTGAATCCTGTACTTTTGGCAAAGATTAGAGTTACTTCGCCAACTAGGTAGCTGTAACAATTACTTGGCGTACTTAAAAAACATACGTCGCGAAACTTTTTTTTATCGCTATTAGTAGTCGATTATAAAACCTCCTACCGTTGCAATTTTCGTACTTTTAACTAGATTTGACACCAGTTTGATGCTACGTCTCCTCTCCTCCTCTCGATGACATTAAATCCCGACTTATACTTTCCTGATTTAATGTCGCCCGCACCAATAAGATTATAATAAAATTAACTTTAACCTTTATACCTTACAACTATTAAAATATATTTTATCCATTATCGTGACCTAATCGCATTTTTTTTCAAACCTAATAGAACAAAAAAAAAGTATTACTTTTCTACACTTAAAAATTAAGTTGGGTAGTCAAGTTTCTTAGGTACGATTCTACCAGCAAATTTGAAACTATACCTAATGCATTACCTTTTTCAAGATTCCATAGATTTTGCATTCGAGATATTATACTAAAGCGGTGCGTCCATGGTACGTTACTTAGGATAAACACCAAAAAAATAAATAAAAAATTCACCTATTATGTTCGAAGAAACAAGTTAAAGGTTCAAGGTTATTTTTATTTACAAACAAATGTATCATAACACTTTCCGCTGCTGAGAGAAGAGCTCGAGCGCGCGAAAAAAACTTAAACCAAATATAAGTTCTACATGACGATCCATACCCAATAATGTCCATCCGCTAAATAATCATACAGCTAACCGAAAGCAAGGCCAAGGCACATTCACAGTTAAGCAAAATGAATATGTAAAGAAGAAAGAAGAGTAGACAAAGATGGGAATATCGATAGACTTTAATAACAAAATAAGAGAAAACTGGAACGAAAAAAAAACAAAAACCGGAATAGAAAATTCTCCCTGTGCGACATTCCTAAACAGATGAACCTTCCAAGATTATAATTCCTTGAAAAGTAATATCTCCAACCTCTGGATCATCCATTCGTTCCCTCGTATCCCCCCCCCCAAAAAAAAAGTTCATCATCTTTTCGAAAATGTACTAGGATTGCCTGTCCGGGACATAATTATGAGATTGGCATGGTGTAGACAGATGTTCAGGGACTTGGGGTAGTAGACTCGAATTTCTGCTAGGATTTTCGTCACCGTCTCGGATTCTGTACCGAAAAATTTAGATTTTTTCTGCTTTATGGTGAAAGTGCAGAAAAATCCGGCCGGAAAACCTGATCATCCATCCGCGCCTTTATTGTGAATAAACCACTTTTCCTGGCAGGCTTTTCGCACTTTTGCATCAAAATTTGCGTATCTTACAACTAGGTCCCCCCCCCAAATAAATTCCTGGATACGGGCCTGGTACCAACTACAAATAAATTTCCGTGATTTTTTGTTTGGGTTTGTATAGAGAATCTTGTGAAGTTCAGGAATTTGCTGTCATTTCGTCGAGCAAATTTTAATTTACAACAGTCACCCTATTTCCTTGAGCAAAAACGGGCCTTACCAAGTTGTTCCTCAAGGTCCACTACTGCTGCAGTACTTCATCGGAATTAACCATTTTCTGAAAACGCAAAAGCCTTCGCGATTTGAAAGGTCTGACGAAACCATGACGCAACGTTGACTATATGCAGGCGAAACGCAAGTGTCTTGCGTTCTCAGTGTGATAGCAATATTAGTCTTACACAAACGTCGTACTCCATTTATGGAGTGAATGTAAAAGGCAGGCCCGTATCCAGGAATTTGTTTCGGGGGGGGGGGGGGGGGTTGCCTTTCGGGGGGTTTTTGGCCTGCGGATCGCACAAAAAAGTCCAAAAAAGACATAGATCAGAGGGAAAAGCCTATAAAAATGAGTATTTTTGCATGTTTCAGACTTGGGTGGTTCAACCCCCTAACCCCCCCCCCCCCCCCCCCCGCCCCCTGGATACGGCTTTGGTAAAAGGGAACTTTTGTAGCTACTAGTTCAAGTTTTAATAGCCATATGCGGATCGGTCAAACATCGTCGAACATCAGCTGAATTTCTTGTCCAAATTGTGAGCGGGTCTAAGAATTTGAAGTATGTAGATTGGGTCTCTGTTTGGTCTTTCTCCCATAGGTTAGTAGTTCCCGAATGGAGCCTAACACAGAATCTGCGGTAGACAGACTGGTAAATAAACGTGCTAGACGTCGTGATAAATTCAGTCTGACGATAGCTTTCTCGCGTTCAAACAAAGTTATATGTATCCCTTTCTTAGAGCTTCGCTCACCTAACAGTGACGGAGTCAGATAACTTATTGTCATTTTATAATTGTAAAAATATAGTTACCGATTAGTTTAATATTTTATGAATTGATGACTTTTTATTTATAGAAGCTTGTTTATATTTATACGTATCGTTTAAATGCAACCGCCATAAGTCAATGATAAATCAAAAAGGGTTATTATTTTCTTTGACGTCCTATGCTATTCGTTGTAAAAGAATATTTGGAGAATATAATGGATTTGAAATTTTTTAATTGCCTTTGTTGCAAGTCACGTTTTCCAGGACCATCATGGAATACTATTTAGCGGTCGTCTACCGTAGTTGTTGTTTGTTTTCTTTGTTCTATAATTTTGGTTTCGTGTTTCAGCCATTTTAGGTAAGCCCATACGGCGTTTGCTGAATTAAAGGGGTTCATCCATTTGGGCACTGAAGATTGTACGGTTGCGCTGCAGCAATTAGCACAGTTGACGGAATCACACTGATAATTTCTGGTAGTTTCGTGTACCCCCCCCCCCCCCCCCCCCCCCAGCTACAGCATATAGACTGTACACACAAAAATCTTGCAGTATTTGATATTGGGATTAATATTGTCTTTACTGAGATAGGATTATTTCCAGTTCTGATTAATCTTACCCTAGTAGAGAAAAGATTAATCCCAGGAGCAGATACTACAGTTAACTTTAATCCTTTCTCGAAGAAACTTTTTACAGTGTAACGCTGTTCTTGCGACTGTTAGTGACTAATATACTACACTGGTTCGTGTCCATAACGAAGACTACTCATTGTCTCCACCTACCTAGCAGTTCCATGTATCATACCTTGATCATACCAGGGACCTATAAATTTCCTGTAATGACTCGTCATTCCGGGGCTTGTCATTTCCTATGGTTCTATGTTGCTATGTTGCCCGAGCCTCACCTAGCTTCCAAAAATTCCGCTTGGGTCGAATCGGCGTTCTTGCTCAGATAGACAAAATTTGTTGGCACAAGTCAGGACTATTCAGCATGCCACCAGGTACCTAAGCTATGACAAAATATCCAGTATACTCTTCCATTACAGAGAATTATCCCTAGTTCAGCACAAGAGCTGTGAAAAATTTTGTCTATCTGGATAGTCGGGTATTTTATCCCCGTGGGTATTTCTCGAACTATCTGACGCTTGGTCAAGAGCGCATCAGAAATCTCTTATTGACAAGCCCCCTGAATGGCGAGTCATTAAAGGAAATTTATGGGTCCCTGATCATACTGAGGAAGCAGGGGGCTTTGGGGAGTGCCCTTTCGTTTTCAAACAACTGGTGAGATCAGACTCTCTGTCCGCACTGTCCGCACCTTTCGGGTCAGTTCAGCTGTAACTCAGAAAGTCGAGCTGACACATCGAGCCTTTTTTGCTTGCTCAAATATAGTTTATCTTTTTTTTTGGCGGAAACCAAACAGGAATCCCTTATGGTTAATTAGGAGCCTGGCGATTAGAAATTAGTATCCTGTTACTTATCAGACATGGGCGCGATATGGGATGGTAACTTGCTGGGGATGCCAAGATTATATTGCCAAGCCAGAGTGAAAATGAGTGACGCAGATTACCATCTCGTTGAGCGTAGTTTGCAGGACAGGTATGCTGGAATTATTGAATGAATAGATATCTTGAAAAAACACCATGGTCATGGCAACAAAAAGAAATCACTACGCAAAAAGCTAGCTATGGGACATTGAATGAATCAATATATTGAAAAAAAAAATATGGGTCATGGCCAGGCCCGTATCCAGGAATTTGTTTCGGGGGGGGGGCCTTTGCCTGCGGGTCGGACAAAAAAGACATAGATTAGAGGGAAAAGCCTGTAAAAATGACTATTTTTGTGTGTTTCGGGGGGGGGGGGGGGGGGTTCAACCCCCTACCCCCCCCCCCACCCCCTGGATACGGCCTTGGTCATGGCAACAAAAGAAATCACTACACAAAGAGTTAGCTATGTGTCATTGAATGAATAAATATATCGAAGAAAAACATGAGACATTGCAACAAAAGTAAACCATCTACACCAAAAGTTTTCTATGGGGAATTGCAACTCGGAGGAATTTACGAACTTACGAATATCCCTCATATTTTACCATCGTATCCACTAACCATTAGATAAAGAGCCAGACAGAGACAGAATTAAGTTCACTAAATTTTCCTGTGGGGAAATCACAGCCAGGTCTGTTGTTAAAATGGAGAGATTATCATCTTTTTTTCTTTCGTGTTTTGTCAAAAAGCCAGCTGGTGCAGTTTATTGGATACAGTTAGATTGTTACGTGATTTGACGTGAACGATCATTTCAGTGATTGGTAGTGAGACTATGTTGGGGACTGTTGGCTAGACCCAAATTCTCAGTGGTGTTTCCCTTCACGCTGGTAGGATTATAGAGTTGCTATTCTAGTGTTGTCGCTCGTACAGGAGGTGGGGTAGGGATAGAGATTACGGCGTTGGAGGTTTCTAAGGTTCAGGACGAGGTTCAGGATAGTATGCTTCGCTACTACTCTCCTGATTCCCCCAGTGCGGTTCTTGACAGTAATGATATTATTCATCTGAGCGACTTGATTGTTCGCTCTTCAAGAGATCTGGTGATAGAAAAGGGGTGATAACATTTTCCTGTTCTTTGGAGAGTAGGTTCAGGTTCAGGTTCAGGTTCAGGTTCATTTTAATAACAAAGTAAATAACAAAATGTCCAGAGCCCGGCTGAGAAGACAAATTCGTAATGCACGGGATGGAAAGACTTCTTTAAATAAATACAACATTTATACTTCACTACATGCCATTCATACAAATGGAAATATGCGTATTCCCCCGTCAGTACCCGGTCCCCAACACCACCAGTTGACACGTCCAGCGAAACAAATAGGCTACCCGCGATGTGTCTTGTCCACGATTTGGGTATCAATAGAAAGACCGTTCTTATTCTTCTTCTTCTCAAAATCTGCAGAAACCGTCCACAATATGGCTTTGTTGCCATTGTTTGACCTGTGGCAAGTGTGGAGAAGCTAAATCCGATTTTTGTTGTCCGATTAATGCTTGCGGTTTAATTGTTTGGTGGCATGAGGTATTTTATAGCTTTACGTTTTGCTCTCGGTGAATGTAGGCTAATTCTACATTTTCATATCGGTGTCTAAAAATCATTAATTGGGATTAGTTTTGTTTTATTTTTTTTGAAACAAAGGTGCCACAAGTGAGAGAGAGAGAGAGAGAGAGAGAGAGAGAGAGAGAGATAGGTTTATTGGGATCCCAAAACGTAAGTGGAGGGATACCTATGACATCGCAAAAGTTGTCCGTCCGTCCGTCCGTCTGTCCGTCCGTCTGTAAGCACGATAACTCTCGAAGGGAATGAGATATTTTGATGAAACTTGGTGTGAGGGTTCGTTGGGTCGTCGGACCAGTCAAGTTCGTAGATGGGCTTTGTAGCTCTACATTTAGGGGTGGGGGAGGGGATTCAAATTAAGGGACAAACAAAATGTTTTGAAACAGCTAATGTGATAGTCGATTATGGGGTAAGAAGACATGCTGAACACGATGGTGAAAACCTTTTTGTCATCGGACAAGTAGTTCGCCCGGAATCCGGCCAAAACCGGAAAGTTTGTTGAAAGTAAAAGTTTTATTTGACGTTGATTAGATGTTCGATTTAGGGGTAGGAAGACATGCTGAAGACGATGGTGAAAACTATTTTCTCGACGGACAAGTATTTAGCCCGGAATCTGGCCCAAACCGGAAAGTTTGTTGAAAGTAAAAGTTTTATTTGAAGTTGATTAAATGTTCGATTTAGAGGTAGGAAGACATGCTGAAGACGATGGTGAAAACTATTTTCTCGACGGACAAGTATTTCGACCGGAATCCTGCCCAAACCGGAAAGTTTGTCAAAATTAAAAGTTTTATTTGGAGTTGATTAGATGTTCGATTTAGGGCAAGAAGACATGCTGAACACTTATGTGAAAACAAGTTTCTACCCGGACATTTATAGTTCGTCCGGAATCCGGCCAAAACCGGAAAACTGTTGGAAGTCAAAGTTTTATTTCTAGTTGATTAGATAAGCGATTTAGGGGTAAGAAGAGATGCTGAGTCCCTGTATGACAATCATATTTTACCCGGACATATAGTTCGACCGGAATCCGGCTGGAATCGGAAAATTTGTTATAAGCTAAATTTCTATTTGAAGTTGATTAGATGTTCATTACTGGGGAAAGAAGATACCCTGATTTCGCGTTTGAGCTTTCTTTTTTCGCCGGACAAGTTGTTCTGGAGTTCGGCCGGAACCGGGAAATTAGCAGAAGTGGCAGGAAGTTTTCGTCAAAACAGATATGATAGGGGTAAACACACATGCTGAATCCAAATCTGAACTTGGTTTTCTCAGGTGATTAGCTATTTGGCCTTAATCTGTTTCTGAATTTTAATTGTAAAAATGTTCAAGGAGTCTGGCGAAGACTGGATCTGGCTAAGACAAGACCCTGTTGTCTGGATCAGATATTGAATTTTTGGGATCCCATCGAAACCTTTGGTCTTGTTTAAAACAACATCGTAGCTGACAGCTAATTTGCGTTGCTTCACTATACTAAATAACAAACTAAAACGAAAAAAAAAAGAAAAAAAGAAGAAAATATCACTCGGCTTTGTTTAACAAATCCGTAAAAAAAGGTACAAACGAATTTGCGTGGCGGTTCGTTCGCGAAGCTACTGGAACCAGTGTATACATGTGAATATGAGAGAGAGAGAGATAGTTTATAGTTTACCTACACTGTAAAAAGTTTCTCCGACTAAGGATGCAGTATTTGCTACTGGGATTAACCTTATCTCTATTGGGATAAAATTAATCCGAATTAGGGATAATCTTATCCCAATACAGACAAGGATAATCCCAGTAGCAAATACTGCAAAAAATTTTTTTTACAGTGTATACATATATGTGAATATAAACCACTGCTTTAGCATGTCAAGCAACGGCTGTGACGCGGAAGATTGCAGCTTATTACGCCGATTTGAACAATACTTATGAGATCCAATAACGCGGCCTTCTCACAGTACAAGTTCATGGCTCCGAGTTGATCAGATTATCGCAATATCCTCATATACGTCATACTGTTTTCAAACCCCCTTGTAAAACCAGCTAGGTATGTTCGAGTAATGGAAAGTGGCAGACCAGTTTGACACATGAAGAAACTTTTACTTTCTTGAGGTGCGACAGAGTTTCGACGGGTATGGACAAGAAGGGATTGCCTGACAGGGTCAGTGTTGCCAAGTGTGACACTTTTGGTGGTTTTTGACACTTTTTGTCTCTGGGTGACATCGTGACAATTTTTCTCTGAAAAAGACTCCTTTTTTTACGAATGACACTTTTTAGGTCGGAAAAGCACTTTTTCGTTTAATTTACTAAAGTGACCGATTACCTCCCTCAAACACTGCCAAAACATGTACTTTACTTTGATTTGTACACAAAAACAGTTTGAAGCCATAAATAAAAGCTCATCTCTTATTAAATTTTGTTGCAAAACTGAGATGTAACAGTTAAGAAATGTTTTGAAAAACTTCATCACAAATCACAAATTCAGTTACCAATTTTGTGCGTTGTGCAGCGGAAAGCGCAAACACATTCGAGGGGTCAGAAAACACTTTTTTGTCAGAAATTGTGACACTTTTACGAGCCGAGCTTTTGGCAACCCTGAGTCAGGGTGGGTAATAATGAGTTGGTATCCCTGAAGGGCTACTGACTCCCGGCACTTAATATAAAACCTTCCGTGGCATCAGCGGCCATAAATTAGTTGATCTCATCTTTTTGCGGTTCCAAGTATGGCGAATGTAATGTTCTTACACGGCTAACATTTTGTGTACACGAGAATCGAGAGTGAGCAACCTCTTGGGTGTGACGGGATGTCATATGTTTGACTAACTCATTTCTAATTTTTATTATTTATTTATCACCTGTCATTTCAACAAAGAAAAAGGACGGAATACAAAGAAGAAAACGAAAAATGGAACAAGAAAAATATTACACTTTCATAAAAAAAAAAAAATTATAAACTGAAAAATAATAATCAACATATTTACATAATTATACACTTAAAGCTTAACTGAAGAGCCAACTTATTTCTGTATGGTTTAACTGAATACACTGCATTATTTGGATCGTGTTCAGGTATGTTTTTTACATTTTACTAGTTGCTCTAGTATCGTTCAGAATATCTACGGCCGTCCTCATAACGCAAAATTCCACTATGACGCGGATATTTTGAATCTTAATACAAACGCTGCTTTTCAGTGGCCAGTGGTCAGCTTGCGGAAGTTAGCTCACTGCGTGAACAATCATCGTTCGTTTATTTTTTTTTGAATGATTTGTGTAGCTATGTTATTTTTTATAAGCTTATTGAATATTTTGGCACATTTTATAAAGCAAGCTAATCAAGCTTCACAACACTATTCCACAAAGAAAAACTTTTAATAGGCACTTTAAGCCATGGAACTTCTGATGAAACACTAGAACAATCAGGTAAACTGCATCTGCGGCTTGACTTTGGTGACATCTCAAATATATCCTTTCTATCAAGCATTGCTGGGAGTTTTTGAATTTCCTGCCGCGATATCCCAGCTCCTAAGATTTGGATCGCCGAAATGCCAGAGAGGTAAAGACAAGGGATAACAAGAAAATGGCCGATTTTCGTAGCGCCTTCTAAAGGAAGTTGGAAATGCTTATTTGTGAAGCATTTAAGACAAAGTAAAGCATTAGAAGTGTCCATTGTGCTTTAAGCTAGTTGATCTATCGCGGTCGCAAGTGGTTTCATGATCGCGCGATAGATGGCTTCTTCAGTTTTTTTGCTGTGCTCCATTTTCGTGATTGCTTCAGGCCGAAGGAGCTTTTCTTTAGAGTTCGCGTAGTTGGTCTCGGAGACGGTTTGGCTGCATTGCTCCAGGGGTAGTAGCCTACTGGATTTTTGAATAAGAATATATGTTTTATTATATGCAGATTACAGTCAGTGTTATGCTTCGCGAAAAGATAACATTTAAAAGGGCATCCAATATATGCACACAAGGATGTGACCCCTTTGCATTAAAGTAATTCAAGGTTATTTATTTGAATGTTTGAAAATTAAATTAGCCTAACCTGAACCCTTAAGCAACAAAGCAAAAACAAATGCTGCGCAGCCACAGTTTCAGTTTTTTTTTTCGGTTTCATTTTCATATATCTATATTTAATAAAAAATACACAACTTATATAGCATCAGGGCAGGACACTATCTGATCGTATTAACAAAAAAAAAAGAATTAATAGAAGTCTGTTGATTCTGTTTTGTTTTCAGTTAGTACTAACTGACTAAAAAAGCAAGAAGAGCGAAACAAAAATAAAACAAAAGGGAACACGAAAGAAGAAAAGCAAAAAACGGCGAGAAAAAGTGGTTGACAGCCATAAACACTTTCTCTACCCCCTTACTGCTCGCGTAAACGAGATGAGATTACTCGAACTCCGGATTTCGAAGGGGAGTTCACTGTTTTAGAGTCTACGGTTTTGGACTTTGGATTTTCATTTGTTCTTCTGGGCCTTTCAGTTCTGCTGTATGACCCAGTTTCAAAATCAAAATACCACTTAGGTAACAGGGAGTACATGTTCATGTTTCCACGTTCTCGCTCGGTCAGTTTTCGTGCACCGTGAAAGTAAAACGGATTTCATGACCCGTCGTAATTACGTATTTGACGTGAAAATATTTTAAGGAGGAAATCCGTAATTAACCCTTTGTTTGCGGTTTTGCGTGTCGTAGTTGAACGTTGGACATCAAAGTCAGATTTTCCAGCAAATTGACCTAGTTGCATTTATAAATGGTAAATATTTAATGTGAAAACGTACGTGCTTGGCTTGGTCATAGTGGTAAATAAAGGCGGATTTGATGCGCTTCGTTGGGCCTTGGGTGGGATCCTAGACTGTGGTGATGGTGTACTTGTGACAACTTTGTCCGCACGTATACCCGTTCATCCTTTAATCTGTTCTTCCGTCCAGACGTATGACACTAAAACAGGTTGAGATATTTTTATGATCTTAAAATATTTTAAACTAAAAAATATAATAACTTAAACTGAGAATCAGGATTGTGTGGTTACAAGTCAATCTCTTTGGTGTAATAAGACTAAATCTAATTTCAGGTTCAAGGCAAGTTTAAGGTTTTCAACAGACAAAACTCTGCTAATTATAAGGGTAAGAAGACATACCTAGTCCTTATCTGCACCTTGTTTTACCTGATTGTTCCGTCGAGAATCCGGTAAAAACAGGAGACTGCGGCAAATCTTGAATGAATGAATGAATGAATTTATTGCACGAAAACAAACATGGGGTCATGGCAACAAAAGAAAAAGAAAACACGAGAAATCGCTCTCTATGGGACGGATCAACGTAGAGGAATCTAGCCGCCTTACGGATATCCCCCATATTTGTACTTCCAATCTTTTCTAATAGCCACTCCTCCCTAGTAATTCCCACCCCAAATAGCCTACTTCTTGGATATCTTGGATCAAATCGGTTGGATGGTTCGTTACGGAGTAGAACGGCACATCCCGAAAACGGGGTTTTCGGTAGAACCCAAAAAAACTTATGGAGTATTAACATCTAGCAGCAAAGCTGGTGACGACACGTGCAGTCGAAAGAGCCTTAATTTCCTGGAAGCCGAACCCCTTTCCCTCTGTTCCATATTAGAAAGTTAGAAGATCGTATTATTCTTGTTTGTTCTGACTCTTGATTCACTCACTTGAATCTCTAATCACGTTCGCCGCATTGTCGAGATTCGCTCTGCGTTTTTTTTTTCAGTTCCAGAATGTTTAGGACTCTTTAACGTGAGGTAAACAGTCATAACAATTTTGTGTCTCAGGGTATTGGCGTTAAGCACGTCATCACTAGCGCCTCTTCTGAGTGTCCCCTCCTCCCAGAAAGTCCAACTAACTTTTCTGGGTTTTTTGTCATGCCGCCCTTGTCTGAAACATTGAACTGTTTTTTGTTTTTTTTAGTGCAAGGTTACAGGTTTTTGTTCCATCACAGTCGTTCATTTTATACTTCTGGTGCCCTTCCCCACGTCCACCACCATGTTCGTATTTTTGACTTTTCGATCGTCTTACTTTTACTCCACCTTTGGATTATGTGGATACAAATATGTATTTTGCTATGGAGATGGAAAGGTTTTCACACCCCTTCAGCAACCCTTTACACACCGTTTCTAACCTGGTCTACTTCTGTACTTTGGCGATAGTGGCAATCTGTATAATATCTGCATTTTTTATCACGGGAGTTCTCACCGGTGGTCTCTGGTTATTCTTATAAGGTGTTCTTGAGGACACCGGTGACTATATACTCACCAGTCTTGTAACCCGTTTTTGAACTAACCGGGTGGTTTCTCCTCAACGGTGTGGACTAACCAGAACCTGCTTGGGAGCTCGGCTTTACCAAGGAATTAGCAAGTTTTCGTCAAAATTTCGTGGTTTCGCGCAAAACCTAGAATTTAAGCACTTTTTGCACTCTCCGGTGGCTAGTCACTGGTGATCTAAAAACGCGTTACAAGAGAAGAACCGGACACCGGTGATAAAACACCAGAAACAGCTTGGAGTGCAACGAACGCAGCTACTAATTCGACTTTCACTTAACTTTTTCAGGCCTCATTAGTAGCTCAAGATGACGCCCTCTTCAAGCAACTACTGTCTCTTCGCGACGCGATATCTTCTTTGAAGGTGAGATCTCCCACCACGGGATTTACCACACCGAGCTCTAGCGAATCCGAAGCGGACGAGTCCGAAGCCGGTGACGATTCCGGCGATCACATTTACAGTGAGATTGACGTTCCCGCCAGAAGGAGAAGGTATCTTCAAGTAAGATTGGCCTTCTTGTCTTTCGGGTGATGGTTTACAGGAATCTCTTGTTGACTTCTCTCTGTCCTAAGCTTCTTCTTCTTGGTTCTCAGCTGAAAGCTCTGTGTAGTGCGAGGGGTTGCTCACTCGGTGAGCACCTCTGTGCAGGCCTCCGCGGGCACCGATTGGGCGCTTATTGCCATTTTGGGAGTGAGCAACCCCTCGGTGTAGTGCCGCATTACCTAATAGGTTGAGTAGAGCCTGTACCGACCCTTTAGGATTTGTAATGATACATAGATGGCAGTTTACACAAGGGACTTGTACCGTGACCAATAAACCGGGATCACTGTTCCTATGGACGGCTTCTGCCAGACTGTTGTAGTGGTTTGCGAACTCTGTTCACAAGCCCCTCGAAATGGTTAGAGCGCCTGCCTAGTAAGCAGAGGGTCCTGGATTCAAATCCCGGTTGAGGAGTAGTTTTGTGTTTCAGTTCACTACTTATAAAACTGTAAGATTTGACTACTTGAATTTTCAAGGACACATCGTATTTATGATAGTAATTCATTCTACTCCAGTATTGTTTCCATCCCGTCTCGTTCCCGAGATTCTTCACTTCATAAATGTATCCTGTATCCTCTGTTACGAATACACTTGTTATGATGCTTGCCACGTTTCTTCTCTTTACGTGACGTATCATGCGCCCGATCATCTTTTCCGAGGAGCTTATTCGTCAGGAGACCGGTTGTGCAAATTTTGCCAAGGTCGTCATCCAAAGCAAGGGACATTTAAAGAGGCTAAGAACAGCCGAAGCCGTGTGTAATTTCCTGTAAGCATAGCTTAGTTGTAAAGGGGTCAACTGTCTCAGAACATCTGAGCAGACACACCATGAAGTGCGAGGCATCCTTAAGGGGGGAAAAATTGAATTTTTTCTTAGATTTGAAAAAAAATTAGTGTAAAGAAAATCATTCAATATTTCACAAAAAATCAACGAAGAAACTAATGAAAATGGGGTTTTTATAGGCCAGCGAATATACTGAAATAAAAGGCGAATATTTCGGGAGGACAACCGCCTCCCTTCTTAGCGCAGACAGAAAATTTCGAGAAAAAATGCCAAAACGAGGATGAAGATCAACAGCCAAAAAAACTAAAACAAACCAAAAACCCAACAAGAAACCAAGGATTAAAATAAAACTGAAAGAATAAAGCCTAAAATAAAAGACAGCGAGCCACTCACCGATACCTGCCAATAAATCGTTTGTTTCTTCGTTGATTTTTTGTGATATGTCAGGCCAATGTGGTTTACGAAATTATCTTCATTCAATATTATAAGAAGAGAAACGAGTCCATTAAAAAAACATGGAACAGGAGAGAACCTTTGCCTTAACCTCTTTTTCTGTTAATAAAAAAAAACAAAAAAAAAACGAACAATGAGCCTCAGTCCACACCAAGAGGTGCGAATTTCATAGGCGTTTTTTACATTGGCGATGGCCAGATCTAATCTGGCTACGACACTAGCAAGATCACCTGAAAATCCTAATTTAGATCATTCGCACGGGGGTGGGGGGTGGGGAGGGGGGGGGGGGGGTGAACTGAACTGAAAGACAAAAGTGTATTTCAGATAGTACACTGTAAATAAAATCTTGCAGTATTTACGACTAGGATTAATCTTGTCTCTAAAAAGATAATCTTGTCTCCAATTCGGATTAATCTTATCCCAGGAGAGATAAGATTAATCCCAGTAGCAAACACTACAGTTAAATTTAATCCTTACTCGCAGAAACTTCTTACAGTGTATTTGAACCCAGGAATCGTATGAATGGGCAGGACATGGCAAAAAGGGATTGCCAGTGTTCCTCTCGGACTGACGCACGGACGACGGGAGGGTAGGGGGGAACAGACAGCTCATGTCACAAAAAATCAACGAAAATGGGGTTTGTAAAGGCCAACGAATATATTGAAATAAAAGGCGAATATTTCTAGAGGACAACCGCCTCCCTTCTTCAGCGCAGACAAAAAAAATCGAAGAAAAATGCCAAAACGAGGATGAACATCATCAACTAAGAAAACCAAAACAGAGCAGGAAACCAACAAGAAACCGAAAATTTAAACAAAGTTGGAAGAATTGAAAGCCTAAAATTAAGACAGCGAGCCACTCACCAATACCTGCGAATAACAATTACGACCGTTCTCGCTCGGTACTAGCGAGTCACTCGCTAATACCGAGTTGGCCTTTACAAACCCCATTTTCGTTGGTTTCTTCGTTGATTTTTTGTGATATGTCAGGCCAGTGTGGCTTACGAAATTATCTTAGACAGCTCATCTGAGGACAATACACCATCTTTTCTCCCAATTTGAGAGGGTATTTCTGCGGTCAGTTGGTTTCACTCAACTCCTTATAGCATTCGGAGACCGTACGTTCGGTCCGACCTGAAGCAGTTCTATCTGAAGGGCAGCCAGTTCGTCGTCCTCAGTCCTTCCCAGGAAGGCACAGGGACAAACAGTTTGCAGATACTGGAAGACCTCCCAAACGAGCCGGCAATGAGGTATGTACACTGTAAAAAAATGTCTTGCAATATTTGCTACTGGGATTAATTGGTCTATAAAAAGATAAATCTTATCTATAATTCGGATTAATCTTATCTCAGTAGAGACTAGTCCCAGTAGGAAATATTGCTTAAATTAATTAATCCTTACTCGGAGGAACTTCTGTCTTGTCGTGAGGATTTTCGGGTCGTAGCTAAAACTTGTCTGTATAGTCCAATTCAGGTTATTCTCCCTTCACGATAAAAATAGCACTGAATTGTCCAACTTGAGGAATAGAATGAGAAACGAAATTCAAGTGAAGCAAGTTCAAGCTCAACACCGAATCACCAAAACCGAGTTGTTTGGCACAAACAGCCAGGGAGCCAGGGACAGCCCTGCCAGGTTAAACTCTGCTTCATATGGGCCCAGGGGAAATTTGCTCTTTATCGAATCGATCCAGTCTAGTGCTGTCTATCGTGCTGACCGACGGACAACTTTTGCTAAGTCATAGGTATCTCGTCACTTATGTTTTGGGATCCCACAAGTTACTATTTCTATCGTAACAACATTAATTAACACATGGACGACCAGCTGGGGCGGCGGGAGTGGGGAGGTTTTTGCCAGTGATGGTTGCAGGGGTTCTTTTTACATTTTAAAGGACCTGTCTTAACTTAACTATAATACTAAAGCAACCTACTTCTATAATCACTCCATGTATTTCTAACCCGAGACCCCAATTTCGTACGGTACATTCTAACCCCTCTAACAAAACCATACTGATTTTCTCACTTGCCGTAATTTGCTACGTTCGACGTGTCTCACGCCGTCGACGTGTCTCACGCCGTCGACGTGTCTCACGCCGTCGACGGTTGTCTACGAGAAGTGTTTCCATCAGAAAAACCGGTTGTGTAAATTTTTTCCTGTTTTCGCTGTAAGTCAACGGGTCTCGGAAAAGGCTTAAAACAGCGAAAACCGTGGGTTATTTGTTGAAAGCACAGCCTAGTTTTAAAGTATTCAAATATTTTTAAATACTGTAAGTTGAATATTAAATAGTGCGAGGGGTCCTTTAAGCGAGCTAGGTCCATGTTTAGACCTTAGTTCCTCCTGGCCCCTGCCTGCCTTTGTTTTTGTTTGTTTGTGTATATGGCCCGTGGGCTTTTGAAATACACTGATCTATCTACCTATCTATCTATGCAGAGGGCATCCAAGAAGAGTCGCCAACTAGAATCGCCGCCTCTCATACAAGCCCTTGCCCATCCCAATGCTGCGATTTACCACAGATTTTCGACTTCTTTGAAAAAGCAAGCAAGAATTCTGCGACTGGTTCCTTACCAGTAAACACAAAATGAAGAAAACAAGTTGAGGCAAATAATTATGAAGATAAAGCGAGATTTCTCGTTAACACTGGGTACTTTACGACCGTCGGTTCAGTTTGATATGCAAATTTGGTCAATTCCTTCTACGAAGTGACAAACATAGGGCTATACTACCACCGGTCATGCCGAATCGAGTTGACACTAGGTCCAGAAACAAAGAAAAACTGGTACCGCCTACCACACGAACAAATAGGTTTTCGAACACGTTCGTTCCGTATTACACGTCAGTGTTTAATAAGTGCTGAAGTTTCTGTTCTTATTTGTATCCTCTTTTAATTTGTAAGCACAAGCGCCATTTAGTTGAGTCTCTTCTTGACTACGATAGCTTGTGTAAAATAAATGATTCTGATTCTGATTCTGATTCTGTAAAAAGGACACAGTTTCGTAGGTGCCAGAATGTCACAGGGTTTTGCAGCCAAAAATCAGGTTCCGTCGGGGAAAAGTGGCAACACTGCATCGATTTTCCCGTTTAGGGTGGATGGACGGTAGATAGGTCCAGGTTACTAAGTTAAAACCCCACTTTATATGGGACCGAGGTAGGACGTTTGCTCTTTATACGCCTAAGCGATCCAATCTAGATGGCAGTCAATATTTTCACTCAAGGTTTACAACCGCTCGTAAATTTATAGTGATATTTCTTCAGCAAGGGTTTGGGATCATTTACCCTTTTTGATGGATTTAAGGTATATGCAGTTCAATACAGACCGTAAATCAATGACTTGTAATCTGTGAAGTCGAAGTCAGTACGTTGTCTAGGGAGTTCAACAACATCTGCTTGTTGTTCGTAAAATTCGTTATGGAACCTAACACTCTGCCCAGGCATCCAACAAATAGCAAAAAAACTCAATCACGACGAGTGGACTGTTGAGACGAAAAAAAAAGTTAAATGAGGCGTATAAAGCAAACGTCGAAGAGAATAGACGCAGTCACTATTCCGACATTGTAACGGATGTGACTTCTTTGACCCCTGCTGGATTTCTCAAAGATTACAAACCCATCCCAGCTGTTTTCACCCTCGCTCGACCGAATTGGTTTTGATGAAACTCAGCGGAAAACTTGCGTAACCGGTATTTCTGACCAGTGGACTCCTCGGATGCAATAAGTGGGAACGGTCTCCGCTTCGAAAAGAGCCAAACAGCATATGCAATAATCAGCTTAGTGCCTTTAGGGTGGATAAAAATGGCGTAGGAAGTTCGAAATCTCCGAAATGAGTATGGATGGAACGTTTAGGGACCCGTAGTGAAGCAGTAACATATGTAAGACGGGTCCTTTAAGGATTGAGATTCCGTTTTCGACAGATATTCTTGAATCGGGTAAAGGCAGTAAATCTTAGAACGGAATTAAACAAGCAAATTGGGTAGGGGCTAACCCCGGATAAAAAATAAAAAAAACAAGCATAAAAAACGTGTTGAACAAGGACCTGCTAGGTTAGATTTTTTCTCTTCAGTCGGATAGTTCGACTGGAATCCAGTGAAAACCGGAAACTTAGGATAGAACGGAAGCTTTTGATTAAGCTGATCGGAGCGGTGACTGAATTATAAGAAAACAATACTTACTATGCATCTGTTGGTTTATTTTCTGTGCTCGACTGAGATTTATCATTGACCTCGCTGAATGAACAATTTATTTGCTTTTGTTTGGATAGTTCTTGTTAATGTGTTTTGCACTTTAAGTGAAGTACTGTATGTACCTGAGAACAACTTGGCTATAATTAGCTCCGTGATTAGCACAAATCTTCACATACACTGACCATATATCATGCATTCGTTTGCAACGGTTTTAATTATTTCGGCAAGAGGACATACCTTTCATCAGATCAAGGTTGGAAAGTTGATCTTCGCTCGGGTTGAATTTGGGGAATGACAGGAGGTCAGATCCGTGGCGCAGCGTGGAGTCATCTGAAAAGTCAGTCCTGGCCAGACATGCATATTTAGTTTTAACCGCGATATCTACTCCGTTTCTGTATTAAGTCTTAAGATTTCGGATGAAAGCTTCGTTTCCATGAAAAAATAGTTAATTAGCCTTAAATCTGTGATTTTTAAAGATCATCATGTTCACCCTTGCGAACATTTTCTTCAATGGCTCCTTTCATTTTATTTCTGTTCTTGATGGAAATCGGTTGCTGTGTAGGACAAGAATCTTCAATGCCTAAAATCTTAGCTGATACACCGTCATAAGCTTAAAGATAACACAAGGATGCGCAGTGTTAACAAATAACACTTCGGATGTTATCTGTTACGATTTTGCAAACATTAAGCATTAAATGTTATGCATAACAAGCATTGCCAGGAAGAGCCGAAAATCCGCCGAAAAAGTATCGAAGCTACTGACTTTTCTGAAAGCACGATGACAAAGAAAAAAGGCAGCAGATATTTTTTTCGGCACTGTTTCGGCTCTTTTTGTACGTACAAGGTTTAAATGTGTAACGTTTGAAAAACATATCAGCTGTCATCATAAGTGTTATTTGTTGAAACGGCTCATCTTTGTGTTACCGGTTGCGAAACTTATGTCAGTTTGACTAAGGGTAAGGGGTATTAACGAAGAGCAATAGCGGGTAAGTGTGTGTCTAGCATAGGCCAAATATTGGATCAGGACTACACTGTAAAAAGTTTCTCCGAATAAGGATGCAGTATTTGCTACTGGGATTAATCTTATCTCTCTTGGGATAAGATTCATCCAAATTAGGTGTAATCTTATCTCAATAAAGATTAATCCCAGTAGCAAATACTGCAAGATTTTTTTGTACAGTGTAGTACGTCCAGGTTTTGAGACGGAGTTTAACTTTTTTTCGAACATAAAATCTAACCTGTCTAGCTCTGTACATTAAAGTACAATAGAGGTATGCTTATTTGAACGTCGCCTATAACAGTTAACGATCGCCGAAGAAAAAACTAAACCACATACTGGACAACTTTTACTGCAAAATACTTGCCGAAAACATTTAGTTTATGTCCTATTTTCTCAAGCTTCACTCTCTTTTTGAACTTTTTGCTTGCAAGTCTGATAACTGACACCAGGTTTTCCTTTCACAATTTGAATTTTTGCTAAGTGGAAAGTACCTTCAACCAAGAAGATGGTGCTCGTGTCAACATACATCTCAAATAGAAGAAACACATTTACGACTCCAAAATAAATAAATAAAAAATGCTTAAATTTTTAGATTATTTCGTCCCTAACAGGCTAGCCTCAGGGCACTGAAGATTCTAGCTTCTTTTTTTTTTCAAACCCTTTATTCTCTCAACTTAAAGTTTGTTCCAGGACAACTCTGAAATGGTTTGCTATTGGCTGATATCAAGTTTGTAAAAAAAAATCGATATGACTGGTTCATAAGCTAGTAAGTAACAAAACCAGGGTGGAGAAACAGTTAGAGAAGTGTTGAAATAAGCATACGTCTACTGTACTTACAGGAGTCGATTAAGGTCAATTTGGTATCTGGATTCTTGTTCAGCTTTTTCTCAGAACCAGTTGATCACCCGAGTTTCTTCAACGTCTCGGTTGATTTTGTGGCGCCAGTCTACTTCAAGGTCACCACCTCCCATTATGGGACCTTTAGATTTGGATACAAAAAATAAAATCTCCCGTAATCAAGATACCAATTACTTTTTATGAGAGTTATCTAATGTACGACGCCTAAATAAGGACTTACTCGAACAATTGCTATAAGATAATCAGATTTGTTGTTTTTGGGTTCTCGAAACGTAAGTGATCGAATATAAACTTCGACCTCGTGAAGCATGTCCTCCCATCCGTTCATCTGCTTCTTGAAGGAAGTAGGATATTTTCTTCAAAATGGGTGGTAGGATCCTTTGAGTCAAACTTCAACTTCAAGCCGGGTCTCAAAAAAAATTATACAAAGACAAAAACTTCTGAAATGATGAATAGAATTATTCCCCATCGTAAGCCAACACCTATCTCAAAAGAATGTAATCGTAGGAGTGTACCTTCCCGTCCAGTGTCTCGTCATCATTGGGTTGCTACAATAGAATCTCTTATAATTCCTGTAAAATATAATAGAGAGTTAAAAGTGTGAAATCATTGTGCAATACTAATAAAGCGTAGCCCTGTATTAAGGGAGGGGGGGGGTGTAGATTAAGTTTGGGGCGTGGCAAAAGATCTTATTCGACTGTCAATGTAGGGGAAAGGTGATCTGCTGGGTTTTTACCTGAGCCTTGCTAAGCCCGATATCCGACAAAAGATGAAAAACTGTTAAGTTTTAAGGAGTAAAAGATTTGCCTAAAGTAAAGTAGATGTCGAAATATAGTAAAAATATCGATATAATTACTTGTTTTCCCTGACTTCCCTCAATTAAAAACGGGTTCAAAATTCGCTACTTCAGCTTACATCCAACTTAAGCCTCTTCATTTCCCGATATGCGTAAACTTTACCTTCCACCAAAATGTTACAAATAATTCACTTACAAGTTACAAAGATTTAACTTATTTCGGGCTGTTACCGCTCTCTCCGTCTCTAACCACTTTGCTCATTTTTACATCTTTTTTTCTTCTAGTTTGTTGTTTTTGGTGCTATGGCCATTGTTGACCTTTATGAATCAAATATGTATGTATCTATCTATTCCCGAGTTTTTTATGTCAACTTTAAAACAGTTAATCCTTGTAAAACTTTGAATGTCTTCTTTTATTTTTACTTTCTTTCTTACTTGAAGTATGTTGTTATGTACGGCAAGAATGTTTAATGCCCGAAATCGTGTCTCAGTTCTACCGTGGGACACATATATTAGAGAGGGGGCTTGCATTAAGGAAACAATGAAACCATACTTGAACACACTTGAACACACCATGGAGAATGCATTTACAGACATGGCCACGGAGAGCATTCTTCTCCTGAGCGTGACGTTTTCAAAATAGGGATGTTTGTTTCTGGAGGTTTGCACATGCAGACCCCAAGACAAAAAGCGCCATTCATTCAAATCTTGTTCACCGTTGGCCGGATCGTACTTGAATTTCTTTTAGATATAGGTTTGGGCTTAACTGGTTAAAATATATTCCAGAAGAAGGATTGATTGGAGACATTAATTTGTTCATTTTTAAAATTGTTCGGTACTGAAATAAGGACAGATGCAAAATGGAGCAAAAATCATTGCTTGGAAACACTATTTCGTCTTTGGATTGGGTTTTCTGCAGGCAATGTTAACGGAAGTCGTACAGATAGGGATTATACTTGCCACTCTTCAGTCAGGTGTCCTTTAAACACGAACACTTGTAAAACACCGTCTCCTGTTCCCTCCCAAGAGCTACTGTGAAATGTCGTAAAGATCAAGTTACTTCATAATTATTTAAACTAGATCACGATCAAGCAGCAAACATTAAAATAATCCCAAAATCATTAATATGCAAACAGTCATAAACTCGATGGCGACCACCAGGTTGTAATTCGTATAATGTGTAGTAATACTAACAAAACATTCATGTAATACAATAAAAGTAGGTACATCAACCTGGGTACCTTCCATCAACCTTCATCAAACTGATGATTCTTCCAAACTCTTCGGACGCCGTAGACTTGGCCTCTCACTCGCTTTAAAACCTAAAATAAGCCGTTTCTGTTTAAACCAAGTAATCTCTGTCAGGCCGTATCCAGGAATTTATTTCGGATTTCGGGGGGGGGGGGGGGGGGTTGCATGCAGGTCGGACAAAAAAGACACAAATTACAGGTTTGTTTCTTCCCCGAAGTTGAACCAGAGGATTGACAGCCTGACGAGGACCCTTGCCAAGAGGGGCCGAAATATCGCTGATGAAGAATCGTAGCTGACGTATCCGTTGTAAACATTGTTCGAATAAAATACACAGATCAGACTGAAAAGCCTATAAAAATGATTATTTGTGTATGTTTCGGGGGGGGAGGGGGTCAACCCCCTAAACCCCTCCCTGGATACGGTCCTGCTCTCTGTGTATCATAATACCAGCAACCATTTCCTTACGCCAAGGTGACATAAACCCACTGAAAATAATACGCAGATATGTGCACTTCTTTCAGTCCGCTCGCTAGTGGCTAACCCCTGTGGTCGTTAGCTAGGTGCGGTTCGGCGACGGTGGGATTCTTAATTCCCTTCCGTCAAGAAAGAATCCTCACGGACTAGTTGTCTACAGTACAAAAGGTGCCCTCTCTACAAGCAGTTCATGTCAGAAGTCGTGTCTGTTATGGTAAGGTACCTCCCCAAAAGAGAGACAAGTTTCACACAAAAATCACAAAAAAAAGTCCCAAGTTTCAGTTATAGAAAAACGCCAAAAAAAATCATTTCCTGTTATACGAGCAGTGATAGGGCTACCCGTCTCACTTCATCAAAAGATATACACGTCCCTAGTCAATCCCGCATCAAAAAACAGGCAAGCTCGAAGTTTCAGTCATCGAAAAATGCCTCAAATTTTAATTTCCTCGTAAACGAGATCCAGGAAGTCTTGTTACTCTACGGAATTCCATGGTTTCACTTTGCCCTTTGGCCTCTTAGTTAGAGAAAGTGCCAAATTTCAAGCCTGCCTCAGGTTGACTTGTATCCGGACTGCAAAATTAAGCTTTTATTATTCAGAATCGTGAAAGAAAACCAGTTTGTCATTTTCCTGTAGCTAATTGCATGGTGATCACGGCATCGTTTTAATGCATCTTACGGTTTAGTAATTATTTTCTGGTTGGTTTTTGCCTCAAAGTCTCTCAGGGTATATGTGGAGTCACGCCACGTTTCATTTTTTTTATTGTTCATGGGTTTATAGTTTGAACTTCATAGGTTAACCTGCTTGAAATTTGAGGAAACCAGTCGTCAATTTTGTGGAAAGCTGCTTACGGCTCAGCAGTGATCCAACGCCCGCGCTTAAGCTTTGATTAGGGTACAGTAGACGCGGCCTATGATGCCGGAAGGGCAACTCTTGGTATCCGTTGACCTGTTTTTATGTTTTTTTTTATACAAACAATGTCTACAACGGATACGTCAGCTACGATTCTTCGTCAGTGATATTTCGGCCCTTCTTGGCAAGGGTCCTCGTCAGGCTGTCAATCCTCTGGTTCAACTTCGGGGAAGGAAACAAAACTGTAATAATTCATTCTACTTCTTTTTTTTACTCGTCTGGTTAGAAATAACGTTACAACATTTAACGTTACGAACGTTTTTCATCAGCATTTTTGAAAGATACATCGTAATTATATTAATTCATTCGACTTCTTTAGTACGAGTATACTAATACTAAAGAGTATGAGCCTGATTATCACGCCTGGCACGTTTCTTGTCTTCACGTGGCGCATCAGGCACGTGGCGCATCAGGCACGTGGCGCATCAGGCACGTGGCGCATCAGGCACGTGGCGCATCAGGCTCGGTCCAACCAATCATTCCGATAATCTTATTGGTCCGAAGACCGTCTATGCGGATTTTGCCAAAATTGTTCTACGGGAAGGGACATGGAATCTTGTATAATTTCCTGTAACCATACCTACGTTTTAAAGTGGTCGATCTAAGAACATCTTTGCAGAAACACAATGTAGTGCGAGTAAAATCATGTCTAGAAGAATTAAGGAAGTACAGATTTTGGATTAAAATGGAAGAGGGGGGCCGCACTTTTGCCACTGAAAAGAGTATAGGCTTATAAAAAGGTTAGGTGATGGTCTAGGACAGTGGTTCCCAACCGGGGGTATGCGAGGCGGCGAGACCCTCGTAAGGAGTACGCGAAGGGCCCAAATTTCTGAATTCGAAAATGTCTGATTTCGTCAAGAAATTATAGTTTTGGCTTACGAAGTTTCAGAGAAACAGCACAGGTGTCTTTCTGATCCTTGGCCAGTTCACGGACGAGAATGAAAATGACAACCGTGCAGCCTCAAGCCTCCCATATATTTGTATATATTTTTACACATCAATCCTTTACCATTTATGACAATAAATGACGTCTTTTTGGTGTTCTGATCTTGACCGATCTTAGTAAGATAGTAGAACAATGATTCTTTAAAAAGGGGTCCGCAACCTTTTTGAACCTTAATTTGGGGTACGCGATACGGAAAAGGTTAGGAACGACTGGTCTAGGATGCATGAAGAAGAATGTCGGGCCCAGTGTTCAGACAACCGTTTAAATCTCTGGAAACTAGGATCTGCATACTTCGAATGGGTGCGCGCCTCTACATAGACATGACGCTACGTCGACACGTCAGTAAGTGGACAAAATCCGACGCTACATGGACAAATTTCCCGACACTACATGGACAAAAAAAAACCGACACTACGTGGACACGACAGTACATCGAACGACGCTACGTAGACACGCTGCTCCAGCGTTGAGGCAACGGTGGGAACGTTGAGGACTAATGTCAAACGTTGGCTATCCTAATCAGATTAGCCTACAGTAAGTGAGACCTGAACAGGCCTTCATGTCCTTCTTCTCAGACTCGTCTTTTTCATCCAAAAAACTTTAGTTCTACTCGGTATCTCTGTCTCTTTCCATACTAGTCCTTCAGCCCAAGCTTACTGCGATTCATATTTGACGGTGCAAAACGGATAAGTCAGCTACATTTTATTAGAGCTATATTTCAGCCCTTCTTGGCAAGGGTCCTGTTCAGGCTCAAGCCGCTAAAGCTGGAAAGTGAACTTTTGGAAAAACAATTAAAGATTCTAAATATCTTCCTTAAATATAAATATAGATATTTAAGGAAGAATCTGTAATTGTTTTCCACAAGTTCATTCTCCAGCTCCAGCCCGAAGCTTTGCCAAGAAGGGCCGAAATATTGCTCTAATAAAATGTAGCTGAATAAATTGTTTTGCACCGTCAAATATCTTTCCACACTGATAGGCATTCCATGCCACACAGTAGGCCCGTATCCAGGAATTTATTTCGGGGGAGGGGGGGGAGGTTGCGTGCTGGTCGGACAAAAAAAGTACAAAAAACAAATAGATCATAGGGAATATCCTATAAAAAAGGATTTTTTTATGTTTTGGGGGGGGGGGGGTCAACCCTACCCCCCCCCCCCTCCTTGATACGGCCTTGCCACACAGTTTCTTGTTCAGTCACGGCAACGCGTATTTTCTCTGGTTTGAAAACCCTATCCACTAAAAAAAAAATTGAATGGCAATTTTCTGAACTTTATCAAAATCAAATTTTATTGTGTTAAGGGCCCTTGCTTTTCCCAAATCTTCAAATCAAATCAAGTTTATAAATTAGCCATAAATATTCCAAAACGAATAGCACTGGCACGTTAAAGATAGAAACACTTGAGGTCACAGTTTGAGTCAAGTCACTGTTAAAACTTTTGCAAAAGTACGGTATGAATGAACGGTCATACCGAACACTGCAATTTGCGGGAGGGAGCTTTAACTTTTGCTTCCCCAGATCCACGAGTGGGGGGGGGGGGGGTATTTTCAGTTGCTGGCTGGAAATCTGGCAGAATGTTGCGAAAGAGCTCCGACGATAGGCAGGACCTCCTAAAAGCCATGACGATTGGCCATCCTTCATAAAATCCGATAACGAATTACCGCCAGACGCGATAGAGGAACAATAACAATCACACGTGAGATCGGGGGATAAGTTATCTGACAGGTGAATGAGCGATTAGGCTTTCACTTCATATCGAGTCGCTCATTAGCCCCGTGGAAAAGACAGCCAGCACTGAAGTCGGAAGGCAGAAATGACAAACTTGATGACGCTTGACAGAACAGAGTTGGGTAAGGCAAAACGGGGAAGAGGAATTTTAAACAGTTTTAAACATGGTTAGGCCTAAGAGGAATTGAAAATAGCAAACCAAACCTGGATAAACGTACACAAAGAAGTAACGTGTCATTGTTTTCTTCACGATAGCGCACCTAGCGGCCAAAAAAGAACTAATCTGAAAGGAATTTTATGAGGGGCGTATTGATGACTAACTCTTCGTACCACTGTAGAACCGACGTGTCACCAGACCTATCCCGATGACCTATAGGTGTACACGTGTGAGTAGGTGTACACGTAATAGATATAGGTGTACACGTAAGCGTCACCACAACCTATCCCCAACTAACTCCGCTGGTTGCCCGATGAAAAATTTGTCTCAGAACAGTAGTATGAAAGTTGTACGAAAAAGTAGCATAGAGTACTAACTGATGCTACTACATGCTTCTACTTCAAGGATACCGTGTCACTGCATTCTATTGCATGCTACTATTAGCAAGACTGGATGCTCCTAGAGCATGACAGGGTGCTACTAGATACTACTACTTAAGATTGTCCCAGTCTGAGCCACATTAAATGATAGTACTCTTTACTATTACATATCACTAGATGCAACTTTTTCGTACAACTATCATACAAACTACGCAGGCTATACATTTTTCATCGGGTGATTGAGACAGAATTTGAGTCATCGTTCGGGCGACGTTTCTCGTTCTGCCCGAGGTTCATTGACGTGTTCTGGACTTGGTCATATATTCCAAACCGTGGACATACCCCAGGTTTGGCTAAGAGGCTGCTCTCTTGTTGGCTACCATTGTACAAGGTTCCGTGGGCGCCGGCTGGGTACCGGACACTTACTGAATACAGTGTTGCCACATTATAAATACTTAGAGAGTGACTTTTGGCTCAAAACAGAGAGTGAATTGGGAGTGAAATTTATTTTCATGAAATGTGCATTGGTCGGAATCGCCTCTGTAAAAATGACACATCTTAATTTTAATTTCATGAAAAAAAACTTGAAATAGTCACTTCTGGTCGGAATCACTGCTGTAAAAATGACACCATTTGGTCATTTTCTGAAATAGAGTGATTTTTATGTCATACGTAGGACAAGAGTGACATAAACAAAATAGAGTGACAATTCACACTATCGTGCGACATGTGGCAACCCTGACTGAACAACCACTCTGGGAGTTAGTAGCCCCTCGGGTTTGGCATAGCCTATTCAAAAAAAAAAAACAGGGACTCTGACGGTGGGCGTAGATTGCAGAACCTGCTAATTAGTTTTTCCTGAATTTTTGAAAGACTCGTGTAATTATCGTTTTGGCAGTTCGAAATTCGCAAATGCACATGGCTGGCGCCTCGATGTCATGGTATAATCGCCAATCATACCTTTTGATAATAGATCACATGTGTAGGAATTTGAAGGTCGAGCCAGACAAAAACACACCCTGCAGTTTTCTCGCCTTCGTTTTTGTATAATATGCTTCTGAGATGAATGTTATTGACTGAAAAAGAGGAGTATGTAACGAAGAAAAGTCATATATAAATAAAGCAATTATCTACTTGCACTTTTATTTACCATAATTGGTGGCAGTTGGGTATTATTAGCAAACTGCAAACGAAAAGCAAACTTTCGCATGCAAGCCGTTCGTATATTCCATACTTCGTATATTCCGTGACTGCGTTTTGTATAAAATCATCTTCCACTGTACATCAAATCGCATTGTCCAGCGACAAAGGTGGATTGTCCTCCTGTGATTGACGCTGTCTTGGGTGGTTTGGGTCACACATGACCGTCGGACCAGTTTTCTTGTAGTATTTTTAACCAATTTTCAGTGGAATTTTTACCTTCTTCGCTCCGTATTTTCAGGCCAGGAAATAGGGATCGAGGCCCTGGGGCCTTAGGGGGCCGGAACCCCCGAAACAGACAAAAATAATATTTTTTCGTCGGCTTTAATCTCTGATCTATATAGTTTTTAGTATGGACTAGGTCCGAACCGGGGGTAACCCCCCGGAAATAAATTCTTGGATACGGACGTGCCGCGGATAATGGAGTCGGTGCCTATCTTTTTGATCATTTAGAAAATTCAAAGAATTGGCCAAGTACCAACTAAATTTATTTAAGATCCCAAATTTAATTCTTCTTCCTCTTCTTAGATTGCCTTAACTTATGTTTATAAGTTGCACATAATTCAACTTTACTGTGGATTTTGGCAAATATCTACGTTACGGAAATATTACGGTGCTTTTCACATCGGCGTAAGGACCGCTTGGGTGTGAACTGTGAAGGTAGTGCGAAAGAGCTGTTTTATGAATGGACCATAGGTCATTGTCACCAAAATAATTAAGTTCTTATTTTATTCATTTCGGTTGCTCTCATGACCGTATTATGTACCTGCCAACGGGAAAACACCTGTCCAGTTGTCTTGGCTTAATGTTTGCGATACCGCTACTGTTCGCGAGTATTACATCTGGTCGCACAAATCCAGTAGTAAATATAAATCGAGTAACCAACTCAAGGGAGAATATCGTCAATAATAGTTTTGATTATAATAATGACCAAGTCATACACCGCCCTGTTAAACCAGTAGGTGTCTTCACTGATATTCGGAGCAAAATAACACTAGAGTAGAGAGTAGTGCTAAGACCTATGCTCTCCATGCTTTGCAAACGGACCATACTCGTAGCGCCGCCCACTACGCTTGCGGCATTTAAAGCGAGACAAACTCGCGAGCTTAGAAATTTCTAGTAAAGCAAAGGTGTGGTCTGCACACGCCGAGGAAGCAACGGAGGTTGTCTCTTTTTTTTTGCAATATTCAGAATAGGAACTTATAGGAGCCAGCGCTGGTGAACGACTGAATGAGTTTCAGTAGGGATATTCTCTATCGCTAGTGGTGATAGTATCGCTGCTATTCTAGTGTGTGTTAATTTTGTCAAGTCTTGGCGCTACTCCCTTGTGTTATTTTGCTCTGCTGATACTGATAACGCTTTTACCCACACCGATCGGGAAATCCCCGTTTCTTTAAATCACAACTGTTAGTCGAAATGATATTTTTACGATGAAATAGCTAAGAAATACCGTTTTTCGACAATACCATTACTTTCGAAACGAAATTAGCGAATTTCTTGTTAGTGCTTGTCGACTCTACCTGGCGAAATTTTTTTCCAAAAATAGTACTATGAATTAGTACGAAAAAGTTGCATGCAGTACTAACGATGCTACTACATGCTTCTACTTCAAGGCTACCGTGTTACTGCATACTACTATATGCTACTATTAGCAATACTGGATGCTACTATGGCAAGACAGGATGCTACTGGATACTACAACATAAGATTGGACCAGCCTGCCAGGCACATTAAATGATAGTATTCTTTGCTATTACATAGTATTACATACAACGTTTTCGTACTACTACCATACTACTAAGCAGGCTACAAATTTTTCATCAGGTATCCAGCCTTCCTGCTCTCGGCCGCGGTCGCTGGACGCAAAAATGCAACGTGGTTTAAAAAATGGAAAAACCAAGCAAAACAATAATCAGTCAAAACAAAAAATAGGCCTGATGGTCTACCGTGTCTTCCAAAACGAAAAATAGTACTTTGGAAGATCTCAAGACCATATTTGTGAAAAAGTTGTGGGCGGACTGTGAAACTTGCTGCAAGTCTGCGTTGTGTGGCTGACAAAACTTGGCTCGGCCAAGGTTCAAGGTTCAAGGTTCAAGGTTTTTTTATTCTTACTTTATATAATACATAAACATTAACAATACAATACTCTGCACTTACAATTATTTCAGGGTTTGAACCGGAGAGAAGAAAATCATCGAATGGTTCAGACCCTTCCATAAAAGAAAATCAATAAAACGAAATCGACCCAACGCTGAGTAGAAAGATCACCGCACGACAACGCCAGCACGAAGCGAAATCATTCCAAACAAAAACAACAACAAAAAAGAAGGATGGGTGACTGAAAACCAGTATCACTAGAGGAAAACACACAAATAAACATAAAAAACAACCAATCTGTTAATTATCCATTCTTAAACTTGTTGATGAGAATTTGAGACAGCTGTTTTTTTATACTTTCAAGGGATTTTGTAGAATCAATTTTAGGAAATAAAATTTGCCATGAATTCAAAACTGAATAAGATGGAGAAAAACGAGACCTCTCTGAAGCTACTCTTTGACTTCGGATCTTCCATTTATGACGGTTATCATACTGGTGCTTTAGTGGGCAAGGAAAGAAATCATTTGAACGGAAATGTGATGGAAGCTGGCAACGGTCATACTTTGTTTTAAATAGGAATGACGCAAAGTTAAATAGTTCAGATACGGGCAAAATATTGATCAGAATATACATGGTTTCTGTTTGACTTACCCCAGGAAGTGATGACGGTGATGGTAAAAAAGTTCGCAAAATCTTTAAAGCACGGTTTTGTAAAATCTGTAATGGTTTAAGATGAGTTTTAAATGTAGCCAGATATATTAAAGGGCAATAAGTGAGATGCGAATGAACAAGAGCAAAATAAATTAGCCGAAGAATTTCATAAGGAAAAAAATTCTTGAGCCTATTCATTACTCCCACACCCTGAGCCAATTTAATTCTTAGCCTGTTGGAATGTTCATTATATGATAAATGTTCATCAATATAAATTCCAAGGTACCGAGCTGAACTCATTCTATGTATTACAATATTTGTATGAAAGTCCTTAATAGATGTTAGTGTTGGTGCCTTCTTTCCAATCCTACTATAAATAATAAAATTAGTTTTTGCCGCATTCAATGATAGCCGGTTAGCTTTAAGCCACAACATCAATTGTGAAAACACTAATTGTAATTTAGCTTGCAATTCATTTTCCGATTCTCCAGCTAGTGTCGAACCAGTATCATCCGCAAAAAGAATGTTTAGACTAAGATTTGTTGTAGCTGCTGGGAGGTCGTTAATATAAATTATGAACAGTAGAGGGCCTAGAATAGACCCCTGAGGGACACCCAAAGCACAGAAAAGCACAAAATCGGCCAAAAAAGCACAAAACTAAGCAATAGGACGCTTATATTTCCAGAAAGAAGCTAGAGATAATATGAAAGGCAGAATAAGCAAGAGGGGGTCTATTTGTTGTGCCATTGTTGTCCCATGGGCAACATTCATATAACAGACACACAAAAATCATACCATACATCTGTTTGTGTTCTTGAATTCTCTACACAAATATTTGACCATGTCTGAAAGCCAGCTTCAGGAACTCTCTAAATTTTAATTATCTTGGAACTTTAATTAAGTTCTTTCCTTTTGAATTCTACCCCAATCCCTCTTCCGGATTTCTAAATCCGGATTCGCGACAATCGCTCCTTTTGTTCGTCAGGCGCTACAGGTTCTCATTCGACTTGCAAAGACCAACAAGACCAAAGATTTCGATGGGATCCCAAAAATTCAATATTTGATCCAGACAATGTCTTGTCTTCGCCAGATCCAGTCTTCGCCAGACTCCTTGAACATTTTACTATTAAAATCAGAAGCGGATTAATATATGTGTCCGAAGTATATGTCCTGGTAAAAATGATTGTCATACACGGATTCAGCATATCTTCTTACCCCAAAATCGGAAATCTAATCAACTACAAATACAACTTTAAATTTTAATAATTTTCCGGTTTTGGCCAGATTCCGGGCGAACTACTTGTCCGGGTAGCAAATGGTTTTCACATAAGTGTTCAGCATGTCTTCTTACACTTAAACCGAACATTTACTTTTAACACACTTTCGGGTTTGGGCCGGATTACGGGCGAACTACTTGTCCGGCGAGAAAATTGTTTTCATAATCGTGTTCAGCTACAGGTTCTCATTCGACTTGCAAAAACCAACAAGACCAAAGGTTTCGATGGGATCCCAAAAATTCAATATTTGATCCAGACAATGTCTTGTCTTCGCCAGATCCAGTCTTCGCCAGACTCCTTGAACATTTTTACTATTAAAATCAGAAGCGGATTAATATACGTGTCGGAAGTATATGTCCTGGTAAAAAATGATTGCCATACACGGATTCAGCATATCTTCTTACCCCAAAATCGGATATCTAATCAACTACAAATACAACTTTAAATTTTAATAGTTTTCCGGTTTGGCCGGATTCCGGGCGATCTACTTGTCCGGGTAGCAAATGGTTTTCACATAAGTGTTCAACATGTCTTCTTACACTTAAACCGAACATCTAATCAACTTCAGATAAAACTTTTACTTTTAACACACTTTCCGGTTTGGGCCGGATTACGGGCGAACTACTTGTCCGGCGAGACAATAGTTTTCATATTCGTGTTCAGAATGTCTTCTTACCACTTCATCGACTATCTCATTAGCTGCTTAAAAATATTTTGTTAGTCCCTTAATTTGAACCCCCTTCCCTCACCCCTAAATGTAGGGCTACAGAGCCCATCTACAAACTCGGCCTTTCCCTTGCCCCAAAGGATCGTTCCACCAAGTTTCATCAAAATATCTCATTCCTTCGAGAGTTACCGGGCTCACAAACAGACAGACAGACGGGCAACTTTTGCGATGTCATAGGTGTCCCTCCACTTAAGTTGTGGGATCGCAAAAACGAAAACAAAGAAGAAAAAAGAGTCTAAGGGCCTTACAAATCTTCACTCTAGATGACAAATTAACGCTTATCAGGCTTACCATGGTAAAGGTAAGGTAAGTAAGGTAAAGGTATCGGCATCAGCCTTGATAGGGCATACTGGCGATGCTCCTCTCCAATTATCTGCTCTCAGAAGGAAGTTCAATGGGTGGTTGCGACCACACTACCCTGGTTCTGTCTCACACCCTTCCTGTTACAACGACTGTATTAGTATGTGAAGATGCACCTCAACCTGATCTTATGGCGAAGGGTGTAGTTGGACTTATGCAGCGTTTACAAATACAGGAAAACTTGAACAGAATCCGATCTTGGTCACAAGATTATGTTTACACGCAGAGGGAAAAAGATTAATTCTTCAAACCAGAAAATCTGCCATAAATAAATTAACGATCTAACAAAAAAAGGTCTTGAGAGCATTTATGACATCAGTACTGATGATTGCTGCTCTCAAAAGCTAGCTAGACTTTTTTTTAGTACTTTTTACCAGCGCCGCCGACAAGATTCCTTTCAAGTACACCTGAATTCCTTTCATCATGAAAGGATTCCCGTCCCGCTAGACTTTTTTTCTACTCGTCTTCACGAACGGAATCCTCTCTAGTCGGCCGGAATTCCTTTCTACTCGACGGGATTTCTTGTCCGTGTAAAGGCTACATTATAGAAGATGGCAAATGTCCATAGATACAGTAATCGGAGTCAGGATACCTTAGGGCGTCAAGACGGCCTACTACACGTGCAGACTTCACTGGTTCATTACGGATTCCCTAGGTCAATTCACACTATGTTTCGCGCACCGAACGACAATAGGCTACACACCACCCATCATACACTAGGCCTTACAGGCCAGCCCACTCTAAGGAGCTCTAAACAAGACTCGTAAGAATGACCTATGGTCTGTAAGTAACAGAAGGTTTTATGATCTGATATGTACTTACAAAATAAAATAAACAATCTTTAAGTGAAAAGAGTTGTTGGCCGGTCGAGACCCGAAAAAGAAGTCTAGAAGAAGATGATTCATCCTAATAAGCAGTTGTGTTTTTGCAGATACCGTCGTATCTGATACTACGGTCTAAATTCGTTTTTGCAGTTATCGTGTTATCAGATATTCAGATATCACGGTCCGACTGTGGTAACTGATCGGGATATCTGAAAAAGTCACCTCACTTTCATAAGTTTTTTGTCAAATTGATGGGAAAGAAATTTGGCACTTATTGATGTGACTGAATATCAGTTTCTCTTTTGGGTTGACTTCGAAAATTGCAATATCGGCAATTGTCGTTTTTGCAGAGCAACCGTATATCAGATACCACGGTAACTGCAAAAAGGACTAATTGCCGATCCGTTTACCGTGGTAACTGATACCATGGTGTCTGCAAAACGCAACTAATAATGCAGTGACGCACAGTGACCGTTGCAGTATAAAAGATTAAATATTCTAAACTGAAAGGGAGTAGCGCTCCCTAGCGGTGGCAGAAGTTAGCAGTTGGGCGTGCAGATGGCCCCACCGTAGCATTTCTGTCACCATCCCAGGTTTATGTAGGTGGTTATCCATTTGAAGTGACGACTTTGGCTTGTCTTGCAGGGTTATGCCAGTAGTCTCCGTCCCAAACTAAAGGGGAGGCACCGTCGAGACTCCAACCTACGCCCCAAGGATGCAAAGAGCTTGGAGGTGGAGCCCACCCTGTCAGAAGTTTCATAACAGACAACAGAAGGATGCGCGGTTCTAGAGACACTGCAGTAACAGCCAACACTTGGGATGTTATCTGAGCCTTGTTTTTGTGGAATAGCGCTGCCGCATCGCTGCTGCAGCACTTCTTTGCTTTTGCACAATATGCGATTTTGGATTTACTTTCTTCTTGGTTGACGCGGCAGCGCTGCAGCATCTTGCAGCGAAGCACGGACTTGGTCGGTGAGCAAGTCCGCGATTCTCGAGAAGCGCTGCCGCCTTCCTCGAAAGCACTGCAGTGCAAAAACGGATGTAGAAAGAATCAGTCCGGAAGTGGCCGAGAAGCGGACCTGCAGCGTGCAACAAAAACGAGGCTCTGTTGTGTAATGTGTTGGAAATTATACGTGAAATGTTGTGCAGAACAAGCATTGCCAGGAAGAGCCAAGAAACAGCCAAAAAAGTATCTATTGACTTTTTTGTTTGTCGTCATGTTGCCGGGAAATTCCGCAGTTGCTTTTTGGCGATTTGTCGGCTCTTCCTTATGCATAACACTTCAAACACAACAAACAGCATCCGAAGTATTGTCTGTTGAAACCGAGCATCCTTCTGTTGTCCGTTATGAAACTTCTGACAGTGCTGGCGGCCCAATGGGTGTCTTACGATTCCTACATTTCCATGTGTTATCCCTTCTGCAGTTTGTCATATGTTTTTCTTTTATAGGTCCCAGCCAGCAAGTCGAAGCTCTCACTTAAGCAGTGCCTAAGTGTGCCCACATCGGATAGGTCAGGGCCTTTTCGAAGGAAGTGCTCCTTCGATTCCGGTTTTCAGGGGTCAGAGCAGTCCGATGCCGAGGTATTCGTTTAGTTTTAAGTCAAAGAATGTATATATAATTCGTTGAACTCGCTTATGTTTTCGAAAGTTTAGTAACATATTATATAGATCGTCTATGGCTTCTATTAAAGTTTTGGCCAATGCGTGATAGTCTGTACAGAGTATACCACCGAAGAGGGTCGTATCTGTAAGAAGAAATAACGAGATAGAACTGCTGTCTCCCCATCTCAGTCACACAAACACGCCGCGTCGAGTAAAATTCGACCGACTCCCGATGCAAACGAGCGGAGGTTACTAGCTTCGCGCCACATCACGTTTCGTTACCTCTACAAACAGCTAAATCGCTGTTAAGTCGCTGAAAAGGAAATCTGAAGAGGACGCTCTCCAGAGCGGGTCGGAGCGCGGAGTACGCCTCCTACTAGCCTCCTTCAGTATTTCTTGTGCGATAAGCAACGGTGAAGACGGAAGAGGAGTTAACGGGTATCAACATCAGCTCAAAGCTAGAGTAAATACCTAGGATCGCTCAATTTTGTCGGGTTGTCATAGTCGGTGCATGCAAATAAAGATACAAGTTGTATGATTATTTGTTCTTGGTAATATGACCAGAATCCCGATACCCTGTCCAATGCAAACGAGCGGACAGCTAAATCGCAGTAGAGCACCGAAGAAAAAATTTCGAGTTTAACAGCCAATTGGTTCTCTACCATTGTGACGTCACATGTGACGCGCTTCAGAGCGGGCCATGCACGCCTGCTACAGTTTCTCCTCTAATATGCGCAGCGACGAGGAAGTGACGGACATCAAATCAAAGCTCAGCAAGTACCTCTAGCTCTGCTGAGTTTTGTCGGGGTATCCATAGTCGCTGCATGGGACCAATGACTAAGTTTTGTCGGGGTATCCATAGTCCCTGCATGGGACCAAGGACAGAGGTTTTATTGGCTTGTTTGTTCTTGGTATCACTGATCCCCTTGCCTTTCTTAGGTTAAAGCACAAGTACCAGCTCATTGGAAACTGCTCACTAGTGTTATAATCCGTTTTTGGACCTCTCTACAGCGGACCCACCAGAACCCGTTCGGGAGGCTGGTTCTGGTGAGAAGTCACCGGGAGATGGTGAGACCGAATCATTCCGTGTAGAGGAAACACCGGAGACTCGTTTTTGCTGCACGCTGTACGTCCACTTCTCGGCCACTTCTGCTAAATCGCGTGTTTGCATTGCTGTGCTTCCGAGGAAGATGGCAGCACTTCTCAAGAATCGCGAACTTGGTCACCGACCAAGTCCGTGCTTCCCTGCAAGCTGCTGCGTCAATCGAGAAGAAATCTTGCAGGCAGCGAGTTCAAAAACGCATCTTGTCCAGAAGCAAAGAAGTGCTGCAGCAGGATGTAGCAGCACTTTTGCAACAAAAACGAGGCTCAGATAGCCTACTACCAGAAACCAGAAAGTACCAGAAAGTACCGAAAGAAACCAGAAAGTGCTAGTAATGCAACGACCGCGACCAGTAACAAAAACTATAGTTATTTTCGACCCACAGTTCTAAATACCAGTAACCAGGGGCATCACTAGCCTTTTACCTTTGGGGGGGGGGGGACGTCCGGTTTGTGCCGACGGACTAAAAAATGTGCCCACAAAAAACTTCGCGGCAACGGCGTACATTTCCCGCAAGCACAGAATAGAACCGGGGTAAAACTAACTGTAATGCATCAGTTGAGATTATTCCTTTGATGTAATTTCGTATTTTGAAGTACAGATATTTGGCTTTTCATTTTAGCCTTCGCTAAAAAGCGAAGTTTCCAACGACTGTACCAAGAACAAGTTAAACTAAGCGCCGCAGGTGAAATTTTTTAAATCAGACTTTTTTCCGGAAAAATTTAGCTATACCTACCATACAAGTTCTAGCTTTAACGTGTTTCAGCGAATTTCAATCCTAAAACGACAAGCTAAATGAAACATTGTTCTTCTAAATAAAGAATACTACAAAATGCGCCGCAGTCGAAATTTTATGTAAACTAACTGTAACGCATCAAGTGAGGTTATTCCTTCGGTATAATTTCGTATTTTAAAGTTCACACGGCTTTTCATTTTAACTTTCGCTGAAAAGCGAAGCTTCCAACGACTGTACCAAGGCAAGTTAAACCAAGCGCCGCAGGCGAAATTTTGTTAATCTATTTTTTCCATGAAAATTCAGCTATAGTACCATACAATTTCCGGCTTTTAACGTGTTTCAAACCCCAAGAATTTCTATCCTAAAAGGAAAACTAAATGATACACCGTTCTTCCAAATACGGAATACGACAAAATGCGCCGCAGGCGAAATTTTGTGTAAAACATACTGTAATCCATCAGTTGAGATGTTCCTTTGATGTAAGTTCATATATTTAATTTCACATACTCGGCTTTTCGTTTCAACTTTTGCTAAGAAGCGAAGCTTCCAACGACTGTACCCAGAACAAGTTGACCTAACGCCGTCGAATTTTTTTTAAATCTGTATTTTTCCGGAAAAATTTGCTCCCAACAAATGTTTGAAGAATTTGATTTCTTTACGTATAAAAGACCCGGTGTGGGACAAGAATACCGACGCCCGACTAAAGCATTCAGAATTCGATTTCTTCTGTGTTTTGCCCGACAAGATTGTAAAGAACTTTATTTTTACGCGTAAAAGAAGCCGATGGACCGACGAGACTTGAACTTTCGACATACGCCGATAAAAAGTTACAGAATTTGATTTTTTGCTGTGTGTGTAAAAAGAACCCCATGTGCCGACGAGAATACCGACGCCCGACAAAACCATCGAGCATTTGATTTGTTCTGTTTTATTTTTGCAAAAATAACCCCTTGTACCGATGAAACTTAAACTTACCGGGTGCGCCCAACAAAGTTTGCAAAATTTGATTTCTTACGTATAAGTAGAACCTGATGTGCCGACGAGTCGATCGACGCCCGACAAAAGCATAAAAAAACTATTTCTTCTGGATTTCTTATTTATAAAAAGAACCCGATTTGCCGACGAGTCGACCGACGCCCGACAAAAACTTATTCTTCTTTTTTATTTCTTCTGGAGTCCTTCTGTATAAAAAGAACCCGATGTGCCGACGAGAATACCGAGGCACGACAAAAGCATGCAGAATTCGATTTCTTCAGTGGTTTGCCCGACAAATGTTTTCAGGATTTTATTTCTTGCATGTAAAAACACCCAATGTGCCGACGAGTCGACCGATAAAAAACCATACAAAATTGTATTTCTTCTCTGTTTGCCGGCGCTTCGCGCCGACAAACAAGTGAACTTTCGCCGGACCTTTGGGGGGGGGGAGTCCCCCCCCTCGCCCCCCATAGTGACGCTCCTGCCAGTAACTGAACAGACAGAAAGACGGAAAAATACTAAAAAAAAGCTATGTAGGCATATGCTAATTTAACACATAAACGGAGAAATGGGGGGAATTGAGAGGGGGGGAATAGGCTGATAGCGACAGCTTCTGATAACAGGAAGTTCTTGCAAATATCGAAGGGTTATCAGCTATCGGGCACACTGTCTATGGGAGTCTGGCACAGTTGTTCTTAATTCGTGAACATAAAGGTTTAAATATTGCTTTATACTGTAGTAGGGAGGCTTACCTCCAACTTAATTCCGAATTTTGAAAGTTGCAGCGGTGTGTTCACCTCCGCTCCCAGCCCTCTCAGGCGTAGTTAACAAGACAAGAAGTTTCGTTGGGATCCAAAAGGTGAACATTTCTCAGACTTAATAATACAGCTATGATCGGCCAGGCTAGGCATTTTCAAAACGGGAAGCGGACAAGCTTTATAAATTTAAACCTTTGGTTTAACTTCAAGGATGCATGATGTAAATTTAACTATATGGGGAACGTTTCAGCTCAACTTTGGGTAATCATGCCAACCAAGATGAACCTTAAACAGTTATGCACTTCCTCTGAACTGTAAGGGGTCTTTCCTTCTGTTAAATGTCAAATACAACGCCCTTGTAGTTGCACCGATAGATCAGTTAAAGAACAACTCAAGGTTTATACCCTTAAATCTTAATTAGATCTGTTTTTATCGTAACCTGTCGCTCGCCGCTTTGCTACATTGTCGCTTTCGATCGCCTGGTCAGTTAGTCTGATGGCTTAATTCCCGTTTCATGGAAGAAAAAAAATGTGTCCTGTCCCTGTTTCACAGATCCTGGGGGTCAAAGGGTATTACTCCTTAAAGTTCAACTGAAGGGTTAACCTCTTCAAGTTTAGTTTAAGGGCAACAGTCGCACTTCAATTGAAGCATAAACCCTTAAAGCTCAAGCGAAGGGCTTAGGTCCTTAAATTAAAGTTCAACTGAAGGCTTGTCCCCTTTAAATTGACCCAGTGACGCTGCAGAGGTTCAGAGATTGTTCCATCCTTCTAACAATAGTAACTATTAGTTATTATTTCGTTCCAGCCTCATGAAAAGTTTTTCTGGCCATTCCAACTTTCTCCAAATAGTAACAATTTGTTTACCGCGCTCGGGGGCGTAGTAAGCGTGGTAACTACGAATCTCTGTGACATGATTGGTCGGATTAGCCCATGGCTCTATATTTTGTCTCAATTCTCGCCGTGATTCTCCAATTTCGGTTTTTTGGACTACTGAAATGAAGTCAATTCTCCTTGTTTTGAATTTCTTAGCCTCGTTTTTGTTGCATGCTGCAGGTTCACATCTCGGCCGATTCCGGACTGACTCTTTCTACATCCGTTTTTGAACTGCAGTGCGTCCGAGGAAGACGGGAGCGCTTCTCGAGAATCACGGACTTGCTCACCGACCAAGTCCGTGCTTCCCTGCAAGGTGCTGCAGCGCTGTGGCTTCAACCAAGAAGAAAGTGAAGCAGAAAGTGAAAGTGCTGCAGCAGCGATGCGGCAGCGCTATTGCTAGAAAAAATAGGCTCTTGTCAGAATAGAGAACGGGAAAGCTTTGCGATTCTGCAGGGTCAAGAAGTTGCTCCGACAGTCGGTTCTTGATTTTCCAGTCTCAGTTTTCCTCCCTGATTCTGGGTCCCAAAGAGGTTGCCAAATTAGTGTGTGTGTGTGTGGGGCGGGGGGGAAGCGAGAAGAGCAAAAATGGTAATTTGCACGAGAATTGAGAAGCGAGAACTGAGAACTTAGAATTCAGATCAAATACTTAACTACTGATTGTGCTACCCGTTAAAACCTTTTTATACGGCTTGAATTTCCGCCCTTAGTCAACCAATCAGGAAGGAGAATGGAAAGGGATACTCGAGGATTCACTATCGAACCAACTTCTCGATTTTGCAGAATCGCGAAGCTTTCCCTGTTCTCGATTCTGACAATAACGCAAAAGAGCTTGACAATAACGCATGGCTTCATCTAATAGTCACAAAAGGTGAAATGAGAGAATTGAGAACAGAATCGCGAGGAGAATTGACTTCAAAGAAGCTACTGCGGGATTGGTCGGGATCGGAAAAAGGCAGCTAATTTTTACATGTAATATTTGCATTCACTAAAATATCATGACCCATCTGTGTGATTTCGTATTTTTCCGCCCGAGGATCGAACAATACCGCTAAGAATGTGCGCTGCTTGCAAGACAATCGAAAATTCATCCAAACGCGGATAATTTATTTCCAAAACAAAGCCTGCAGCCCTGGAAAGTAGGACTTTAAGGATCAGGAGAGCCTTGAAGATAAACTTTGAGTGCTTCAGTTGACTTTAATGCCTTCAGTTGAACTTTAAGGAGCTAATTTACGGTTGTGTCATCTGCACCCCGCACTGTTAACTTCTGCCGCCGCTAGGCAGCACTATTCCCTTTCCATTATTATGTTGAATCTTGTATACTGTCGGGGTCACAGTCCGTTCTTGCATTATTTATTAGCTCGTGATCATGACTCATCCCACGCGGTTGAGTAATCTTCTTCTAGAATTTGTTTCCGGGCCTCGACCGGCCAACAACTCTTTTCAATTAACGATGGTTTATTTTATTTCGTAAGTACATACCAGATAATAGAACCTTTTGTTTACTTACAGACCTTAGGTCAGTCTTGTGAGTCTTGTTTAAAGCTCCTTAGAGTGGATTGGGCTGTAGAACCTAGTGTATGACGGGAGGTTTACAGCCTATTATAGTTCGGTACGCAAACCATAGTTTGAATTGACCTGGGGAACCTTTAATGAACCCGTGAAGTCTGCACGTGTAGTAGGCCATCCTGACGCCCTAGGCTATCCTGATTCCGATGACTGTATATTATAACTTTTACCATCTTCTGTCCGGCCTACTACACCCCTCGCCATAACATCATGTTGAGAGTGCACCTTCACCACAGCTTCCTTCACCACAGTGCACCTTCACCACAGCTAGGTTGATAAGCTGTGACCTTCACAAACAAGTACAGTTGTCGTAACAAAAAGGTATTGCTCCGTAAAGGTCAACTGAAGAGTTAACCTCTTCAAGTTTAGATTAAGGGCACCATTCACACTTCAACTGAAGGGTCGAACTTTAAAGCTCTAATGAAGGGTTATCTCCTTAAAGTTCAACTGAAGGGCTTAGCTCCTAAAAGGTTCAACTGAAGACCTGTCCCCTTTAAACTGACCCAGTGACGCTGCAGATTTTCAGAGCGTGTTCCATGACACTCAGGTGCGTAGTAAGCGTGGTAACTACGAATATCTTTGACGTGAGTGGTCGGATTAGCTCGTGGCACGATATTTCATCTCAATTCTCCTCGCGATTCTCTTGCACTTCACCTGTTTTCGCATTTTTGGACAATTAAGATGAAGCCAATTCTCGTTTCTTGTGTTTTTGTCAGAATCGAGAACGGGGAAAGCTTAGCGATTCTGCAGGATCAAGAAGTTGCTCTGACAGTCAATTGTTGATTTTACAGTCTCCGTTCTCCTCCCTGATTGGTCAACAGAGCACGGATGTTGAATACGCATAAGCAGGTATTCCGGGTTGCAAATGTGTTGCCAAATTAGTGGGGGAGGGGGGGTATAAAGTGAGAACGGAGAAGCAAAAACGGTACTGGTATGGTTTCGAAGGGTGGTGGATAAGGCTAGGTCTTAAACAAGGGCACTGAGACCTGGTGGATAACGTGGGGATCCTTTGAAGACCGGCGTGCCTGACCTTAGTTTCCACTCTCATAACCAATCCGGACACGATGGGGTACGGACGGATGTCCTAAGTGGCCAATGGTTCAAACACGCCGTGCTCTTTCTCTCTCGAATAAACCAAAATATTTATACCTCTCAGTGAATGTAAAATCAGGTAACGTTTCCTACAAAAGTCAAGATGTCGATCTTCCCTAAACGACGTGGTTATGCTGACGACGGATCAACATCACCCAACCACAGTCATGAAAACGACCACACCATCTACTGGTAATACTCGATATCAGACCAGATGGCATACATGTTTTAACCTTGGTTGGAAATGATGAAGAAAACCCTACAAAGGGCTTGGAGCCACAACAGGTAATCTGTACGAATCGAGACTTGAGAGGCGCGAACTGATTTCCGTTAAAACCTGTCTATACGGGTTGAACTTCCGCCCTTCGTTGCCCAATCAGGAACGAGAACGGAGAAGATCAATCGAGGATTCACTAACGAACTAGGTTCTCGTTTTTCAGAATAACGAAGCTTCCCCCGTTCTTGATTCTGACAATAACGCAAAAAGGAGAACTGGCTGCAGGAAAAGTCATAAAACACGAAACACGAGAATTGAGAGGAGAATCGCGAGGAGAATTAACACGCAACTAAAGATATGGGTTTCAAAGAAGCTGCTGCTTAGACTGCGAGATTGTTCGGGATCAAGTTGAAGCTCAAGTGAAAAGGCAGCTTATTTTTAGATGTGATATTTGCATACACTGTAATATCTTGACCCATCTGTGTGGTTTTGCATTTTTTCGCCCGCAGATCAAATAATACCACTCAGAATGTGCGCTGCTTGCAAGACAACCAAAAATTATCCAGACACGGAGTATTTAATTTTCAAAGAAAGTCTGCAGCCCTGGAAACTATGACTTTCAGGATCAGGAGTTGAGCCATGAAGCTAAACTTTAAGCGCTTCGGTTGAACTTTAAACCCAAGGAGCAATTCCCTTCAAACAAGAAAAATCTGCGTAACCATTCGCTTATTAATGAAACTTTTTTACGATAACTCGGCATTTTCCGGCTCGAGGTTTTTCTTTTCAATCATTTCTCTGTAACGTTTCACGTGGCTGAGAAAATCTTTTCTTATGACATCATCATTTCTTGGCCCAACAGTTTGTCTTTGCCATTATTTTATAGAAGGCTTCCCTACGTAGCGAAAAGCGAGATTTTATCCTTAAAGTTTAACTGAAGGGAACAATTAAAGTAAAGTCTGAAAGCTGAACAAAAGAGTTTAGATCCTTAAAGTTCAGCTAAAGAGTTGTGCTTTTGAAGTTTGACCAAAATAAAGACTCCTTAAAGTTCAAGTGAAGGACATTCATTCAGGCTCACAGTGATTGCATGATTCCTCAAATTCCAACTGAAAAGTTGTCTCTATGAAGTTCAAATGAAGGACACAGTTCAACCGTAAGTTATGCCCAATTAAAGCTGAACTGTAGAATACAGTTAAAGTAGACCTGAAGGGTTGTACCCTTAGAGCTTTATAAGATTTATTCGAAAGCCTGACGAGGACCCTTGCCAAGAAGGGCCGAAATATCGCTGATGAAGAATCATAGCTGACGTATCCGTTGTAAACATTGTTCGAATAAATGTTTCAAAGTCAGCTTGGGCTCAAAGAATATTTAGCTTTATAAGTTCAAACCTTTGGTTCAATCTCAAGGATGTATGACGTAAATTAAGCTGTATGGGGATAACCTTTTAGCTCAACTTTGGGGAATCAGGCCAACCAAGGTGAACTTTAAACAGTCATGCACTTCCTGGAACTACTAAGGGTATCCTTCGGTCAAAGGTCAAATGCAACGCCCTTATAGTTGCACTGACAGACCAGTTACAGTACAGCTGAAGTTTTACAACCTTAAATCTTAATTAGATCTGTTTTATCGTGACCTGTCACTGTCCGGTGTGCTTCACTGTCATTGTCTTCATTGTCGCTGATAGCTTGTTTCCCGTTTTCAAGAAGAACAAGACCAAAGGTTTGGATGGGATCCCAAAAATTCAATATCTGATCCAGACAACTGGGTCTTGTCTTCGCCAGATCCAGTCTTCGCCAGACTCCTTGAACAGTTTTACTATTAAAATTCAGAAACAGATTAAGGCCAAATAGCTAATCTTCTGAGAAAACCAAGTTCAGATATGGATTCAGCATGTGTGTTTTGACGAAAGCTTCGTTCCACTTCTGCTAATTTTCCGGTTTCGGCCGAACTCCGGAAACTACTTGTACGGCGAAAAAAGGAAGCTAAAAAACGAACTCAGAGTATCTTCTTTCCCCGATAATTAACATCTACTCAACTTCAAATACAAATTTAACTTATAACAAATTTTCCGACTCCAGCCTGATTCCGGTCGAACTACATGTCCGGGTATAAAATGATTGTCACACGCTGATTCAGCATCTTTTCTTACCCCTTAATCCCAAATCTAATAAACTACAAATAAAACTTCAACTTTTAACAATTTTCCGGTTTTGGCCGGATTCCGGGAGAACTACATGTTCGGGAAGAAAATTATTTCACCTAAGTGTTAAGCATGTCTTCCTACCTCTAAATCGAACATCTAATCAACTCCAAATAAAACTTTTAATTTTAACAAACTATCCGGGCCGGGCCGGATTCCGGGCGAACTACTTGTCCGATAACAAAATGGTTTTCATCATCGTATTCAGCATGTCTTCTTACTCCATAATCAACTATCACATTAGCTGTTTCAAAATATTTTGTTTGCCCCTTAATTTGAACCCCCTCCCCTCCCCCACCTGTCCTGTCCATGTTTCACAAATACGGTGATAGCTTAATTCCCGTTGTCAAGAAGAAAAAAGGCGTGTCCTGTCCTGTCCATGTTTCACAAATACGGTGATAGCTTAATTTTCGTTTTCAAGAAGAAGAAAGAAACGTGTCCTGCCTGTCCATGTTTCACAAATACGGGGAGTCGAAGGGTATTGCTCCTCAAGTTCAACTGAAGGGTTAACCCCTTCAATGCCTCCTTAAAGCTCAACTAAAGGGCTTAGCTCCTTAAAGTTCAACTGAAAACTGTCCCCATTCAAATTGACCCAGTGACGCTTAAGAGTTTCAGACCGTGTTTCATTCTTCTAACAATAATAACTATTAGTAACTATTTTCGTTCCAGCCTCGTGAAAAGTTACTAGACTGACCGTTCCAACCTTCTTCAAATAGTAACTACTTGCATACCACGCTCGTGGGCGTAGTAAGCGTGGTAACTACGAATATCTGTGACGTGATTGGTCGGATTAGCCCCGTGGCATGATATTTTGCTGACAATAGAAAAATGCTTGGCTCGACGCCAAGATGTAGGAATCCGTGACCCCTTGCGTGGTAGCTATGTTAAGTAGGGTGGAGCCCAGACTTAGACTCCATTGGACTTTATTACACATGGCTTGTTACCAGTGTGTCACTGGTAGATCACAGGGTCGTGAAAATACTTTTAAAGTTGCATCTCCCCACCCACCACGTTCATGGGCAACTGGGCCTAGATTGCATGACCCGTGACAGTAATTTACAGGCTGGTTTGCTTGGATTTCCTGATTTTTTTATCCACGGCACACACAGTTTTCAAGCCGTTTTCGTCAAATCTCCGCTTTGTAGAGTAGGTCTGGAGAGAGTCGAGAAGCGCCAAACGACAAATCGCTAATTTGATAAACAATATTTCTGAATCATTTTAAAGTGAAAAGATCCTTTCTAGCTCGAGCTGTACTTTAACCCTTTCACTCTGTTACCTCCTTTCCCTGATTTATTCAGCTCCTTCCGAAATCAAGCCCTTCCCCCAAATCCCCTTTCAGGCTAGAAATTCTTTCAACGCTGTTAGAGCTCGGCCCCTAATCCTCGAAATCTGGAAAAGGGTAATTTGTGAACATTTGTTTCCTCCGGACAAAAGAAATAAGAAAACAGAACGTTTCTTGAGCTCGATTTTCCCGCTTATATTTCCTGGAACAGCAGCCCCTGCCTTTAGTGCTGTACAGCAAGTCAGCCTCAAACCTCCTTCAGCATCAGAGACTAGAAAATAAATATACCAAAGACGCTTTCACGAGTTAAGGCGTAAAATGTACTACCGAAACCAGGGACCCCGCGAGTAATTCAGGGGGCTTGTCGATAAGAGATTTCTGATGCGCTCTTGACCGAACGTCAGATAGTTAAAAAAATACCCACGCGGATAAAATACCCGACTATCCAGATAGACAAAATTTTTCGCATCTCTTGTGCTGAACTAGGAATATTTCTCTGTAATGGAAGAGTATTCTGGATCTTATCTTTTGTCCTAGCTTAGGTACCTGGTGGCATGCTAGCAATTTTGTCTATCTGAGCAAGAAGGCCGATTCGACCCAAGCGGAATTTTTGGAAACTAGGTGAGGCTCGGGCAACAAAGCAACACAGAAGCCTAGGAAATGACAGGCCCCCTGAATGGCGATTCTTTACAGGAAATGTATGGGTCCCTGCCGAAACTAAGTTGAGTCGCAAACTAGAAAATAAATAAATATACTACCTAAACTCATTTGTTCCAGACGGTCGGGATTTTTGTAGTGGCGCCTTGCACTGCAAAACTGTCTCTAGTGATTTCACCGTGGTAGTGTGTAAACTCATCCGCCTCATCATCCGCATGATCTTTTCCACAAATTTCGTAATCCCAAATAGAAATTCCGAAGTAAGCAAGTAAGTAAGCAGAGTAAACGAAAATAAAAACAAGAGTTACGAGCTCATTTGGCACTTGTTACAAGTAGGTGGTACAAGAAAGTAGATCACAAAATCCCCCCTTCAACCCTCCTAGGACTGGACCTAGAAATAAGGTATCTAATTTTACCCGAGCCTGAGTATTTCCGGAGAGAAAGGATCTTTTCACTTTAAAATGATTCAGAAATATTGTTTTTCAAATTAGCGATTTGTTGTTTGGCTCCAGACCTGCTCTACAAAGCGGATAAAAAATCAGGAAATCCAAGCAAACCAACCTGTAAATTCCTGTCACTGGTCATGTAATCTAGTCCCAGTTGCACATGAACGTGGCGGGTGGGGAGATGCAACTTTAAAGTATTTTCACGACCCTGTGATCTACAAGTTCAAGAACATCGTCCTATATCTAGCTCTGGTCAAGTTATGAATATTAATCGTTGGGGAATCTGGGCCCGATTGTCCCTGAATCGGGTGAGTTTGGCGGTCGTCACAGAGCTCTTGTGACGACCGCTGGAAATTCGTCGACGATCTCTTGATCTTAGAGCGCTGTTACAATATCCGCAGTAGTGCAGCAACCATAATGAATGACATCAGTGAAGAAGCTTCAGTTAACCGAATGACCGTCAACCAAGACAAAACAGCCGTTCTAGCTGTATCTTTTCTAAAGTCCAATCCAACTTTCCAACCTGACCTACCGGATCACAGCAGAGTGGAGGAGCTCAAACTTCTAGGTGTGCATCTAACTTCAGATCTCAAGTGGGATAAGCAAGTTCAGAGCCAATATGGGCATGAGTTCCCTCAAATGCTCTCCCGCTATGGTACCCCTAAACACAACCTCCTTCGCATTTACCTCGTGTTCATTCGCCCTTCCCTCAAATACTGTTGCCGAATACACGACTAGGACACATAAACTTTGTATCTCAGACATCTTCTCTTCTCCTCCACCATACCTGCAAATTTCCGGTTTCCGCCTGATCTTCCTCCTATACCGTTGCCGTATCCGGTCCGTAAGCCAAATAAAAAATAGGTAGCAAGAACCCGGTACAGTCCAACGTGCATCCCAGTCGGCCCATTCGTTTGGTTTTTGACCATGTCACACAGTTTACGGTCCCCTCCCCCTCCAGCTCCCCCCGAAGTCACCTGATCCGTTCCGGATTTTATGTGGACTGTGTGAGACACGAGGTCTTTCCAAATACCAAGTTTCAGTAAGGTCCGGGTCACCCGTTCAAGATTTATAGATACCTCAAGATTCCGGATTCCCCCTCCCTCCACTCCCCCCCCCACGATGATCGGATCATGTAAACGCCTATTGTCAAGTCGGTTCGTTCAAGTCCCTGATATGCCAGCCCAGTTGCATCGTCCTAGTACATCTGGAAGTACTGAACTCACAGATCATCAGAAATCCGCCGCCCCGACTCCCCTCATAGTTAACGAATCCGGTCCGGTCATGTCAATGATGTATCTAGGACTTGTGCTTACTCTTCCCATCAAGTTTTGTCCTGATCACTCCACTCTAAGTGTTTCCCAAGGTTTCCGGTTCCCCTCTCCGGCTCCCCCCGAAGTCACCGGATCTGGTACGGATTTTATGTGGATCGTGTGAGACACGAGGTCTTTCCAAATACCAAGTTTCATTAAGAACTGATCACCGTTCAAGGGTTATAAGTACCTCAAGATTCCGGATTCCCCCTCCCTCCACTCCCCCACGATGATCGGATCATGTAAACGCCTATTGTCAAGTCGGTTTGATCAAGTCCCTGATACGCCAGCCCAGTTGCATCGTCCTAGTACATCTGGAAGTACCGAACTCACAGATCATCAGAAATCCGGACCCCCCCCCCAACTCCCCTCATAGTGTCCAAATCTGGTCTGGTCATGTCAATTATGTAGCTAGGACTTGTGCTTGCTCTTCCCACCAAGTTTCATCCTGATCCCTACACTCTAAGCGTTTCCCAAGATTTCCGGTTCCCCTCTATAGCTCCCCCCAAAATCACCGGGTCCGGTCCGGATTTTACGTCAATCGTCTGAGTTCCGAGGTCTTCTCACATACCAAGTTTCATTAAAGGTTAACAGAACGGGGCCAAGCTACGACAGTTTGATTACCCATCATATTTTTACTTAATTAGGCTAGAAGAACCGACAAAAACGCGTTACTTCGTTACTTTGTTATCAACGATTCTTGAATTTTAGCTAACGTAATTTCTCTTCCGTAACTGTTGTACCTCTATACGGGCGTAACTCTATGTTTGGAATGTTTAGCAACTGCAGCGGCAGCCAATTGCCCTAATAACAAGTGATGGCGGATTTACATTCTTCAAGCCTGGAAGATGAAATTTACATGGGAAGTTAAAGTGACTAGGAAGAACTTGGCATTCGCCATGAAGGAAGAACATGACCAGTTGAAAACTCGAACTTGCTAATCAACTTGGTGGAATGCTGGCCAAATTATCTGTTGACTGTGTCCTTCCACAAAGGAAACCTATTCAGGGTTGCACGGAACAGAGGGCTATCTTTGGATGTAATTCTGCAATCTGGAATAGAACATTTCAAAATCTTCGCTTTGTTAGCCATTGAAACACACGCTTTTGCAGACATTCAAATTTTCCGCGACTCGCCGTAAAGTTATTTGTCGTGCAACCAGCGGAGATTCCAAACGTCACTACTAGACTACGCGACGTAAAAAACAAAAATCCCTTATATGAGTCAAAATAATTCATTGTATTCAAATCTAACGTATAAAAATAAGTTGGCTTTTCAGTTAAACTTTAAGATCCGATCACGCGTTTAAGAGTTATAAATACCTCAAGATTCCGGATTCCCCCTCCCTCCACTCCTCCCACGATGCTGAGATAGGGGAAGTGACTATTTCCAACTTCATCACTTGGGGTCCCTGATGTGCCTGCCAAATTTCATCGTCTTAGCTCATGTGGAAGTGCTCGAACTAGCAAAACCCGGACCGACAGAACGACCGACAGACCGACGGACGGACAGAAATTGCGATCGCTATATGGCACTTGGCCGAAGGGCAAGTGCCATAAAAACACACAGAAAAAGACACTCCCCTAGGTTCGTCGCCAAAATCGGCGATTTCTGTTGCTTCGTCGGGCGATTTTCTTTTTTTTTCGATTTTCTTATGCACGCAACAGCAACATAGACGACCCTTCTGATGATTACTTTTAGATTTTTTTTTATTTTAATTATTCTAAGGGTTATTTTTAATTATTTTAATTATTTTTCGTGTTAAATTCTATTGCCGACGAAAATTCAGTGTGAACATCCAGGCGAGAAAAATTTTCTGTCGCTGCGATTGAAAAATCTCGGTCATCGCCGTGATTTGCTCTGTGTGAACCTAGGGTTAATTTTCAATCTTCGACCAGGAAGCAGTGAATAACGTCGTGCGCTAGTTGGGCCCAGTTGTCCATGGTTTGTGAAAGCGACGAGGAAACATCCAAAAGGGTAACACTTGCATCTTGAATTTTGAACTTCTCCGTCAATGTATGGTTATGACACAATTTCGACAAGTGGAGCAGGTCCTTTGCATATTTAAAATAGTAAATAGATTTTTTTTTTACCTGGAATTGTCTTTATATATTTATTTTATTGTATATACTTTATATACCTTCGGCTCAAGTTCCCTTTTGCGATTGTAAATGTCTGTCGGTCTGTCCCCCTTTCCTCTCAGTCACACTTTTGTTAGTTCGGGAAATTTCATGGTCAGTTTATGTATCAGAACCACAGTCTACTACAGAAACGACGGAGGGATAGGGATGAAAATTGGAAGGTAAAAAGGGTATGGTCCAACATATGTTCTGGACCGGATCCGGCTTCTTTTGGGGAAGCCGGATCCGGCTTGGTCCCCGAAAATTTCCTGAAACTTCTCAGGTTAGAGTGAAACTTGGTGGGTGGTAAGAGCAAATAAACCAGTCGTGACATGTATGTGTCCGAATCGGATCTGACTTCAGTGGGGGAGATGGGAGGGGGGGGTAGAGGAGGGAGGTTTCCCGGAAATCCTGTGAAATTCATAGCTCTCGAACTAGTGACACGATTCGGATGGAACTTAACTAAAATAGTTAAACAGCTCAAGTTCGAGATATCCTGTTTGCAGTTGTTACACACCAGATCTGCCCACTATGCGTGGATTAGGAGGGGTACACGAGTTACGGTACTTTGAGACAGACTAGGGGAATGAAAATTGTCAGTCAACTAGGGACCTAATCAGATTGACTTGGAAATCAACACGGAGCTTGATACTTGGCCTAGATTGTATATGTCCGGTACTGAGTTGGCCGCTGTGGGGGGAGTTAGAGCGGTGCCCGGAGTCTCGTAACAGGCTTCGGGTGCAGAGATTTGGATGGAACTTTTCAGACAGAACTATCCTATTCTTCGGGGAGTTTGGTGGGTGGGGGCTCTCCAAAGAAACGACAGCGCTAACTTTAGCTAATCAACAATCTAACTACCCTTGCGAGTACCATGTGAGCTTTTAGCTATTATTTCCTTTGGTTTTCTACTTCCGCAGTCACGGTCACAATTTTCAAGAACAAGAGCAGGACGCTCATGTGGCACTTGTAAGGCTGGGACAGAGGATGAAAGTAGGAATTCGTCAGTTCGGGGGTTTGTTGCGATCATTTGTAAGCAATACCCTTGAGATAAGGACGATCATGGGTCCTTCGAAATCACGATAATGTCCTCAGAAAGGAAAAGCGGAATGTCGGCTGGAGAAAATGCACAGGTACGGAGCGGAAATGAAGCGAATAATGCGGAAAATACGCACCAAAATTCGCAATACCTCCAGAAAATAAATTTCAAACTGGATTTGATTCCGGCACTATCTGAGAACGTTTCTGCAATACAAATCCAGCTGCAAAGTGTCAACGAGCAGCTGCTTAGAGATCAGGCTACGAACGAGTCTAACACCCGTGAGCTCGTAACTCTACGTGAACGTCTTCACGCTTCAAACCAACGAGTAAACTCATTGGAAGCCGAACTAAAACGAACAAACCTGGTGTTGTACAACCTCGAACCGATGAGCCCACCTAGACCTTCCCTAAAAGAAGAAGTAGTAGTTTTTCTAAATTGGTGCCTCCCGTTTTTGGACTTAGGCAGAGGAGACGTTCGTGATGTGTTCAGACTGAAATCCGGTCCGGTAGTGTTGAAAATGAATTCAGCTGATTTGCGCGATGTGATACTGAAAAATGGTTTACAGTTAAAGAAGCAAGGTGTATCGGTAGCACCCGATTATACACTAGCACAACGTGAAGCCCGTAAGCAACTTAAACCAGTTATGAACCGAGCATTAGCCCAAAATCGCCAAGTTCGCCTACGTGGAGACAAGCTATACGTGGATGGACGCTTGTACATGTTCGATGAGTCGATTTCCCGAGTGGTGGAAGTAGCGGATACTACGCAAACACCAAGTAGCAGACTGGCGAAACGCGCACCAAGTGCGCAGCCTCCAGTTGCTGCAGCTGTTTCCGAGACTGAGGTCACGCACGAAGGGGTAGACACGCAAATGTCTGGTGATGAAAGCGACACTCGAACGGTAGTCGAGTTCCCAATTGCGTCAAAGACTCCAGATGGCCGCCAAAACTTAGCTACGACGGAGAGCCAAAAACGTTCGAGGAAGATCACAGAAATTATCAGCCCTGGAGAACACAATCAGTCAACTTCCCGAAACGTTAGAGGCAATCTGCGTGAAACAGCACGGAGGGGAAGCGTAAAAGCAGGCAGATACCACGGACCTCAACACACCCGAGGCAGAGTGAATCCTCGAGAATCCGCAAACACCCGCCAATCTACATCCCGCCAGTTTTCATCGGACTCGTACAAACTCGATTTTTCTGCTGAATCGGACCCACCTGGGAAAGACCCATTTAGCCCGTACGGATACGAAGACCAAGACAGTGAATAGTATAACGAGGGCCATATCCAGACCCTTAACTTTGTATCATGGAACATTCAAGGTATAAGAAACAAAGTGAATAGAATTGAAAAAGATTTACATGGTGTTGAGTCATGGCACAGGGAAGATTCGATACCTTCATTTTTGGGTTTTTCCGTTGAGCATGCAGCCCGAAAACCTGCAAAAAATAACCGTTCTTATGGGGGTATACTTGTGCTTATCCGGGAAAAAAGTTTTGTTAAATATGAGAGACTGAAGAGTTCGTCAGAAAATATTTTATGGGTGAGGTTAGAATGCTTCTCGGGACAGCACCTACTTGTTGCTTCAGTGTATATAGCACCTCAGAATAGCTCATATAATAGAGAAGACACTTGGAGAGTTCTGGAAAATGAGATAGATTATTTCCAGTGTAAATACCCTAGTGCTAATACGGTATTATTGGGTGATTTCAATGCTTATACCAGTAACGTTGTTGAGTTAAGTGATGTAAATATTCCTGGCTTGTCAGATGTTGTGCCAGTTAGTTACAGAATACCAAGGAGTAGTAGGGACAAAGAAAGAAAGATAAATGTTTGGGGTCGAAAACTTTTGGCACTGTGTGCGGGTCATGGTTTGATTATTGCAAATGGTAGATTCGGTAAGGATTCTCAGAGGGGCGAGTACACTTGTTTGTCTGGAACTCGACCTAGTATAATTGATTACGTTGTGCTAGGCATTAGCCTTCTCTCGGATTCAGTAGACCTGGGAGTTGAAGTTTTAGATTTGGTAGGTTCAGACCATAGCCCCGTAAGACTGCAAATAAGTTTGGGACGTCGGAGCCGTGACTTTGGACCTAGTGATGTTAAAATGCAAGGTAGGGAGTTGCAGTCAGCTGTAGTGTTACAAAAGCCTATAAGAAGAGATTGGACGGAAAAAGAAAAGATTTCTTTAAAAAAGGGTTTTTCGGAAAAAAATGTGTTAGACAGGTTAGAAAGATTAAAAAACCCACAAATGAGCCCTGATCAGGTTTTGGAAGGTCTAAATACTCTGATCCGGGAAAATACTGTTTTTCCACAGAAATCAAGACAGAGGATGCAAGAGACTTTTTATGATGATGATTGTGAAGCAAAGAAAGTTGAATTAATGAAAGCTTTGCGGAGGGTTAATGCCGGTGAAGATTGTGAAAGAGTCCATTTACTGTCGTGTTACAAACTGAAAAGAAAAGAATATAAGAATTTATTAAAAGTAAAAAAAAGGGAATTTATAGGGAGAGAGAGAATGAAATTAATAGATTTTTATAGAAATAGCAAAGGGAAAGAATTTTGGGGGGAGCTAAAAAGAGATAAGCAAGGTGAGAAGTGCCAAAATAAAATACCAGATATTGAAACATGGCCCGAGTATTTTGAAAAACTTGATGGAGAATGTGATAGTGTAGATGAGCTTAGGTCAACTTTAGATCAGGTATGTTACCCGATGCTAGAAAATGATTATGATCTGGTGAGTAAGGTATCGGGAGAAGAGGTTAAGAATGTAATTGATAGTATGAAAGGAGGGTCAGCGCCAGGAAATGATGGAGTTCCAACTTCAATTTATAAGATACTGACGTCAGTGCTGATGCCGGTGATGGTTATTTTATTCAATAACATAGTCTTTACTGGAATCTGGCCTGAACCGTGGAAGCTATCTGTCGTTTTGCCTTTTTTCAAAAAAGGAGATCCAAAGCAACATGATAACTACCGACCTATTACATTAATGGCATCTATAAGTAAAATTTTAGAGAAGGTTTTAGATATTAGGCTAGAAATGTGGTTGGATCGTAATAAGAAAATTAAGGAAGAACAGGGTGGATTTAGAAGAGATTATAGTACTAGTGACAGAGTGCTAGTTTTGAAGGCTTTAGTAGAAAAATACACTAAGGGAAAAGAAAGGCTGTTTGTTGCGTTTTTAGACCTTAGGAAAGCGTTTGATAGTGTTGATAGATTGCTGTTAGGTAAAGAATTGGTAAAAATAGGCCTACCTTTGGTTTTTGTTAAATTAATTGTAAGTATGTACAGTTCTACTAAGGGGGTGGTAAAAATAATAGGGGGAGGATTCTCGAGAGTTTTTAGTAGTAAAAAAGGCGTAAGACAGGGATGTACACTTTCACCTAGGCTTTTCGGAATATTTATTAATGATTTAGTGGAATTTTTAGAAAAGCGATGGGCCCCATCAATAACTTTAAGTGGGATACCCTTATCAGTACTACTTTTTGCTGATGATACAGCGCTTGTTGCTAAAACCGAGTTTGAACTCCAAGTTTTGCTAGATCTTGTGGCAGAGTATTTGGATCAAAAGAAATTAAGTCTAAACGTTAAGAAGACAGAAGTTGTAGTTTTTCATTCAGGGAGGAATATTAAGAAGGTTGATCCACCTAAGTTTTATTTTAAAGGTTCGGAGTTAAAAATAAGTGCCCAGTTTAAATATTTGGGATTTATTTTAATGGAAAACGGAAGTTGGAAGTCTCATGTAAAGGAAATGGTGACAAGGGGAAAAGCAGCTTCTGCAGCTATATTTAGAAACACTACTCTAATGTCAATAAAAAATTTAAAAATCCACAAGCATGTATTTATGTCTAAGATAATGCCAACTTTCCATTACGGTGTAAACTTTCTTTAATTATTTCTGTGTTGCCATGCACAGCGTCCCTTCTCTTTTCAGTTTTATTGCCCAGGTCACCTTTACATTTCTCGTCCTCCTGCTTCTTGACCCGAATGAAGTATGGGTTTACGACGGTGGCCGTTAAGGCTAAAACTATAACATATGTAACAGGTTTCCAGAACAAAGGAAGGAAATTTAGTTGTAAGTGTTTCGTACATTTTTCTAAGTCAGTCTGTCCCGTAGATCCATTCTGTACAGTCAGCTACAGTATGACTAGTGTTGTATCTAATCAATAAACCCTTGTGCTACGTACATTGTCTTGAAAGGAAGTTGCCAGGTTAGTGGAGCACTATGTAGAACTAAGAACGTTTGCTAAGGGCACTCTCCTCGAAGACTAACATCGGGTCGGAATCTCTCCATCAAGACCTACCTTCCACCCACTGGCCGAGAGTGTCCGGCATAGTGAGTTTAGGCCAGTTCACCACCACGATAGCACAGCAGTACCCCAACTTACACGACCACCGATCTTCTCCAGTTCCCACATATATAGATCTAGAGCCCTCCACTCAAAGAGCCATCCAGTTGACAAAGTTGGTGTCAGAAGTTATTTCTCGATTTCAGTGTCCGAAATCCAAAGGAGGAGGATTGAACCTAGAGATCTAGTGGGTAGGAAAGCGGGAACTTGCATATACAAAAGACGGCCAAAGACTTACATCTTCACTTTATGCCAGGTGTATTCTCAACAAGACGTTTCTTACAAAATCAGCAATCAAAAATCTTCAAGCAGCTGACACTCATCATCCAACTTGCTGCCGACTCACCAGGGAAGATCGTGCTGTTTCGCCGCTAACCTTTATCAAGAAACTGGCTGCCGGTTCAACAACTACGTTTGCTGTTACGCCATTGACGTTTGCTGCTCCGCCGTTGACTGTTGCTGTTCAACCATTGTCAAGCGTGCCACCGTTCAATTTTACCATCAGATCAGCGTTACGCCGTTGACCTTTGCTGCTCCGCCGTTGACTGTTGCTGTTCAACCATTGTCAAGCGTGCCACCGTTCAATTTTCCCATCAAACCATCACAACAAACCGTGTCCAAGGAGGATCTTAAACGCGCCGTCATAGACCTGGAAAGAATCAGGAATAAGTGCAACTCACCACCGAATGTAAGTGAACTTCCTATACGTGCGCATAGGGACACCGATAGACCATTAGATTGTTGTTTTTTTGAATTGTGATTTGGGGGTATCGTAATTAGATCAGTAGATTCGTTATTCCTCCTTCTTTTCAACACGGTATTTGTTTACGCCGCCGCCCGCTGATATTTGTCTTTTAAAAGGATAATGGCTACAATTAACCTAGACCCAAATTCCGCCTTATACGACCCGAACCTTGCCATACCATTTATTGCACTTCAGAGGCAAAGAGGCATAACGGTACCAGGGACTTTCAACTCCACGGATTTAGATTTTGAAAAAACAGAGGTAGATCAGTTTTTCATCGATATTAATGAGTGGGAGGTAACAGCGCTTTCCAACTACCTGAGATTACAAGATCAAGTTACGGGGTCAAATAACATCCCTGCCATACTGGCCAAAAATACTAGGTCGGTCAGTCAGGGTAGTGTAAATAACGACCAGAATTCTAACTCAATACCGCCTAGCAGTATCCTAGCAATCAGTGCAACAACAGATCTTTCGTCACTCATATCGCCTTTAACAGCCGCACATCAGATTCCCGATTTTATTAGACAAATAAAACGTGCACAGTCGAGCCTTAATTGGCCGGAAAGACAGGCAATTTCTGCTGCAGGTCTCTCAGCAAGGGGGGAGTTCGCGAATTTTTTTGATGACCTAGATGCAAGCCTTGATACTCTTGACAAGTTAAAAGCGAAGTTGATGGAAGCATTCTTACCCGGTCGCACACCAGGTCAAGTTTTGCAAGAGCTTGTTAACGTAAAGCAAAAACAGGAGGAAACTGTTTACCAGTTTTATAAACGGGTGGAAAAAATAGCAAAAATATACGCAGCAGTAATGGGATTCGCGGGAGGAATTGATCACGCAGGAGTAGGGCCGATAGCGCTAAATGCATTCAGAGAAGGAATACGAAGTAGCTTTAAAAGATTTTTAATGGAGCATGGAGACGGGATTAGCAAATTGGCGGAAGCATACGAAATAGCACGGAAATACGAAAATATTGAAATGGCAACACGACCAGCGGAGGAATTCTTATCGGCAGCAGTGAACGTCCAAACGGGCAGACTCCGTCCTGAGTGGAGACAGGACGTAAATTCGGAATTAACTGGGGCGAGGAGAGATCGTCCTAGGCAAGGGGAGGATAACCGCCGAGGAAATGGAAGAGGCAGAGGCACTTCTTCATTTAATACAGAGAGGAATTTCAGATCGTCTATGATCCCACGGGGAACTGAACCTAACCGGGAAAATTCTAAGATCGTATGTTACATGTGCTCAAGGGAAGGACACTTTGCCAACAGATGCCCGAAGAGACGAGAAAGTACCCGAGCAATTAATTGCTACAATTGCGGGAAAGCCGGGCACATGAGTAAAGATTGCTATAGCAATGGCAGACAATCAAGCAGCCATTCGGGAAACTTCTAAACCAAGAAACGAGGGAGGCTAATCTTGGTTCAGTAGGTAAGGACCCTCTCAAAGGCACACGTAACAACACGAGCAAACAGGGAGATTCAGGAAGAGGGGGAATAATAAGTAGTGTACAAATTAACACGGATAGTAAAAGTGTGAATGAAGTCGAAAACACTTTTCTCCCGAATATTTATTCAGTTCCTTTTGTTGACGTATTACCTCCAGAAAAAGTTGTCCCTTTTCCGGCAGATAAAAAGTCCAACAAGCGTGTTTCTTTTTCAGCAGATAAAAAGGAATTCTTGTGTTATTTAGGTAGAGACGAAAATTCTGGGTCGTTCCCAGTGATGCACGATATTATTTTTGGAGAAGTTACATGTAAAGGATTTGTTGACCCAGGTTGTCACAAATCTTTGTTAGACGAAAGGACCTTCCGTTCCATTCCTGCTCAATTTGTTAGCAAATTAGAACCAAGTATGGCGAAAATCAAACCTCTTGGACCTGGAACACTGAACACGCAGGGGAAGGCAAAGATACGAGTTTCGATTACCGACGGCCGAAGACGGTACGATCTGGACTGGCATTTCTACGTTGTAGAAAATTTGGGATTTGAAGCTATTATTGGATGGGACTTATTGCATAGACTCGGAACTAGCTTCGACCTAACAAACAGCAAGTTGACCTTTAGTGGGGATAGTAGTGTGGCTGACACAAGGATACCCTTGTCCTTTGGGAGCGTCGTTCTCCCAAAGTCAGTTACACTTTTACCTAGGACTATGAAAATCGTTGAAGTTAGTCTACGAGCAGTAGATGGCGACCCGGTTCCACATGGTAGTTCAGTGATTATTGAACCTGTGTCAAGTTCAGAATCGTATATGCATGTGACAGCTAATATTGTTCGGTCCGAACGGACACTGATTACTATGTTCAATGACTCAGAACAGGCAATCCGTTTGAGCAGACGCACAATCCTTGGTACGTTTACAGAAATTGAGGATGAACTTATTACAGCATGTAAAGCAGATTTGAGACAATCAACTGAAATTCAGAATCCGGAGGACGCGGAATCCAGTCCGAATATATCGGACGAGGAGTTCATTTCGAAATTCAAGCTTCAGCACTTAGACAAATATCCAGAAATTAAAGCAGCACTAATCCGGTTAGTGAAAGAATTCAGAGTGATTTTCTCAAATAGCTGCTATGATATTGGCAAAAATGATTTGATGCAATACAAAGTTGAAATTGATGAATCGAAACCACCACCTCCGCCGCGTTCATTTAATTTACCTTTGGGAATGCAAGAGTTACTCCAAGAGCACATCCTAGCTATGGCAAAGGCTGGTATTGTGAAGCCGGGAAGAAGCGAGTACTGTTGTCCTATTTTTCTGGTTGGCAAAAGTTCTAAGGGACGAATATTACCGAAACATGAATGGTCGATAGAAACGTCAAGAATAGTTTTCGATTGCCGGGCAATAAACGCTATTGTCAGGGACTCAGCATGGCCTATTCGGAAGATTCAAGACGTCTTAAACCAACTCAGAAACAAAAAACATTTTTCGGTTCTTGATCTAAAACATGCATTTTTCAACGTACCTTTACATCCAGACAGCAGGAAATATTACTCGTTTAATTCTCCAAACGGCATTTCGTACCAATACCAAGTAGTACCACAAGGGGCAAACATATCCCCGCGTGCTTTCTGCCAATGGGCTTCGATGCTATTCGACAGCGCTCTCTTTGGAGATATCATCTCCATGTATATGGATGATTGTGTAGTGGGATCGCAGGGATCACAAACGGATCACCTCGCAGACCTCAGACGTGTGTTTGAGCGCCTAAAAAGCCTCAATAAACCCTTGTGCTACGTACATTGTCTTGAAAGGAAGTTGCCAGGTTAGTGGAGCACTATGTAGAACTAAGAACGTTTGCTAAGGGCACTCTCCTCGAAGACTAACATCGGGTCGGAATCTCTCCATCAAGACCTACCTTCCACCCACTGGCCGAGAGTGTCCGGCATAGTGAGTTTAGGCCAGTTCACCACCACGATAGCACAGCAGTACCCCAACTTACACGACCACCGATCTTCTCCAGTTCCCACATATATAGATCTAGAGCCCTCCACTCAAAGAGCCATCCAGTTGACAACGGGGCGGAAATATGGGGAAATGAAGCAGCTCCGCAACTTGAGACTATCCAGCTGCAGTATTATAAGAGATTATTCGGGTTGCATCCTACAACCCACACACAGGCACTTAAGGGGGACCTAGGAATTTATTCGCTTCGAAGGCATAGGGTAGCTCAAATTATTAGATTTTGGCAGAAGATAGTTGGTTTGCCTGATGATAGGCTAGTTAAAGCAGCTTACATGGAAATGTTGAATTCGGGGAAACCTAAATCATGGCCGTTTCAAGTTAAATCTATACTTGATGATGTTGGATTTTCTTATATATGGAATGGTGGTCTAGGCCCTCCGGAGCAAACTCCAGCCCTTTTGAATGAAATATTGAGAGTTTTTGAAGACCAGGAAAAACAAAAGTGGGTTGGTATAATATCTTCATCGGAAACCCTGTTAAATTACAGAAAGATTAAAACAGTGTACGAATCTGAGTTTTATTTTAAGCTTAATTTGCCTGCTACTTATTTGAGGTACTGGATCCAATTGAGAGCTAATTGTCTACCACTGCACGGTAGAAATAAAGTTTTTGATAGGAAGGCGAGAATCCCAAATAGGAATTATTCATGCCCTCTGTGTGGACGAGAAGAGGAGGACATTGGTCATTTCTTGAGTCGGTGCCAAGAGCTTTCAAGCATCCGTAGGGAGGTTTTTGGGGTTGCGATCCCCCTACTCCCTGGTATTCTGAAGTGTACTTCTGCTCAATCTATTAGTAGGGTTGGCCGTTACATAAGTAGAGCGTTGGAAGCTAGAAAGATTTTTGTTGATTAGATTAATTATCCTTTTTCCGTGTATATGTATCTTTTTGTGTTGAACGTGTATATGGCCCTTGGGCTTTTTTCAATACAATTATTATTATTATTATTATTTGACAGTACAAAACGGATTTGCAGTCAGCCGGGCTGAAGGACTATTTATCCTCAAAGTACGAGAATGTATCGTTTGGAAATGTATTTCGCTATGATGATGCGTACTTTAAGGGCGGTAGTCATCTGTAATCAGAACTACTGAAGCAAAAGGGATAATCGGGAACAGAAAATGTATATTTTACTCAAAAGTATTGTTTGTACTTAAATAAATTCAGTGTAAGCAAAACCCTTGAGGCAAAAATGATAATGGCTCATATGGATCACGAAAATGTATATTTTGCTTAAACGTATTCTTGTATTTTGCGGTTATGATTAGCACTTTAAGGGATGGTCGGATCTGGGAACTGACAATTTCAAAGCCAATCTTGTCAAGTGTCTAATTTCCAAGCCAAGTTTCATCTTCCTACCGCATCTGGAAGTACCTTAATTCGCAATCACTGGAATTCCGGACCCTCCTCCAACTCCCCCAGCAGGGCCCGAACCAGGTCCGGTTCTGGCAGTGATATATCTAGGGCTTGTGCTTGTTCTTCCAACCAAGTTCCAATCGCTCTACTCTAAGCGTGTCACAATATTTCCGATTCTCCCCTCCCCCCCCCCCCCCCCCACATTCATCGGATTACATCCGAATCCTTTGCTCTCGAAACCCCATGCTCGCGATTCTTTCGAGTCCCCATATGAGACTGACGTTGCCTGTGTGGTTAGTTTGGAACCGCGAACTTTACGCGTGCTGCGTAGAAGGCTCGCAATCTTAAGTTGTGTTTTTTTGGATGTAGTTTCGGCGTAGTTTCGCTTAAAAGCCGTTTAGCTGTCCATTCCATTTCCTGTAGTTTCGAACCTGAAACTACGGAGCTCAAACTACAAACTACCCGCCGACGTAGTTTGGTGTAGTTTGACTTTTCGGAAACAAGAACTCAATAAAACGCAAGTAAGACAAAACAAGAGCCAAACTACAAACTTTGACAAAACAAAAGTGAATCTAATAAAACGCAACTTTAAAATGTATTTTGTTGTTGTTTTCAAGTGTTGTATGTATAATGGCTCTAGAAGCCGTACTCAAAGTTAAATAGATAAATAGAACATTCGAGTCACGAGTTCTTTCCTATTATCAAGTTTCATTAAGATCCAATCACCCGTTCAAAATTTATACATACCGCAAGATTCCGGATTCCCCCTCCCTCCACTCCCCCACGATGGTCGGGACGGGAAGTTGACTATTTCAAGGGGAATATGGTCGAGTCCCTGGTTTGCGAGCCAAGTTTCATTGTCCTAGCCCACCTGGACGTAACTTAAGTCCGGATCACCAGAATTCCTGAACCCCCCTCCAACTCCCCCCGGAGTGCACGAATCCGGTCTAGTTCTGTCAATGGTGCACCTAGGGCTTGCGGTTGTTCTTCCCACGAAATTTCATCCCGATCGCTCCACTCAAAGCGTGACACAAGATTTCCGGTTCCCCCCTCCGACCCACCCCAACATTCATCGGATTCGGTCTGGACTTGAATGAGACAACTGGGACATGACGTCTTTCCAGAAATCAAGTTTCATTAAGATCCGATCACCTGTTCGAAAGTTATGCATGCCCCCAAATTCCAGACTCCGCCGTCCCCTCTCACCCATGATGGTCGAATCGGGCAAATGACTATTCCCTAGTTAGTCTGGTGGGGTCCCCGATAGACAGATAGATACTTTAATTTTGGCCGTTAGGCCATACACAAAATCGTAAATTTTTAAACACTCCGAGACAGCGATTATATAAACTCATATGTAAAACACTTTAAACTCCCACCACCAATAACTATTTACATCTCTTTAACGCTTCTTTGACAAAACCTGCCATTATCGCTGACCGTGAAGATGACTTTAGGATACCAGGAAAGAGCAACCCATCTTCACCAAAACTCACTCACACAAAACGACTCTTTAATATTCCTATAATCTTTCATAGTCTCTGAATTGACAGTTTGTTCATGCCGAAGTTGAATTTCCTGATCCTCCTGAGCTCGCGCAAAACTGCGACATAAGTTTATCTTGATCAGTTGTAGGACCGAGACCCTCCTTCCAAGCATAAGACAGCCCTGCCTTATCAAGTAGGGCTTTCACTTGAAGTGGCCAGAATCTCTTCTTTCCCTGCTTTAATAGTTCCAAATACGCTGCCTTCAACAGCCTCTCATCTGGCAGTTGAAGAAGTTTTATCCAAAACCTAATAACCTGGACAGCTCTATCTTTCTGCAAAGAACAGAGCCCTAAATCCCCCGTAAGGGCTAACGTGGGAGTTGTAGGATGGACCCCAATTAATTTCTTATATTGTTACAGCTGAACGGTTTCAAGCTGCGAGATAGCCTCATACCGCCAAAGCTCAGCCCCATAATGGATAGTAGGGCGAATTTTTTACTGAAATATTTGCTTATGCATTTTTAAATTTTTGTATTCCACTTATCACTGAATTTCTCAACATAGCAGCAGACACTGCTTTACCTCTACGAATCATTTCTTTAACATGATCTTTCCAATTTCCTTTTTCATTCAACAAAAACTCAAGATACTTGAAAGTATCACTTCTTTTTAAAGCCGATACCTTTATAGAAAATCAGTACCTTTATAGAAAAATTTGTGATTATTTTCATTATTACGAAAACTACTATTTTTGTTTTTTTAAGATTCAACTTCATCTTCTTATTGTCCAAATAATCTGCTAATATATTTAACAAACTCTGCAGTTCTTCGGGGGATTTAGCTACCAGCGCAGCATCGTCAGCAAATAGCAACAGTGATAATGTCAAATTCCCTAGACGCACCGTGGGTGCCCATTCCTCCTGGAAATATTCAACAATATCATTTACATAAATACAAAAAGCCTCGGTGAAAAGTGTTTCCCTGCTTCACTCCTTCCTCACAATCAAATAAATCCGAAAATCCCTTCCATGCTACTTTAACCATTCCTTTAGTAAGCCTATACATATCCCCGACTAATCTAACAAAAATCCGGGGCAGGCCTATCCTCAACAACTCTTTACAAAGCAGGATTCTATCTACGCTATCGAAAGCCTTCTCTAAGTCTATGAAAACAACAAACAGGTTATTCCTCCCTCTACAATACTTCTCTATCAATGACTTAAGTATAAAAACCCTATCAATTGTGCTATAACGTTCCCTAAAGCCTCCTTGCTCCTCAAAAATAATTCTATTCCTACTTAACCACGATGCTAGCCTATTATCAATTATCTTTTCTAGAATCTTACTTAAACATGAAACTAGAGCAATTGGACGGTAATTACCACGTAGTGATGGAATCCCCTTCTTAAACAATGGCAAAATCAGAGCCTGCCAAGTTTCATCGTCCTAGCACATCTGGAAGTACCAAAAACGAATTCTTACCTTTTCTCTACCGATAATAACTACGACGGTAGGATATGCTCACTATATGGTTGGTAGACACGAAGAATAGGCTACTTGTCTGTTACCTCACATGCACAAACTTTTTCATAGTCCGGCTATGTATGCAAAACATGGTTCACTTTCTGCTTAACATGCGAGGAATGCAGGGTCTGTGACAGTGTTGCCACTCGACGGGCACCGCTTCGCGGTGCCGGCCTCGTCAAAAAGCGGCATTTCTGCGGTATCCTTCAACCAAAATGTTGTAACATTCGCGGCATGCCCTAAATTCTCGAAAAAAAACATTATTGATATTTTAGGGGGAGAAAAGGTAAAAAATGTCATTTTAATATGAATGTTGATTCAATGTCAAGTGAAGTGGGGTAGAAATCTGTCATAAATGCGAGAACACAAGTGCTGTCTAGCTTTCTTTTCAGTTGTCAAACGTGAGCTTGGTGCGGGGGAGCTACTGCGTTAACACTAGTTTATCATTGACCGTGTTCGAAAGAAGAAGAGATGGGTAGCTAGATTGTCGTATCTCAACCCTTTTCTGTTAATCTTTTATGAAAATCAACATTGAAAGCTTCAAAGAGGAACATTCAGATAAATAAGACAAGACAAACAAACAAGATTAATCGGAATCGGACAGATCACGTGGCTGACAAACAATATCTTTGGCCACACCATACACAATCTTCTGGTTCATCACGCTACACTCACGAGAAGAGGCACTAGCCTTAACATTATCCTTGTGTTGGTGTATTCACCAAGCTGATACTAGCCACTGAAAAGCCGTGTTTATATTATTCAGATTCAAATTTTCCGTATCATAGTAGAATTTTGCGGTGTGAGGTAAGTTCTCATTGCCCAGATAATTTTTCTGGCCGGATTTTTTTTCTGGCAAGAAAGTAAATCTGGGAATTCTGGGTGTTCTCACCAGAATCTGGTACAGAACAGGAGTGGTGCATCGTATTGGTTGGCCTGATAAAAGCTTAAAATGCTCGAGATCTCATTTCCAATGAAACTTTGCTCCAGAATCTGTTAAGAAAAGTTTAACAATTTATCGGGTCATTAATAGCTACAAAATGCCGATAGTTTAGTTTCGAAAGTTTAAAATCCTATACCACTCAATGTTAAATTCTTTGCCTGTACTTTTTCCGTTTTGTCGAGCTATACTTATGTGTTTAATCCCTACTACACTACTTAATTTATCCACAAAGTCTGGCTATCAACTAACATCCAAAAGGACAGCCTCACTACACGAATACTCATTAACTTAAAGAATTCATTGATCTTAAACAATTCTCATATTTTATCAAATTCCCCAAACTAATTAATATTTATAATGGCTCTTTCAGACTTGAATTTACTACTCTCATTAAACTTGAATATACTAGAAACCTTAGTTACAAACCAATATTTATCACTCTTTAGTTCATTACAAGTTCGAAATCTGGCCAGATTTTTTTTCTAGACAGAAAATATCTAAACCAACAGATCGAAAATCTGGCCAGAAAACGCCTTCAAATAAAACTTTCACTTTAACGAATTTTCCGGTTTTGGCCGGATTCCAGGCGAACTACTTGTCCGGCAAGAAAATAGTGTTCATAGTCGTTTTCGGCATGTCTTCTTACCCCTTAATCGACTATATCATTAGCTTAGAGAGCCCATCTACGAACTAGTCCTTTCCGTTGACCCAAAGAATCCTCACAGCAAGTTCATAAAATATCTCATTCCTTTGAGAGTTATCGTGCTCACAGACGGACGAACAGACAGCTTTTGCGATCTCATTGCGACCCAAAACTTACGTTTTGGGATCCCAAAAACTACGAGCCGGTCGGTAAATACCTTGCTGAATAATACCGCCTCTTGTTAACAGTATGTATATGACAAATCTGAATTTTTAGTAGACGACTAACTGGCAAATAGTTAAAACGTCCTGTTTTGGTAAAAAAAGAAAACAGATCACAGAAGCCGCCTACCCCCTAGGATAGGCCAGTACTTTTGGGGTCAATAAAATCTCGCTGACTTGATGACATATACTTAAATAAAGTTATTACTTACCATCACACAGTCCTATGGCGTAAAATCCTGTCACGCAAGATAAGTCTGGCCTATTGCTAACTCCAAAACACAAACTAAAATCTAAAATGGACTGTTTGGATCTGACAAGAGTCATCGGATGAACTAAGAATTTCAAACGTCTGATCAACTCAACCCATGTGGTGAACTAATTGTATCCCAGGGGACAAGCTGCCGACAGGCAGGTCATTAATTAAGGTCCGTAGTGGACTTCCATGAATCGAATCGAACGCGGCTTTGAAATCCTAATTTTATGCAACAAAGACAGGCGAGAAAGATTCGCGTAAGGCGAGAAACTTCAAGTTGGACAAATTTTACGTAATGGAAAAAGGCATTTCGCGGCATAATTGCGGCGTGCGGCATCATAAAAATTTTACGCGGCATTTCCCTCCGAATCGCGGCAATATGCCGCGAAATGCGGCATAAGTGGCAACACTGGTCTGTGAAGCTAACACAAATAGGTTACAAATAAGACATTCGCAAGTCAACGTTGAGTACGCACGCATTATTCCAACGAGTGCCTCGATTGTGTCACAAAGACCATTTGGGAGCCATCTAGCATGCGTTTGCGAAGACAATATGCCAAGATAGGCTTTGTGAACAGCCCGGTGAAGTCGCTGACAAGAAAATCGAACCATACAGCCCCCCCACCTCCCAGTTGTCAGATCTGGTCCGGACTTGAAACTGAGCATATGATACATTTGATCTTGACACTTGTCAAGTTTCGTGCGTGTCCGATCACCCGTTTCAAAGTTAAGCGTGGCACTAGATTCTGGATTCGCCGTTCCTCCACTCCCCCCATGATGATCAGATCTGGAAAAGGACTATTTTCAAGTCAATCTGGTAGAGCGCCCAATATGCCTACCAAGCAGTGCTTCCGGTCCTCCCGATTTCTCGGGAGATCTACCGACTTTTTTGGAAATCTCCCGACCAAAATTTTCTCCCTATATAACCTCCCGATTTTCGTAATCTTGCCAAAATTATAATAGGGTTACCAATCTCGAATTTCAGAACTGGCTTTTATACCAAAATCTCTTAAAAATCTTTTACAGAGAGTTGGCCGAGTTTCGAAATTTTAGCCTGCGGCGCATGATTGCAACGTTATTTGGTTTTGTAAAAAGTAAATTTTTTGTTGTTAATTCCTGCATGACAATGTTTGCTAATTCTATGTAAGCATTGAGAGAAGATGGGCGAGTAAAACTCCGGGCACTGCCATTTCATTTGGGATCCCAAAAAGATGATCGATCATAAATGTTTCCCAAAATTTAGCCCGCGGCGCCTTTGTAGTCTTCTCCATTTTTCGAAAAGGCATGTCATTTATTAGGGTTTTCGAGATTCTTAGGCTTAGGATATGAGAAAAGTTATAAACTAGAATCTGTGTAGGAAACAGTTGAATTTTGGCAGGAAAAAGCCGAATTAAATTTTTTTGGTGAAAACACTCACTGCAATATAGTCTTGGAAGCTGCTGCAAGAGCCTCCCTCTCTCCGGTTTGAAATATTTCTGGAAATCCTCTGGATCTTAAGTTTTGACTAAGGTTAACAGCCGAAATTTGCAAGGGAAACAGTTTTGCGAAATGCGAACTTAAAATTGTGTTGCATGGGTCTCTCAGTTTAATCTCATCTTGGGTACAGAAGTTATAAATTACTGCTGGAATAGTGTCCAGTAATAGTCTTCGCAGAAACGATGTCTAATCAGTTTTCATGCTGCCCTTTAGTTAATCCCGAGTAAGCTATCGGTTCAGAGTTATTCGGTATCATGATTGGGATTCAGTAGTTTATTTGGCATAGTTTTCGGGATTAGGTAGTTAACCACGAATCCCGACTTTAGTTCTGTATACCGAATATGAATATTTGTCGGTAGTTTTTCGATACCAAGCAATTCGGTGTAAGAATTGGGATACGGTAGTTATACAAAATGCCGAACATGCTATCTGTCTAAACATTTTCGGTATAATAATTGGGATTCGGTAATTTATTCGTTATAATTGGCAGGGTTTGGGAGTTACCACGATCATTGAAACTCGGAAGAGATCTATGATTTCATCAATAGTCCTCACCTCACTCTTCGTGTTATTCTCTATTTTGTGGAAGGGCGCATTATTTGACTGTGGTCTTACGCCAGTTTTAGGATTGAGCTTTCGAAACATGAAAAGGTTAAATTTGCCAGGAAAAAGCAAAACAAAAATCTCGCATGCGGCGCTCACTTTAGGTGAGTGTGGGTAGTGTTGACTAGATTACAGTTGCTGATGCTACCATCCGGTTCCTGAAACTTCTTAGAGTCTCGTTATTTAATCCATGGTAAATGATAGAATTTGTAAGACAGGCAGTTAAATTTTAGCCTACAGGATACAAAAATTGGATTTTGAAAACTTTCGCTGGCGGAGCTCGATTTACTTTTCTGTTGGCTATAATAGATAGAAGTTGCTACTGCAATTATGCCTGGCAATTTATTCTTCAAGTGGGCTTCGCCAAAACGCCACCCAACAGTTGGCTTATCGTCTTTCAAGCTGCCCTTTACTGTAACTCTTCATACGTAATACTTTCTGTTCCATAATTTAAAGCTCGAATTCTCAGTGTCTAGGATTCGGTAGAAATGTTGAGGGATTCGGTAAATTGTGGCTCTTCCCCATGAAAATGCACTGGCTGGGTTCCTAAGGATTTTTAATTTCCTCACGGATGGACGTACCCATTTCGTAAGCCTGCGCAGAAAAATCGGCTAATTTTCAGTTGAGAAATCCGCGATGTTTCTGAAATTTGCAAAATCTGGGGCCCTGGCTCTTACGGAAACGGGAAGAGAAATTTTAAGGAGACCTCAAAGCACCAGGTGTCCTTTAAATTTTAGAGATGCAATCGAGATAGGATGTTTACTATTAGCATTGCCATCAAACCGGTCATATATTAAAGTTTGTCAGTTGCGCATCGAAATTACAAGTATATATGAGGAATTAAATGAGTTTTTTTACATACTAACAGTTAGATGCAGTTACTCAATACTGTTTTAATACTCCCCATTTTCCCACCGATTTCTTAAAATTATCTCCCGACAATCTCCCGATTTTTTCGAAGCATTTTCTGTTTTTCAAAAAAAGAAAGTGGAAAAACTGCTACCAAGTTTCATGGTCCTAGCTCATCTGGAAGTACCCTAGCTCGCGATCACCAGAATTCCTAGAAACCCCCTCCAACTCCCCCAATGTGACATAATCCGCTCTTGTTTTGTCAATACTGTATCTAGGATGTATGCTTGTTCTTTTCACCAAATTCCGTTCCAATCCCTCGACTCAAAGCGTTTCAAAAGAGTTCCGGTGCCCCCCCTCAGCCACTCCCCAGTTGTCGGATCCGATCCAAATTTGACAATGAACATCCAAGACCCTTGTTCATAACACCTGTCAAGTTTAATGCACGCACGATTATCTGTTCGAAAGTTATGAATACTACTAATTTCCGGATTCTCCATCGCCCACTCCCCCATTCATGGCCGGATCGGGGTAGTGATTATTTTCAAGTTAATCCGGTCGGGTCCCTGATGCGCATACCATGTCTTAGGTCATGTGTAAGTGCCCAAACTAGCAAAATGCGGACAGACCGACCGACAGTCAGACAGACAGACAGTACGATCGCTACGTGGCACTTCAATAAGCTAAGTGCCATTTCAGAACAACAATTTTCATAAAAATTTACTGATTTCAAGAACAACCGGCTGTTTTTAAGAAAAAATGTACTGTTTTAACGAAAACTCTACTGATTTTCAGAAAAACCGACTTTTTCATAACGAAACTGACTGTTTTTATGAAAACCGCGGCGCTGCGCGCCGACTCGATTATTTTTTACCGAAAACATCCGAGGGGGGGAGGGGGGCCCTCACCCTCTACGTGAAGCCCTTAGTCACAACAATAAGGATACGTGACGCCCTTGGTCACAACAATCTTCGTTCATTCCTGTGCAAGAAAACCCCTCCAATTCCAAATTTACATGCCTTTATCCCCATGTTTCGGTCCTCTCGCCCCTAAAACCTCTTACAGTTACCTAAAAAATTTCCCGATAATTCAGTACTTTTTGGATTAAACTTTTATATGCCAATTTTCGACGGAAAGCTTGCTTACTTCGAGGAAGCCAAATAAGTTCTATTTTGGCTGAGTGGCTGAAGTTAACCGTGCAAAATTCTTGAGCAGAAAGTTTTAGACCAAAAAGTGCTCAGTCATTTAAAAAGTTTTCGGTTGGCGTTGATCACTTTCGGGGGTGAAAGGACCCAGGAGTCTGACAAAGTTGAGCTCGACTGTTTGAACGACATGAATTCGAGTGCCATACTGATGGAACTTTACGGCAAAGTGTAAAAACACAGAGTACGGACCCCTTGCTCTACTATGCGTACACTTGAGCGCAGTTAATAATTATATACTTATTAAATAAAGAAAAGAAAAAAAAGAGCGCAGTGAATAACGGGAGTGAATTCGCGTTCATAAGTAGTGATCGGAAAGACAACAGTGATCCTCAGTCGGGATTTCAACCCAGGAAGTTTAGCATTCTTCGCCAGTGCTACCACTGAGCTACAAAGCTACATCAATTACAAAGCCATATAAAAGGTTAAGAAAAGTAAAGGTGTCAGCATCAGCCTATACGGGCAAACGGCAGCCAGGAAATGCAATGAGTGGTTGAGAGCCAGCCATCCTGGTGCTTTCGCACACCCTTCATATCAACTTTCCCAGATTTCTTCAGGTAACCTGGCTCAAGTCTAGCTTGTCTTACAGGGTTACGCCACAAATCAAGTGGTAGCCACCACAGAGACTCGAACCCTCGACCCTTCGGTTACGAGTTTGGTGTGTTTACGGACTGACCATAGAAGTGAGATAGAAGCCGACCTTAGGAACAGTAATCCCACCTGGAGACACATCACAGACACAGTATAGAGATGGAACGTTCAACGTACTTGTACCGTGACAAATAAACTGGAAGTAAATTTTTGAACTGAATTCTAAATTTTTAACTGAAACAACACTGTAAAAAGTTTTACGACATTTTCTCTAGAAAACGTCGCCTTCACAACACTTTCAAGGAAATATGTTGAAAATCTCTCTGTTTTCCCAACAACGTGTCTGCGTAGCGACCTTTTTTAGAAAAATGTCTTGCTTTCAACACCTTTCCCACGGAAATGTTGGGATCTGAAAAAGCGTCTGAAAAGCGAGAGAACACGTTCTACAAAAAACGTTGAAAATAAGAAAACGTCGATGTAGAATAAAGAAAGAGAAGTTGAACCTTGGAAAGTGTCTTAAAATGTAAGAAAGTGTTACACACAAATTTTGTGTTGTTAATGCTGGAGCATTGTAAACAAACCAAGAGCCACATGGCAGGCCTTCCCGGAGAAAACCAAATAAAAAAATAAAAAAAATGTCCTATCAAATTGATTTTTTCTTTATTTTCTTTATTTTCGTCATTTACTCCGCCTTTTCAAAATGGCGGGTCATAAATAAATTACTTTATTATTATTACTTTAAATCTTCCAGATGAAACTAAATCTTTGCTTTTTGGTTTTCATCATGAGGCTATGCCACATGGGTCCTGATTTGTCTACGAGGCATCTATACTGGAGTCCTATACTTTTAAATTTACTTTAAAATTTGTTCGGTTTATTTGTCACGGTACACCCTCGCATAACTTGCCATCTGTAATATCTAAGTGTGTTTTGGTTTGTTTTATTTAAGTGCAGGCCTACTGGAAAGACGTGCGTTTGAGAAAACGCTGTTCATGCAAGGTATTTGCACTCCGTAGGTTTGACCGCCATGCCTTATAGCGGATTGCATTCAAACATATTTTACTCGAGTTTTAATTAGAGTTATCTCAAGGTTACGGCCTGCTTTTTAGTACCGTGTATTTTACTGCCATGAATTTCAGATTTGAGCGCTGCTGGAAATCACTTCGCCCTAAACACTTTTTACCACGACCGAAAACTGGGCAATTTATGCGTTAAGCTTTTCCTTCGTACCTTTTGTGTGGTTGGTTTTCTTTGACGAAGTCAAGCCAGTTCCGCATTAACAATTTAGTAGCGTCGCTGCAGCTGTTCATTATTCACACTCAACACGATTGGTGTTAGCTTGAAAGCAGTTCAAACTCCGAATGCCAATTTTCATGCCTCTGGTGCTGCGATTAGACTATCTCCGCCCATAAAACAGTTTTTATGGCGAGTGAAAACTTTCGAGATGATCCATCACATTTTAGCAATGCGGATTTTCTATGGACAGTTTCCTTCTAACGACTCTCAAAAAAGAGTTGTAAACGTTCGCGTATTCATAGAAAATCTTAAAAAAAAGGCTTGGACCAAAAGTATATAATAATAATAATAACGCTTGTTTATTTAGCCGAAAGGCCATACAAGATTTTATACACTTTTCACTTTACAAATAAACAGTTACACCTCTAGAATACACTTCTACTTAATCTAACCTAAACTTTCATTCCTGAGACTGAATCCTTTAACCACATATTTACAAACCTCTACGATACATTTGGGGTTTGTAGATTTCAGGATACGGGGAAGCAATACCAACCCACCCACGACAAATGTTACTCTCAAATGCGAAAGCTCTTGGCACTCTAAGAGGAAGTGGTTCAAATCCTCCTCTTGCAACTTGCAAAGAGGGCAAATGTAAGTCTCTCCCGTGCCAGCTTTCCTCCTATTGAAAAGTTTATTTTTACTAAGGATTGGTAGACTGTTAGATCGGAGCTGGAACCAAGTTTTTAATGTAGCAGGATCTAGTCCTAGCTTAAAATAATATTCAAAACCAAACACCTCTTTTATTTCAGCATACAACTTGAGAGTTTCTGAAGTTTGGAGTCTAATGTGCCAATCTTGGATTTCTTGATCTTCAGTTGTCTTTTCATACTCCCTTAAAATGTCTCCCTGATCTTGTGTCGGGCCTAAGCCCTCATTCCATGCATAAGATAATCCTGCGTGGTCTAGGAGAGCTTTTACTTGCAGCGGCCACGATCTTGCTCTCCTTTCTTGTAACAAAACTGAATACGCACGTTTCAGCAGCCTTTCATCTGGTAATTGAACTATCTTGTGGTCATTCAAAAAGTTTCTTCTAGACCAGAGCAAAATAACACTAGAGAGTAACGTTAAGATTTATGCTTTACATGAATCACAAATTGGTACTTCTCGTGGTGGCACCCACTACGCTTACCGCATTCGAAGCGAAATAAACTTGGGGTTAAAAGCCTAGCAAAGCTAAGATGCGATCTGAACATATAGAGGAAGCAGGAGAAATTGTACCTCGTTTTTACCGCGTTCAGGTTTCCCCCTCTTTCACCAGCCAGCGTTAGTGAAAGTCTGATTGAATTTCAGTACAGACGCCAGTGGTGCTAGTGTCGCTGCTATTCGAGTATGCGTTACTTTTTCTAAGTCTTGACGCTACTCTCTAGTGTTATTTTGAACTCGACACTAATTTCTTAGGCGGGGATTCAAGAACGCTAGAAGCCATTACGCATTGGCATCTTGGCCGTGCATTAGTTGTCGACCCCTCAAATATACTAAATAGAGAAAGGGAACACTGCTGCGAATTCTGGCGACAGCCTTCCTGGTTTTAGGATGCCCTTCCTCGTTTTAGTATGCCCTTCCTGCTTTCCTACCCTTTCCTGGAACTAATGATGATTTGAGCTATTTTATATGCGAGTGCAAAGGAGTTGAATGAATGAAGATGAAGTGTTTGAGAACTAGTTGATATTTAGGATATTGAAAAGTAGTGAGAATGTTCGGGAAAATTCCTCCGAATTGCTTTGCACCACTCTGAAATGCTTACTTATTTTTTTTCTTTGGCATGTAGTGTCTTGTTCATCAAATCAGTTTAATTATATTTTTTGCCAAGGCCTTCGGGCTTTTGTGTAAATATACTCTATTCCATTTTATCGCCGTCTATTCTATTTATCTTCAAGCGCTGTTTGTTTGAGCGCCGTGTATTTGGACGCTGCGCACTCAAGCTAGAACGCATCTAGTTTTCGTGCCGTGGATTTCAATGCTCTATATTTGGCGCCCCGGTCGTCGTGACATATCTCGCCATAGCCTTTTGTCGGTATTTCCGTAGGGAGTTTCTACAACAGCTTGGAAGCTATTCTGACAAGATATCGCTTTGTGTCGGCTCGACTATCAATTTGTCTCGTTGGCGTTTCTTTTTCCGAGAAACATTAAAAAAGATAGAGTTCTGCTGCCGAGGGATCACCTTTTTTGTGGGGGGCGGGGGGGGGGGGGGTCGTATTCTTAGAAGGGGAAGGATTGCAAAAAATAAATGTCTGGGACACTGCTACAGTTTTAACTTTTTTAGGACATCTTTATCACAACATCTTACAAAAAATCACAAACCAAATTTCTTCAGAATTTAATTGAACAGTTTTTTGGCGTCGTGTAAAGTAAACAGAATTTGACTTTGGTGTCCATTTGTCAATATTTGTTTTACTTGATTGGGTCCAAGATAGACCAGAAATTGTGAGTACATTTATTACAATTTACTAGGCTAGTCGGTTGGGATCTGTATTTGTACCTGAGCGTTATCATTCGGAGGTCATCACTGAGGAAATTGCAGAACGAAGGCTACAGGTCAGCCAATTTTGGAAACGCTGACCACATAATTCTCTGCACTGAAGTTCAGCCTCAGCTAAAAGCCTAGCTGTCACGGTCACTGATGTCTTGAAACTGAAGGAGTGGGACGCAAAGCGAAAGTATGCGGTCGATGTGTCAAACCCATTCGATTTACTCCACACAATCACAAACAGCAAAGAAGCCTGGAAGTACTTCAAGTCTCTATGGAATGAAGCACCACATTGTCAGAAGTTTCATAACAGATTGCCATAACACTTTCAAGAATAACACCTTTTCACTTAGAAATAAAGTGTCATGACCAATTAATTTTATACTATTTCGTGCCTAGATCTCCAGAAACACCTTCAATAGGTAAAAATACTACACTGTCAGAAGTTACATAACAGATTGCCATAACCCTTTCAAGAATAACACCTTTTCACTTAGAAATAAAGTGTTATGACCAATTAATTTTATACTATTTCGTGCCTAGATCTCCAACAACACCTTCAATAGGTAAAAATACTACACTGTCAGAAGTTACATAACAGACTGCCATAACCTTTTCAAGAATAACACCTTTTCACTTAGAAATAAAATGTTATGACCAATTAATTTTATACTATTTCGTGCCTAGATCTCCAACAACACCTTCAATAGGTAAAAATACTACACTGTTAGAAGTTATATAACAGATTGCCATAACACTTTCAAGAATAACATAAGGAAATGTTATGACCAATTAATTTTATACTATTTCGTGCCTAGATCTCCAACAACACCTTCAATAGGTAAAAATACTACACTGTTAGAAGTTATATAACAGATTGCCATAACACTTTCAAGAATAACACCTTTTCACTTAGAAATAAAGTGTTATGACCAATTAATTTTATACTATTTCGTGCCTAGATCTCCAACAACACCTTCAATTGGTAAAAATACTATACTGTCAGAAGTTACATAACGACAACAGAAGGATTCGCGGTTTCAACAGATAACACTTTTGGATGTTATCTGTTATGTTTCTTTCGTTCCCGTTAGTATTTTTACCACTTGAAGGTGTTGTTGGAGATCTAGGCACGAAATAGTGTAAACTTAATTGGTCATAACACTTTATTTCTAAATGAAAAGGTGTTATTCTTGAAAGTGTTATACGCTATCTGTTATGAAACTTCTGACAGTGCACAACTAGTTCTAGGCAAGAAGAGCCATCTAAACAAGACCAAAAACGTCGATGGGATCCCAAAAATCTAAGATTTGATCCAGACAATTGGGTCTTGTCTTCGCCAGATCCAGTCTTCGCTAGGCTAATCATCACAGAAAACCGAGTTAAGATATTCTATCTATCTATCTATCTATACCTTTATAAGCCGTATCTATTTTGACGATACTGACCAAAACTTCCTGCTTTACTTCTGTCAAATTTGCGGTTTCGCCCGAACTCCAAGCGAACTACTAGTCCAGCAAAAAAAGAAAATTCAGAAACGAATCCAGCGTAACTCCTTATCCCTGTAAAGAACATCTAATCAACTTTAAATAAAACTTTGGCGTAAAAAAAATGCAGGTACAACTGGATTCCTCACTAATTATATGTCCGGGTAAAATGATTGTCATATACAGACTCTGCGTCTCTTCTTACCAATCAACTTCAGATAAAACGTTTGCTTTTAACATATTTTCCGGTTTTGGCCGGGTTCCAGGCGAACTAGTTCTCCAGAGAGAGAATGGTTTTCACCATCGTTTTCGGTATGTCTCTTACCCCTGAATCAAACATTTAATCAACTTCAAATACTGCTTTTACATTTAACAAACTTTCCGGGTTTTGCCAGATTCCGGACGAACTACTTGTCCGGCAAGAAACTGATTTTCATCATGCTCAACATGTCTTCTTACCCTTAAATCAAAGATTTAATCAACTTCAAATGAAACTTTTTCTTTTAACCAACTTTCCGGTTTTTCCCGGATTTCGGACGAAGTACATGTCCAGCGAGAAAATGGTTTACACCATCGTGTTCAGCATGTCTTCTTACCCCTAAATCAAACATTTAATCAACTTCAAATGAGACTTTTACTTTTAACAAACTTTCCGGTTTTTGCCGGATTCCGGACGAACTACTTGTCCGACAAGAAAATGATTTTCACCATCGTGCTCAGCATGTCTTCTTACCTCAAAATCGACTATCACAATTGCTTTCAAAAAATATATTTTTGTCCCGTAATTTGAAACCCCTCTCCCACCATCAAATATAAGGCTACAGAGCCCATCTTCGAACTTGACCTGTACTTTGACCCAACGGATCCTCCCACCAAGTTTCATCAAAATACCTCAATCCCTTCGAGAGTTATCATGCGGACAGACGGACAGACAGACGTAATAGGTGTCCATCCACTTACGTTTTGGGATCCCAAAAAGCTTGGATTTCCGAAGGAACTTCACATGTCGTAGAATTGAGTTGGGAAGCTAAACTACATGGTGACTTGGCGTCTTACAGGAAGCTAGATAGTATCCGCAATAAACTCATCCACCAAGACTGAGAGAAGTTCGTTCAAAATAAAGCTGACGAAACCAAGGAAGCGGCAAGGAAGAAAGACATAGACAGTCTGTTCAAACATCTTCGAGATCTTCTTTCGGATGAAAGCTCGTGCCTCGATCGCTGGAAGAAGCATTTCTCTAAAATGCACGGTACTCAAAAGCAGGCCGTAGAGTACAGATAACTCTGATTAAAACTCGAGTAAAATATGTTTGAATGCAATCCGGCTAAAATGCATGGCGCTCAAATCGACGGAGTACAGATACCTTGCAAAATAAAACGTTTTCTCAAACGCTAGTCTTTCCAGTATAGGCCTACACTTCAACACAAAAAAAAATCACTTAGATATTACATAGATCGTAAACAAAGATGGAGGAACGTGCACCGCGATAGAAAAACAAGAAGAATTTCTAAACTAGATTTAGAAGTATAGGACTCCAGTGTCAGTGCCCCGTAGACAAAGCAGGAACCACATGGCAAAGCCTCATGATGAACACCAAAAAGCACAGATTTAGTTGGATGTGCAAGATTTTATTTGATAGGAACAACTTTTTTTGTTTATTCGGTTTCCCCCCCGCCATGTTGCTCTTGGTTTGTTGACGGTTCTCCAGCATTGCAGTCCTAGACTGCGAAATTCAGTTCAAAAATGTACTTCTAGTTTATTTTCTTAGATGGATTTACTGCTTGGACTTATGCTTCGATGGATTTGCGTTCAATTCGGATTAGCGTTCCTGTGGCCCACTTTTTTTTTTTTTATCTCGCACCTGAATAGCACTACTCCCCGTGTAGCAGCCGACGAAAGACTGAGCCACTCCCACAGCCCAGCCACTGAAGTAGGCGATCTCCCTACTGAGGCACTTAACACCTGAGAAATCAGAGGCCAAATGAAAAGGCTGAAGAACGGGTCGCCGTCACTACCCCCCCCCCCCCCCGCCGATTCACCCACCCGTCAATACGCCCAATCTAAAAATTGAAAATTGGGCGAATCGACAGATATTTTGGGTCTTGTGACGGGTAGGTGAACTTTCGGAAAAAGTGGGGGTTGTGACGGATTTTTTGGCGAATTGACGGATTTTTTGGGTCTTGTGACGGGTAGGCGAACTGTCGGAAAAAGTGGAGGTTGTGACGGATTTTTTTGGTCTTATGACGGGTGGCCGAATCGACGGGTGGGCGAATCGATGGGTTGGCGAATCGACGGATTTTAGAAGTGGGTGAATCGACGCTTCACGAAACCGAGGTTGGGCGAATCGACGGTAGGCGAATTGACGGGTGGGTGAATCGACGGTTGGATGAATCAACGGTTGGGCGAATCAGCGGTTGGGCGAATCAGCGGGTGGGCGAATCGACGGATATTTTGGGTCTTGTGACGGTTAGGCGAACTGTCGGAAAAAGTGGGGGATGTGACGTATATTTTGGGCATAATGACGGTTGGGCGAATCGAATGGTGGGCGAATCGACGGGTGGGCGAATAGACGGGTCCCCCTGAAGAACAATAAGGCCGCTGATATGTTCGGCATAAGTTATGAGTTGCTGAAATATGGGGGCCCATCCATGCTCGTCTTTCTGCAGACTCTCTTTTCTGCTGTGTGGGAAACGGAGATCATTCTGGAGGATTGGCGAAGAGAGATGATCATCCTCTTATGGAAACGGAAGGCAGGCGAAGTGACTGTGCCAATTAAGGTGGAACAACCCTTCTGGCAGTACCTGGCAAACTTTTCTCAATGGTCCTACTGGACCGTTGCCGAAACACTATCCGCCAAATTCTGCGACCAGAACAAATCTTATTTTAGAGCGCCGACCATAGAGCAAATATTCACAGTCTGTCAAGTAGTCGAGAAAACCAGAGAGTTTCGACAGAAAACATTGATCGCGCTTGTCGACTTCCAACTGCTTTCGATTCAATCGACCGGGATACCCTGTATAGGATCTTAAAGTCCATCGGCCTGCTAAATAAGTACTGCAGACTTTTCGAAGTACGAGACAGAGAAATGTGTCCAAGTCAATGGTCGACAAAGCCCGTCCTCCCGAATTTCAACAGGGGCTCGGCAAGGTTTCACCGTTGCGCGAAAACTGTTCAACGTCGACAAACCACGTCATGGCGAAGACAATCTCACGTCTTGGATTTGGACTCAGATATGGCAATCACGTCCCCTTGGACGCTAGATTTGCCGACGACCTGGTGGAATACCATGGACCAACTGATAGAAGTGCTTCATATCCTACAAGAAGAAGCTGCATAAGTAGGACTACAGGTCAACTGGGACAAAACCAAGATTTTGTTCCGAGATCCATCTTCTGGCATTGCCAATCCTCCTGTGGCCCCGAACCAAACTGCTACTGTAGACGTGGTTCAGCAGTTCACGTACTTGGGCTCTATCATTGCTGCAGACGGCTCGCTTCTTGCTGAACTGCAAGCAAGAAAAACCAAGACATCGCTGCCATGGGGAGGTTTAATAGTCACCTGTGGTGGAAACCAAGTATTAGTCGGAACGCGAAGCTGCGAATCTTCAACGCCCGGTTGGCTCTGTAATTTTTCATGGAACAGAGACCTGGCCGGCTGAAACCGCAGCTCTCAAGATCGTTGACGTGTTCCGGACGAAAAGCCTTAGGAGGCAAATGCCTGAGATGGTTGGTCTTCGTCAGCAGCGAGAAGTTACTGCAGACGCAGCAGACGTTGTTCTTCGTCTAAATAGCGTAGCGTACCCTGCGATGGTACGGTCAGTTCCTCAGAATGCCATCAGACTCCGAAATCGTGCTGGACTTAAACCCCGCAGAAGCCGGCTGGAAACCACTCCGCGACAGACCGAAAGATCGATGGTCCGATAGTCTTTCCAAATAATTGAAGTTGGCAAACATCGACATCCACGACGCACCAGCGCTAGCTGCCGATCGCACCGGTTGAAGTTGGATGACAACACTCTCTACGCTGAGCGACGGCCGGCAGGAGGCATAAGTTAAAGTAAGTCAAGTTATTATGCGCATGAAGACCAAGGTGGACTTCAAAATCTACGCTTAGGGACGTTTCGCCACGAGGGGGTTTGTCATGGGGTTACGTCGGGTCTAGGCGGAAAAAAAATCTTGATGTCTCGCTGACCACTCGCCTATGTATGTACTTTTCACAAAAAAATTTTGCATTTTTTTTGGCACTTTGTGTGTGTGTAGCGGAAGCGTTTCGGCCTGGCGGTCTGGTTTCGGTACCAGAAAGGGCAGGGGTGGGGGAGAAGGGTAACCGGAACCCCATTTTATCGTGGGGACGTTTCAACGGGGATGCTGTTTCGTTGGGAAATTTCCATGTAAGCCTATCTCCCTTTGTTGAATTAAATTAGACGATTAGTCTTATTTGAAAATTATTTAAGAAATGCTAACCGTGTATTTATGTATATTATAATATACATTAGCGTATTAATACAAAATAAACTAAAAAACTACTCGGTTTGCCCGTTTCCAGTTTTAGAGAAACAATTAAACTGAATTAAATAATATTTTATTTTCTCTAAAAACCAATGGTAAATATAGAAGAAATTAAGACAAAAAAAATTAGAAAGATGCTCTTCTACAGGCATCTGGGGCTACCCTAAGGAACTTCTCAAATTGTTTAATTTTCATTAGACAGCTATAACCCATTTAACACTCCCTATCCACTCTTCATTTGGCAACCTTCCACTCTTCAACTGCTTCTAACTTAGGTTCATTCGAGCTCTCATATTCACAGGTTCGCCGTAAATGAAATAGCTGTGCCATATTAATTACCGTTTCTTGGAGCGTCCTAGGCTTAGAACTGTAAGCACTGCTTCGTGTTCTCCTTCCACGGAAGTGCTGCTTTGCTAGTTTGGGACTTGAGTAGGCCCATTTTGAACTGCTATTTAATTAATGTGTACATGGAATTCCAGAAAACTGACAGCAAAGAGAATTTGCAGCGTGCTCGACGAAAATTGAAAAATAGCAACAGATTTAAGATAGCGACGTTGTTACGGTGGTGCCATCTGGACCCGCACTGCTAACTTCTGCCGCCGCTAGGTAGCGCTACTCCCTTTAGTATGTTTAATCTTTTATACTGTAGCGGTCACTGTCCGTTCTCGCATTACTTAGGGTTCGTTCCAGCTCTTCTCCGTAGTTACTTCGAAGTAACTACGTGTGACGTCACAAATTAACTACTACCTGGAACGATCGAAGTTAGTACGGGACGAGGTAACGCATGTTTCTTGAATGCAAGAAGATATGGGGACTGCATGAGAAGGATGAACAGAAAAATTGTTTGTTTTTGGTGCATAAGAACGACTGATAATTATTTTGGAACAGATTCTCTATTCAGGTTTTGTCTTTTTAGTCGCTAAATCTTTATTTTCACATATAATTGTTTCCTAGCCGGAACCGGAACAGTCTTTACCGTGCAATTTTTTTAGCACAATATTTAGTCCTTATCAGAAATGGAACGCCCAAGATCCTCCAGAACCCAATGATGTCAAAGTGGTTAACAAGGTTCACTGAATACATTTTTAGCTTCTTCTCCTGCAGTATATATTGTAATAATAATATAAAGCAACAGAAAAGGCTTTCACCTCCAAATAACTGAGAAATTTAATAGATATTATTGCTATCTCAGTTACTGGCATTTGTAATTCATTACTGTCACAGTCCATATCAAGTCACCAGACTGACCGGTAAACCGTCGATTTAGGTTGACTAGAACTTTTTTTGTTTGGGTTTATCAGCGAATCTTATTTGACGAGAAGCTAAAGGCCCAGTACAACTGAAAATCACACAATAATGTCCTGTTTACTTTAGCTATTACACCTTGTCTCACTTTGCTGCCCCGAGTCCACTTCTCAAGACGGCTCTTGAAAAGTGAAAGTGCTAAAGATGATCGGGTACTATCTTTACAAAAAGTTACTTCGAAGGAACGATCTTCCTTGTGCTCCCCGTAACTTTTTGACAAGCTGGAACGGAGAAAGTGACTGAATAGTAACTATTTAGTAACTTTCGGGCCGAGCTGGAACGAACCCTTATTAACTCATGATCATGACACTGTTGCCAAGTGTGACACTTTGGTGCTTTTTGACACTTTTTGTCTCTGGGGGACACCCTGACACTTTTCTCTGAAAGTGACACCTTTTTTTGCGAATGACACTTTTTAGGTCAGAAAAGCACTTTTTCATTTACTTTACTAAAGTGATGGATTACCGCCCACGAAACATATACTTTACTTTGCTTTTGTACATAAAACATTTTGAAGCCTTAAATAAATCTCATTTCCGATTAAACTTTGTTACAAAACTGTGATGGAATAGTTAAGAAATCTTTTGAGAAATGCTGTTACAAATTCAGTTATTACCCATTTTGCGCGTTGTGCAGCGGAACCCACAACACAAATTTGAGGTGTCAAAATGTCAGCAATTGTGACACTTTTTTGACTCGAGCTCTTGGCAACCCTGGATCATGACTCATCCTCGGGATGAGTCACCTTCTTCTACACTCCTTTTCACGGCTTAATCATCTTAGTTAACTTAAGTATCTTAACTTAGCTTGCTCTTAGCTTCACAGCTTAATCATCTTAATCATCATTAATCTTAAGCTGTGACTCCTTTTCCGGGCCTCGACTGGCCAACAACCCTTTTCACTTAAATGTTGTGTATTTTATTTTGTAAGTAGGCTACATACCAGAGAGTAAACCTTTTGTTTACTTACGGACCTTAGGTCATTCTTATGGGTCAAAGCTCCTTAGAGTGGGCTGGCCTGTAGGGGCTAGTGTACGATGGGTGGTGTACAGCCTATTCTGGTACGGTACGCAAGCCTTAGTGTGAATTGACCTGGGGAATCCATAAGGAACCCGTGAAGTGTGCGCGTATAGTAGGCCATCGTGACGCCCTAGGCTATCCTGGCTTCGATAACTGTATTTATGGACATTTACCATCTTTTGTCCGGTCTAGTACACTCCTCGCCGTAACATCAGGTTAATACTGCACCTTCACAAACAGATACTTTCGTCGTAACAAGGCGTAGGATTACCAACTCTGAGACTGAATTGTGGTCGCTTGGTAATCAATAGTGTTTGATAAATGTGTTTTTAGGAGGTTAAAACTTTAACGAAAAAATCAAAGTCTTGGACCCCACTAGTCAGTTTTAAACCTTTGCGTCACAACCGACGTCATAACGAGATTTCTTCTTTCGAAGGCTTTCTTTGCCTTCGAAAAACAATAACTAGCAGCCTTTCTTGATTCACCATGTTCATCTCCTTCTGCTTCCATGCAGAAGAAAGGATGTAGACCACACATGCTCTTCTTCTAAGGAGAGCCTGAATTTCCTCAGGATACAGCCTCTTTCTGAAAGGCTCTATATTTCTTATAATTTTTTATTTATTACCTGTCAACACGCCGGAGCCAGATAAGGACGGAATACAAAAATGAGGAAGAATGAAAAAAAGAAAAGGAAAAAGGCACTTCTACACAGTGTTTGAAGAATGACAATTTGCGAATTCGCCTTATTCCAGTTCAGCGCTCCAAGCGGATTAGTTTCTGTCAGTCCCCCAATTGTCTCATAATCAACATTTGTGTAGACATAGTAAAAGTCCGATCGTTAAGGTAGTGGCCAACTTTCACTTTCTACCACTAAGACATATGCAAAACTTCCATTACCTGGGAAGAAGATTGCAGATTTTCTACTCATCAATCTGTTGATCTATTTTACTATGTCTGTCAATACGTGCTGATGGTGAGGCATGGGGGGATTAACAGAAACTAGTCCGCTTGGAAGCGCTGAACAGGAGTACAGGAGTGCTGCGTGAAGCCGCCACCCTAAACTCCTATTTTTGGGAAATGACTTAGGGAAAAAGAGTAAAGGTTGAGATAAAATTCAGTGGAGTATCCTGAAAGGAAGCTTAGAACCTTCACTTTCTGCTGGTACCATAGTTTACTTGAAATTGTTCAAGGCTAAGCTGGAAAACACGAAAGAATATAGGCACCCAAGTGATCATGAAGTCGCCCACTTTGCTAAAAATAGTATTTTGCTACATGGTGAAGTTATAGGCCAGCTGTTTGGTCAGAGAGGTTCCTTGACCTTTTGCAAATAACAAAATTTGCTGTTTTCTTGGAATTTGCATGATTTTTCTGGGGGTGGCAGCTTCATGATCCAAGGTGGCAGGATCATGTACCATGGCCAATTGGGGGGTGGGCGGTGCCGTAGTAAGGGCAGCTTCATGCAACACTCCTGTATGGCCAATTAACGAGTCACATCAGGCTAAAGTCTTGTCGGTAAATCGGGGAAGAGTTTATCGGTGCGAAGCGCCGACAGACACGTACCTCCTTCCGCTTCTGATACCGACAGATGACATGTCGGCAAATCGACAGAAAACAACTGACTTCTGAAAATAACTAATTTCTTTCCCACTGCAGATCCTTAGGTAGCCATGGCTACTATCTGGAAATTTCCCAGTCCGTCAGAGACGTTTCCGATCATAGACCATCGGACGGAAATATTTAAAGGACACATGAATGAAGAGTACCAAGTATCATTCCTATCTGTATGACCTCCGTTAACATTACCTGCAGAAATCCAAATCCAAATACGAAATAGTATTTCCAAGCTATGATTTTGCTCCATTTTGCATCTGTCCTTATTTCAGTACCGAACAATTTTAGAAATGAATAAATGTCTCCAATCAACCCTTCTTCTGGAATATTTTTTAACCAGTTAAGCCCAAACGTATATCTATAAGAAATTCCAATACGATCCGGCCAGCACTGTACAAGATTTGAATGAATTGCATTTTTTGTCTTGGAGTATGCATGTGCAAACCTCCAGAAACGAACATCCCTATTTTGAAAACGTCACGCTCCGGAGAAGAATGCTCTCCCTGGCCATGTCTGTAAATGCGTTCTCCATGGTGTGTTCAAATATGGTTTCATTGTTCAGGTGTCCTTTAAGACCTTATATATAATTATCTCCCACTTTCCTTGGCCTAATAATAACGGATTTTGCGCCTTAAAATGCTTCCAGATCGATTCAAAGAGATTAGAATACAGCATGGAAGAGGAGCATCCTGAATGCTGACCTGAATCCTATTTTCCAGCTGAGATGGCGAATTTTACGGTCCGGTTGCGTAATTGCCAATCGGTTGCCAAATCTTAGACCAACTCGGTCCTGCCAAATACAAGGAAATCTTCATGTTAGAAAACGAGCTTTAAACTAGCTTGAAATTACAGCTGAAGTTTACTTCACTGGAAGCGAAATTCCGTGGTTCGGACTAGAAGTTTGGATAGCCATGGCTCTCGGCCCTTCCCGTTTAGCATACAAGCCTGGAATCTTAACATCCCCTTACTAATCAGTTATTCAAATGGAAGAAGACTGTGGGGAAAGTCATTAGCCCTGGACATTCTCTACTCTCACCCCAAAGCCGCTTTTGCATTGACGCGTCGTTGCGATGCTTTCCGTATTCGCTTATCTTGTGTTGCGTACAGGTTGCGTATACGGTAGGTATGCTGGATGCGTATTTATGTTTTCCTTTCTCGGTTTCTTCTACTGAATTTTCGTTTCTTTCATCATTAGTAAGTTTTTCTTCCACACTAGTAATTTTCTCCAGTTTTTAGTGGAGTATTCCTTGGAACAATACACTATTGCGAGCGCTGTAGCAGCTTTTGGCTTTCGGTTTTCACCGTATTTTGCGGAGCTAATAACTCGTGAACCAGTGCAAGTATCAAGTTCAAACTTGACTTTACACTTGTGGTTATTGGGATCTAGTTGTGCCTTCCTGGGGTCCTACCCTCCACCCCAACCCGCTTCAGGGGCAAATGGGCCCAGATTGCCCAGTGAATAATGTTTATACCTTGACCAGAATGGGACATAGGGCGATAAATTCCTTGTACGTAGATCCCAAGGCTGGGAAATTGCTTTTCAAGTTGCACCTCCCCACCCCTCCCGTTCATGGGCAGCTGGGCCCAAATTTCCCGTGAGTTAAGTTCGTATATGACAGGTCTCAAGTCTAGCTCTTGCATATTTGGGGAAATACATCTATGGATGAGGATTTTGGTGCAACAGCAACAAATAAGGCGACGCGTCGTACTTGAATCTTTAATGAACAGTTGGAAACTGGACTGTTTGTCATATGATCGATGATACGCCGTTCTTAATGAATTGTGACAAAGGGGGTTTTGGGCTGCTACGATTTGGTCTATTGCACTTGTTATTACCTAGCTAATGGAGAAGAGGTTTAAAGGGTCGGACTGGCTTAAGCTGTTCGTGCAAGATCTTCAATATTTCTTTGGATTTACAAATTAGGTTATTTCAATACCTGTTTGGTTATTGGGATGGGAAATGTCTTGGTTCTAAAGCTGTTTGTATATAATATGTGTTATACATTTTACTTTCACACTCCACGTCTGAGCTCTTTGTTCCTACGATAATGAAAAATGCCATACGGGTGCTGTGTATTCCAGGGTGGGTCTAATGAAAGAAGTATAAACTCGTAGTAGGTGACACTGGGGTATTTTTATTTTTGAAAGAAGTTTTAGTTTTTGTATTCCCGCATTGGCACGTTTCAGCATGTCCTGACAGTGCGCTTCCATTTTAGATCTGGGGTTATGGTAAAAGCCATTATCTAAATTTTCTCTGCCTTCATTTTTTTGGGTATTTCTTCTTTGAAAGTAGGTTTTGATTTTATGAAAGAAATATTTAAGACTACTGTTTTCGAGAAGTTAACTTTCATATCGCTATTCTGTGCCTCTGATCTGCCTCTAATGACCTGTGGCTGAATACATTTTCATTCCTAAAGGAATGGCACGAAGAAAAATGCAGGAAAGAAGGCCACAGAAAAGGAAAGCTGGAACTGGAATTGAGAGGAAATGTTACACAAAGAAGGTCAGGCCCGATCTTTCTGAAGCAATACAAAGTACATTCGCCTCTACCAATGCCGGATCTAGGTGTACCTCAGAGTTCGTTCACTGTCTCACTCCACAGGCCTGGAAAGCCACCTGCTTCCTGCTATGTCCAGGTGTGTTCCAAGCAGGGGCGTCACGACTGAGAGGGAGGGGGGGGGGGCCCCCCCAAATGCTGTCGGCCAGTCGGTAAAAAATAACCGAGGCGGCGCGAAGCGCCGCGATTTGTCGTCAAAACAGTTGATTTTTTGCATGAAACAGTCGTTTTTTCAGAAAATTGGTCAATTTTTCGTCAAAATAGTCGGTTTTTCTGAAAATCAGTCGATTTTTAAAAAAAATGTCATCTTCTTGTCTAAAACACTCGTTTTTTTCTGCAAAAAAAGTCGGTAAAAATTACCAGCCAGTTGGTAAATGCCTCGTCCCCCCCGCCCCGAACATTTTGGCTAGTAACGCCTCTGGTTCCAAGGATCATTGTACTGGAGCAATATATAAAATCCAGTACATGGCAGCAAACTTCAGTACGTCTTGCTTACCTGGAGCTGCTGTCTGGTGTTATTTCTGTGTAGTTACTTGTGTCTGTACATCTAATGTAAGTTGCCTGTTTTGCACATAGCTTTTTAATTTCTTTCTGTAGATTCTGTGCAATATCAAAATACCTAATCATCAATAATAAAAGAAGTTTAGCTTCCTAAACGGTGCTGTTTCCGTCTATTCGGATTCAGACGCGATACCTGCAGAATAGGTCCTCGGTAGGTCTATCAGCCTTCGGTTCAGTTTCCCAGATTCGATGACGTCATGTATGACGTGTGGCTGAATACATTTCCTTTTCATGAATCTTTCCTCCGGTACCTATTTTAGTCGATCCCTTGCAGTAGAGCCGAGAGTACTGCACCCTTAGAAAAGGAGCTCCGAGCGTGGCTATGGGAGTGAATGAGGCGCACAGTCATCACAACTAGAGTTCTATAGTTCTATAGTGTTTCCTACAAGTTCGTTTTTCCAACTTGAGCGGTTTTGAGCCTGAAAAGAACCCTTGCCAAGAAGGGCCGAAATATAGCTCCAACAAAATTCAGCTGACGTATCCGTGTTGCACCATCAAAAATCTATAGTTGCGTTTTTGATTGCCGTTCCTGATCTCCGTTCTTCCTATTTCTCGTTTTCGATCACCTTCCAAGTTCACAGTTTGTTTAATTGTCGTTTTTGCTGAGACGGAGACCGTGTCAGTTCTCGGTTCTACAACACCTGCGAGTGAAACGGCGAACTGTGACGCAGACGCAGTTCCCGGTCCGAGTTCGCCTGTCATAATTAAATTAACCCAACGAAACTGAAAGTCCTGGAAAGTGTGTTTGGAAATGGATGATTACAACTTGAATATTTCAACTACAGAAATTGCCTTTTTACTGTCAAATGTATCTACCACATTTAGGCGATTTTATGAATGATTTGACGGGATGCTTATTTTCCGTTTTTATTCACCTGCGTCTTGAAACGGCGAACTGAGTGTAAAAACAGAAATTAAGCTTCAAAGGCGAACTCACAGGGGAACTTACAGGCGATCACAGGCGATCAAAAACGCAACTATGTTTCCTTTAATAGAGACGAAGACTAGACTACAGCACAGGAGTATGAAGAGTCACTTGCCCTGAAAACCGCGAGCTACAAGGATTGGAAATAAAAATAAATAAAAATCACCAAGCAGACAGTATCATCTTTGATTTATTGGAAAACGCCAGCAAAATAAGAAACAACACTTCTATGGAGTTACCGACCCAGTCGAAGTACATTCGAGCAAACAAAAGTATGTTGGTCTATTTATAGTCCACTCCACGACTCGGGCGTGTTACGTCCTGGTCGCTTCGTTGCAGGGTTCGTATGGATGGTTTTGAATGTCACGGCATTCTCGCATAACCTTGAATCAATGAGTGGAAACAAACCAAGAGCTTACAAGGCAACTGTGTTAAGTTAGACCTCTTATTGGCGCAATTCTGGATCTGAACGAAATTGTATCCGAAACCTCTGCCTACTCCCCTCTTTGTAAATTCCAGTACCCTCCACTAGCCCTAAGGCTCTATGTATTACATTTGGTGTTAGAAAAGCACCCTCATATATAGAACATGGTCAAAGAGGTGTACTCAGCGCAATGGCTGAGAGACAAAGTTATCATCCGTTCTTGACCAAACAATAGAACGGAGCGAACAAAGGATTATAGGCTGACAGGTCCACTGAGTGTAAAGTATTTGCGAGAGAAATGACGAACTTTCAACATAGACTTCAAAGTATCTTACTGTCTGGGAAACTTGACGCTGAACATGTGTCTGAACAGACATCGTACAGGCGTTCACAATCGATGCGTTTATGTTACTGTTGATCCCAATGAAAAATTTATCTCAAAATAGTACTATGAAGTAGTACGAAAAAGTTGCATGCAGTACTAACGATGCTACTACATGCTTCTACTTCAAGGCTACCGTGTTACTGCATACTACTATATGCAACTATTATCAAGACTGGATGCTACTATGGCTACTGGATACTACTACATAAGACTGGACCAGTCTGAGGCACATTAAATGATAGTATTCTTTGCTATTACATAGTATTACATGCAACGTTTTCGTACTACTACCATACTACTACGCAGGCTACACATTTTTCATCGGGGAAGGAAGGGAAACCCGTATTCTGCTGTTGAACACAGATATTCCACGGGTTTTATACAGTCTTACTTTTTTTTTTTTTTTTTTTGGGATCCCCAAACGTAAGTGGAGGAATACCTATGACATCGCAAAAGTTGTCCGTCTGTCCGACCGTCTGTTAGCACGATAAATCTTGAAGGGGTTGAGATTTGGCACGATGACTCTTTCTGTAAAAGTACAGGTCAAGCTCGAAGATGGGCTCTATAGCTCTATATTTAAGGGTGGGGGAGGGGTTTCAAATTAAGGGACGACACAAAAGTATTTTTAAAGCTAGTAAGGTAGTCGATTTAGGGGTAAGGAAACATGTTGAATCCGAATATGATAATTATTTTCTTGCCGGAAAAGTAGTTCACCCGGAATCCGGCAAAAACGGAAATTTTGGGGAAAGTAAAAGTTGTATCTGAAGTTGATTAGATTTTTGATTCACGGGTAGGAACACACGAATGTGAAAATTATTTTCATGTCGGATAACTAGTTCGCGCTGAATCCGCAAATTTAGCATTGAGTTATAACGTATTCGATACAGAGTGAGGAGACATGCTATTGCCACTTTCGAACATACTAATGCTATACAAAAGTGTGTGCGATCAGTTTAGTTATCCCTAAATTCCCAACCGGCATTTACTAGGTCGAAAAGATAGAATGCATCCGACAACTATCTGGCAACAACTTAACGAAGTTTGTTAACACATTTTTACCATTGACCTGTCCCTACCCTACCCCTTTACTCACGCATGCAAGCTCTGTGCAAGTGGGTGACGTCGTTTTGTTTGATCTATAGAGAGATTGCACCCTACCTAACGAAAATGGATAGGAGAAGACTTTGAGACAAAATTTTCCATGTTTTGTTACTATTCTAAGCCTGTAAATAGCTGGAAACGATTCCTAGATTTTTCTTAATTGTATAATCACAGCTTTATAGAAAAGTTTGATCAGAAATGAGAGTTTGAAGGCTTGAAGCTTTCACTACAAAAATGAATGCTGCTTCCTATTGGTTGTTTTTTTAATGACACGTCATAATCGACCTATATAATTCGAGACTCCGTTTTCGTGTTCAAACTTTGAAGCCTTCAAGCTCTTACTTCCACGGAAACTCTTTTGCAAAAATAGAATAATGCGATTAAGGAATAGCCCAATTACATTTCCAACAAGTCCCTGGCTCGTAATGATGATCAAACGTCGATAATTTAATTTCAAAGTTGAAAGTCCTATACCTCCCAATGTTAATTTTTATGGCACTTGCATACCGACCAAGTGCCATGCACCGATCACTTTTCCGTCGGTCTGTCGGTCAGCCCGGTGTTTGCGAGTTAGGGTACTTCCAGATGTGCTAGGACTATGAAACTTGGCAGGCGTATCAGGGACCCAATAATAATCAGTTTCCCAATCCGACCATCTGGTGGAGGGCGGGGGCATCCTGAGAATTAAGTAGTTTTTTTTTCAAACCCCTACCCCTTTCTTCACACTAGTATAGCTCTGTACGTGGATGACGTCAATCTGTGCTTAAATCTATGAGCGTCGGCGGAGAGAGCTAGTTTAATCGATGGTCGAAGGGGTTGTATCTGTTTCAAGCTTTTTGTTACACTTTTTCGAGTTAGGGTACTTCCAGATGTGCTAGGAAGATGAAACTTGGCAGGCATATCAGGGACCCGATCAAACCAACCTGGAAATAATCCGTTTCCCGATCCAACCATCTGGGGGTTGGGGGGGGGGGTTGGAGGGAGGAGGAATCCTGAATGTTGGGTGGTGTGTAACTTTCGAACGGGTGATCGGATTGGAATGAAACTTAATACCTGAATAAATGACATATTTAGCTACAGGGGAGTTGGGGGGGGGACCGGAGATACAGAGAAACGGTTAGAATTGAGGGATCGGAGTGAAACTTGCTGCGATTAACAAGCATCTGCTCCAGATAATCTTTTACACATTTGGACTGGATCCGGACACTTGGGGGGGGGGGGTTTACCGGAATTCCGCTGATGGCGGTTCTGGGGATTTTCACGACGAAACTTGGGAGGCGTATCAGGGACCCGATCCAACTGACTTGTGAATACAAATTTACTCGATCCGGTAGTAATGGGGGGAGCAGAGGGAGGGGGAATCCGGAATATTGAGTCTTGCGTAACTTCGGAACGGGTGATCGGATTTGAGTGAAATTTTGTAATTGAACAGAGGACATGTCTCTGGTGATCTTGTTCATGTCCGAATCGGATCCGACGACCACTGGGGGGGAGGGGATACATGACCTGCTTAGACTGGAGAGATAGGGATGGAACTTTGTGAGAATAACAAACAGATGCTCCTGATAAATCATTTACATAATTGGATAGGCTCTGGCGACTGTGGGGGGAGTTGGAGGGGGGGGGGGCGGAATTCCGGTGATTGCGAGTAAAGGTACTTCCATTCCTTAAAGTACCAGCCATGACCGCAAATTAAGGAGAATATTTTAAGCAAAATATGTATTTTCATGATCCCCATGAGCCCATTATCATTTTTGCCTTAATGGTTTTGCTTACAGATTAATTCAACAATAAAATACTTTTCTCTAGCTCCCTTAAAGTGCGCATATGAACCGCACAGTCGAACAGGACTTTTGATCAAACAACACATCTCAACCCGTGCAAGTGCCATATGAGCTTACAGCTCTTGTTTTGTCAGGTTCCCGTGATACTGGTGCAGCAATAGTTCTCTCTATACATCCAGGGGGAATGATGACTTCGCACGCGCGCATACGCGCAAAGTTAATTGGGTTTATACTCTTGATGACTATCTCTCTTTGCCAATACAAAATCTCCGGCCTCTCAGGGTAGCTAGCAGAAGAAAGGCAGAAGTGGTGTCACAACTGCCCCTAAAGATCGCGGTGATTGATTGACACAGGATTTGGAGTTTAGAGTTTGAGTCGTACGGACACGCTTACTCTTTCTTCCTGAGGATCACTGGCGTATTTTGGACTTAGTCTTATAGAGTATTAGAAGACTGTTTAAACCTAGCATACGTATTCATTGGGTTTTGGACTGTCGGGGGGGGGGGGGATCGAAGGGGTTGATATATGTTGTTTAAATTCGTAGAAGAATTCGCTGCCAAAGTACAGGCCAAGTCCGTAGATGGGTGCTTTAGTCCTATATTTAGAGGTAAAGGAGGGGTTTCGAATTAACGGTAAAAACAAATATTTTATAAGCTAATGATATATAAGTTTTCTTGCCGGACAAGTAATTCTCCAGGAATTCAGCCAGAACTGGAAATCTGGTTGAAGCTCAAAGTTGTTTCTGAAGTCGATTAGAGATTCGGTATCGGGATAAGGCGACATGCTGAATCGAATTTTGAACTTTATTTCCTTTACGGATAAGCTGGCAAAATTTGCAAAAACCTGGAAATTTGGATTGAAAGGTTCGGTTTTTAGCGTCACTAGATCTTTTGCTCTGCATGCAGTTCGCCGGGAATGCTGCTAAAATAGGAGGAGTTTGGTAAAAAAAAAACACACAATTCTAAAAGACCTTTTTGAGGTCGATTGGATATGAAATACTGGAGTAAACATGCTTGTTGAATCCGCATCTGAACTTTGTTTTCTCATTTGATAAGTTGTTTGGCCGTAAGCAAAAAACTTCAAAACGGTACTCGGAACTCGGAAATGTACGATTGCCTGGATCAAAAAGTCTGATAAACATTACATTTTTGGGATCCCATCGAAACCTTTGGTCTCGTTATCTTGTGGATTTCCGTTACGAAAAGTTGAATGTTATTTTTCTTTTCTTTTTTTACTGCGCTATCTCCCTTTTCTAATGCGTAAATAAATCTCACCACTGTCAGCATCTTACGAATCACTCGGGTAAACAGTTTCAAATAGGTTTCCAATCGTTCTGTGGTTTCTCAGCTGGGTCCATGCAACACTTACTTCGTCCCTTCTTTTCTGTTTTAGGTTACTTTCTATTCTACTGACTGAGATTGTGCAGGCAGTTCTGCATACGAATTGCTGAATATTTGTATTTGTTTATGAATTTAAATTGACATGTTTTGTAAATATGTTTGTTATCGGATTACCCCTATTGTACTTGTACAGTTTTGGCAGGTAATAAATCTATATCGTATCATATCATTGTGTTTTCAAATTTTTTTAAATTGTAACATATATGTGATTATTTGTGACTATGTCGACCATGTATGACGATCCACCACTATTTTTGTTAAAAGATCTCATGGAAATATACGAATCTGAAGTGTCAACCAAATAAGCTGTATGCATTTGAAAACGTGGGTTACTGCTTTACCGTAATGACATGGCTACTTAGTTCTCCTGCTCGTTCTAGCTCCTTTGGTGGGCAGTTTAGCTGAAAAATTATGTTATTTGGTTAAGTTCGAAAAGTAATTTTTGCTAGAAAACCCAAGAAAATCAGTTCAAGCTTCATCCTCTTCGTAATCATAAGCTCACTTCCTCATCCAATTTTAATACTCTAAATGACTAAGTCCAAAACATGCCAGTGATCCTCAGGAAAAAGGAGTAAGCGTGTCCGTACTACTCAAACTCAACGACTCAGATCCTGTGTCAATCAATCTCCGCGATCTTTGGGAGCAGCTGTGACACCACTTCTGCCTTTCTTCCGCTAGCTACCCGGAGAGGCCAGAGATTTTGCACCGGCAAGGAGAGACAGTCATCAAGAGTATTCATACAAGCAAGTGCGATAATTAACCTACTAAGTTGGGTGAAACTTGCTTTATTAATCTTCTTCTGGTTACCAAGTTTGCAAAGTTTTTCCAACGGAGGGTTTCGTGCATAACTTATCTGTTAATCAAGTGCTCATGCTAATAAAACTCAGCTCGGCTCTTTGACTTCAAGTTCTCTATTTTGTACCCGGCTGGCTTATCTTGAAGTTCAGTCCGTCAGTTTCTTTACGTTTTCAGCACCAGCTTCGAGTACCTTGGAAGCCGTGTTCGATTATTCAGCCTTACTCGAAGTCTGGCAACCGTTTGCAACCACTGAGCGTAGGATATTACTTCAATAACGATTCCGATTACAATTTTTTCAGAACCAGAATCCCAGTCGTATGTTTATCTTTCATTTCGCAAGTGATCGTCCTCTTGACCAGCTCAGTCGGCCGTGTCGAATCATCCTTCAAGTTTTCTTTAATCTGTCTCAGTCACATCAGAGGGTTCAGAATCAGATTGTAGCTTCTGCTTATCGCTGGTCTTCAACTACTCAGCGTATGAAAACCCTTAAGACTCGTCAGTTTCATGTTAGCCTGATGTTTCTCAAGCCAAGCACATGACCTGACAGACGTTCTGAGTGCTCAACTGCAGTGTCAGAAGTTTCAAATAGATAACACGAGGATGGGCGGTTTCAACAGATAATGCGCAACAGATCTTCGAAGTTATCTTTTTCAAAATGTTAGGCATAATAAGTGCTATATCATCAGGAAGAATCGAAAACCGCCAAAAAGTATCTGCTAAGTTTTCCGACATCATGACGATAAGGAATAAAGTCAGTTGATACTTTTTGGCTCTTCCTAACAAAGCTTGTTATGCATAATATTTCATGCATAACGTTTTCAAACACAACAGATAACATGGATAGTCAGGAGATCGTCTGCGCGCGTCTTCAATACGCGTCTTCAATACAATCCTTTTATGTTCTAGTTGGCTTCCTTATTTTTCTAATTCTAATATTGCGTATATTAAAACTACCTTTTTTAATTTTGGTAAATTTTTGTGTAGACTTTCAAAATCCCATTCTACTTCGGCTGCTATAAATTTGTACCATTTAAAAGATCCACTTCAAATTATGCGAAAAAAGCAACAAAAATTTCTGTCGAAAAGGTCTTCTCTTACTCATAACCTATATTTAGCGGTTAAAGAGTTACTATAGTTTTACGCGTGTGTATAATATTATTTTCTTGTATTTTTAATATGCTTTGGCCAGATTGTTTTTTAGTAGTATTAGATGTTGGGCCAATTTGTATGTATTTATTTCACTTTATACTCTCCGATCTTGGAGGTCAATAAAATATTTGAATTTGAATGCGAAGTGTTATCTGTTACGCATTATCTGTTGAAACTGCGCATCCTCGTGTTATCTGTTATGAAACTTCTGACAGTGTGTTCTGCTCTATTCAGCTTTTTAACTCTTTCGGTCATTATGGACAGTATCCATATTCAAATTCTTTAACCTCATTATTCTTCAAGGAAATGTGCAACGGTTCTCGGGTCGGTGCTCAGCACACAGCTTACATATTTCTGAAGTGTTCAATTGTTCAGCATACGACACTTCCTTTGCTATTCTTACCTTCCTTTGCTATTCCTCCTACCGCTATTGTCAAAGTATACACATGATAACTGTTTACTCGTCAATTTCACTGGACCTTGGTTCTCATCCTTATCTCCATCCTTCTCAAGTGATCAGCTTGAGACTTCTCTGTTAGCTGGTGCTGTGATTGTTGCAGTGTCCCGAATTAACACTCAAACCTAAACTGACTCAGACTTGACTCTCATGTTTGCTAGACTCCCTCTCACTTAATAAATGAATATTCATGTACGCCTTTTCTTCCCAGTCGTAAAAGGAATGTCCTGTTTTTTTCCTCGGAAGTGTTGATGAGAAGTGTGATGCCTGGAAAAAAAGTTTGCAAATTGAGGACAAGTATGTGGAATGAGGCCAGAAATAGCTAGGGGAACATCGCAATCCCCTTTAATCGGGGCAAGCCAAATAAAATTTCGTCGACCGGAATGCCAGTGTGGGCGACGAAACGGAAGGGGTTAAGACTTCACGGTTGCTGAAACGAGGGGCACGAACCCTGTTTGATTTTCTTCTTCCTTAAAGAGTTGTGAAACAACTTTATGAAGTCCATCAAACCAGCTAGGATACCAGAAATAAATAAGGCCTAGGTCATAGGTTTCTATAGGTAGCACAGGGATTGCCAACTTCTGCAAACATAGGTTGGCTGGACATCGCAGCACGAAGTGCAGTGTCAGGCTTACAAGTCCTCCAGTCCAACAGTCTGGGGAGGGATCACTGTGCGAGTTCTCCAAGTCCCCTCATTCAACAAAATTAGTCCAACCCAAACCGTCTGTGGCGTATAAAATCTAACTAAATTGCCTACCGCGTGTTGTACAGGCAGTCTTCCCCAAGAAATGTAAAGTCACAGGTTTCTATAGGTGTCTAGCAGTGAATATGCACTGCAGAAATAGTTGGACTGGGGACCGCTTTGGGAGGCTTCTCAAATTTTCCAGTCCAACCAAACCAGATGCACCCATACCGCATGTGCTGGTATATACAATCCAAAGAAAGGTCCTGCCCCTTGTGGTTTGACACTCCCTGAAGTGGGTCTATCATTGTGTTTCAACTTGGGGGGGGGGGGGGGTAAACCAAATGGCCTGTTTCTTCGGTGCTAAGCAACAAGTTCGCCCTGGATTTGGATGTAAGAAACAAGAAATCAATAAGGGCGAGGCCTTTATAGATGGTATAGGGACGAATACTTTAAGGACAGGCAAAACTCTAATCCACGACTGCAAAACTATAATCCACGACTGGAAATTTAAAATAGTACCGTATGGGTGAATACAACAGTGCGCAAGCGCACAGACGTGGGAAAATTGAGGAAGGCATTTTATCGATCATATGACAAAACTGTCCAGTTTTCAACTGATCATTAAGGATTGAAATACGCCGCATAGTCTTATTACTAGCGGTTACACAGCAAAATCCCTATCTATACATATATATCCACAAGTGACTTGAGACATTTCATAGACTAACTTAAGTCACTGGAAATCTGGGCCCAGTTACCGATGAACGGGAGGGGGGGGGGGGTTCGGAACCATTCAAATTGTAGGCCTATATCAAGACCTAAATAACCTCTGCTATACCAGCCTAAGAGTTTGATTCCACTCACGGGTCAAAACCTTAACTTGTGGGCAAACTGGGCCCACTTGCCCATGAACTGGGAGGTTGGGGATGGTTCAACTCCACACATAAATCCCCAACCCTATGATCCAAAACCACAAACAAGTTTCATCGCCCTATCTTCAGTTACTGCTAAGTTACAAAAATAAAAAAACCGGAGAATATGGGCCCAATTGCCCTTGAACCAAGTGCGGGATGGGTTCGTGACCCACAGAAAGGAAAAAGAAATTCCAATACTCACAAACCTATCAAGCTTCAACTTGATACCTGTTGATTCCTGTCACGTAACGAACTTTACTCCTGGATAATCTGGGCCCACTTGCCCATGAACAGGATAGGTGGGGAAGGTGCAACTTTAAAAGTCATTTCCGAGCCCTAGGATCTAAAAGTACAAGGAAATTTATCGTCCTATGTCCAGGTCTGGTCAAGTTATGAACATTATTCACTGTGCAATCTGGCCACCTTTGCCCCTGAACCGGGTGGGTGTGGGGTATGGGACCCCCAAAAGGCAGAACTACCCAGAAGTGTACCAAGTTTGAACTTGATACTCGCACTGGTTCACGAATTCTGAGATCCACAAGATATGATGAAAACCGAAAGCTGCCACAGCGATTGTTCCAAGGAATACTTCACTAACAAGACCAAAGGTTTCGATGGGATTCCAAAATTTTTATATTTGATCCAGACAAATGGATCTTGTAGATGTCTGGTCTTCGCCAGGCTCCTTGAACATTTCCTTGGAACAATCAGCTATTGCGAGCGCTGTAGCAGCTTTCGGCTTTCGGTTTACGATTTTTACCGTACTTTGTGGAGCTCATAACTCGTGAACCAGTGCACAAGTATCAAGTTCAAACTTGGAACACTTTTGGGTATTGGGGTCTAGTTCTACCTTTTGGGGGTCCCAACCCCCACACCCATCCGGTTCAGGGGCAAATGGGCCCAGATTGCCCACTGAATAATGTTTATAATTTGACCAGACCTGGGCACAGGACGACGAAATTCCTTGTACTTCTAGACCCTAGGGCTGGGAAATCCCTCCCTCAGTTCAAGCGAAACTGGGCCCAGATTGCCCAGGAGTAAAGTTCGTTACCCGTGACAGGAATCAACAGGTATCAAGTTGAAACTTGGTAGGTTTGTAGGCATTTAGGTCTCTTTATGCTTTTTGCGTGCCCCAAACCACCCCCTCTCATGGTTCAGGGGCAAGTGGGCCCAGTTTGCCTGCCCATGAGAGAAGTTTTTGACCTGTGACTGGAATCAAACTAACTCTAAGTTGGTATATTCGAGGATATTCATCATCGTTTTGCTTTAGCATTGGTAACTAATACTACCGCTAAGAGTCTTAGCAACGCTAAAATAAGTTATAACCGTGTGTTCCGGCGTTTGTTTAAGCTACCATGTATCTGTAGTGTTTCTTCGGCGGTCGTTTCGAGAAGATGCCTCACTTTTGATGAAATTCGCCGTAAGGCCAGAGCGGCACTTCTGTGCCGTCTTTTGGATTCAAAGATTGAGGTTATAAAATTTGCCGCTGTGCCAATTTTTCATTGCCTGCCTGTATGGCAGTCTGTTCTTGGTGCAACGCAACAGCAGGAACAGACTGCATGATTTGTTGTTGTTTTTCGTCCATGGCAATTTGCTGAATTAAAAGTATTCATTATTATTATTATTATTTAGTTCTTGATTTACAATTTGATTGGTCCCGACCCCCCCCCCCCCCCCTTCATGGGTAACTGGGCCCAGATTTCCGGTGACTTAAGTTCGTCCATGAAATGTCTCAATTTCAATTATTGTATACTTGTGAATATATATGTATAGATAGGGATTTTGATGTAACAGCAACAAATAAGACCAAGCGGTGTACTTAAATTCTCGATGATGAGTTGGAAACAGGACGGTTTTGTCATATGATCGATGATAGCCGATCTTAATGAAGTGGTGATAAGGGGGGTATCAGGCACTAAAACGTTTTGGTTTTAATAAACTTGTTAATACCTTGCAAATGGAAAGGAGGTTTAAAGTGTCGGCAAATAGTATTGAGACAGTATTGTACGAATACTGGCTGAGTACTGAAACATAGACCGAATTCTTGCAAGATTTTGAAGATCTTTTTTGGATTTCTAAATGCGGTTTGTTTAAGCTTTTAAAGGATGATTTAAAATTAGGTTATTTCAATATTTGTTGGTTATTGGGGATGTGAAATGCCTTGGTTCTAACGCTGTCTGTATATAAGATCTGATAAACATTTTAACTTCACGCTCCACGTCTGAACGCTTGCGCACATGTTACTATTAAGATTTAAAAACAGAAGAAGGCCAATGGCGAAACCTCTGAGAAAACCAAGTTCAGATATAGATTCAGCATGTGTGTATTTACCCCTAGGTTATACGTCATATCTACTGTGATGAAGTTGATCAAATTTCCCCGCCTTACTTCTGCCAAATCTCCGGTTTTTACTGGATTCCAGGCAGACTACTTGTATTGCAAAAACTAAAGCCAAAAAGCTAATTCAGCGTATCTCCTTACCCCTATATCGAACATCTAATCAACTTTAGATAAAACCTCAACTTTTAACAAATTTTCCGGTTTTGACCGGATTCCGCACGAATTACTTGTCAGACGAGAAAAGCATTTCCACAGAAATGTTCATCATGTCTTCTTACCCCAAAATCGAGCATCTAATCAACTTTAAACAAACTTTCGGGTTTTGGCCGGATTCCGGGCTAACATCAAAATATCGCATTCCCTTCGAGAGTTATCGTGCTGACAGACAGACAGACAGTCGGGCAATGTTTACCAAGTCGTAGGTATCCCTCCACTTAAGTTTGGGGATCCCCAAAAATGGTATCCTTACAGTTCTTTAAAAAATTTCAGAAAGTGGCTGATATGAGATTCGCATTACTGTTGGTAGATTAATAAAATCTACCATGGGTTGGTAGAACATTTGCGGAGGGGGGTAAGTATGGTTGTGGTATGGTTATACATATATGCTGGGGGATAGCTCAATTTCGAATGAGGCGAACTTAAAATCACATGTCTGGTGCTAGGTGAAAAATATATAAGAAACATTAAAACCATAGTACAAAATCAGTAAGGAATAGAAAATAAAATATGACATCAGAAATTAGTTTTTCAATTGAAAATTATCTAAAATAATCTCTTATCTCTCATTTCATACACTTTAGTTTCTTCCGTACTATAAAGCGAATTTTTTTTTAAAACAATAAACCAAATATGAAATATCAAATCGGAAACTCAAATGGACACGAGAAACGGGTTATTGGAGCGAACATGGTATAGAAATATAGAATTTTTTTTAAAGGAGGACTACAAGTGAAAAAGATAAAAAAAAATTGTTATTTTGCCTTTAACTATAGCGCTTTAGATTTCATACAGAATTCCTGTCTGGTATGGACAGTGTCAAAACCATTTGGATTGCAATGTGTTCGAGATTAAGCTAATAAATCTTGTAGATTGACTGTACTACATGAGGTGATAAAGTATTTTCACTTATAATCCCAGCTCGCAAAACCCCTCGTAGTGTACAAACATCGCCGATTTCTCGTAGCCGAAACATAAATGAGAAAGAATGAGCGGTCGATACGGCACCATTCCATACGCTACTGCTTTTTTCTCCACATTTTTTAAGAGCCTTATTTATCTCGTTCTTAGTTTAATCCAATTAAAAATCTCCGCTGGGAATAACCAATTTAACGTTCTCGTTTCGCTGAAAAACTCCAGAAAAAAATAAAGAAAGATAATGAATTGCTAAAGAAAACAAAGTTAGGAACAAATGGTTTTTGGAAATAAAGTGGAAAAGCACCGTACATTGTCCCCAGAAGTTTCGCCTCGCCGCCGTATGCGTGAGTGGACAAGCTAATGTGACAGGTTTTCGGAAAAAAAGGAAAGAAGTGCAAACTAATTAAGACCATTCATGTTTCCAATTTTAGACATACCACGCCTTACCCGCCATAACTGACTTCCCCAAGACATGTTCTGGTAAGTTGCTTATCCTACAGCATCAATAGAACCAAAATCGCTGCATGGATCAGAGATTTTTTAATTCCCTCCAGAGAACCGTACTAAGAGCTTGGTCACACTTGGCTCATTTCCTGGCTTTTTGGGTTACCTTAGACCCTCCTGTGCCACCAGAGGCACCCAGGGCATCCACGAATAGGCGCCAGTCTTCCCTCTGGTGGGCTGCCGCCAGGACATCTTCCCACTCAGGTTGCAGACTTGCGTGGACGTTTGCAAGGTCCCTCTGGTAGGTGCGACCAAGAACAAATAAATACTCGTTATTTGTTCTTGGTGCGACCAAGAACAAATAAGAGCAAGAACTGCTGTCTCCCTATCTCTGTCACACACCCAAGCTGAGACGAGTCGACTCCCGACGCAAATGAGCGGAGGTGGATCTCACCCGGGACATCAAAAGTCGTTACCTCTACAGAGAAGGTGTAACGCAGTAAACCACTGAGGAAGAAAAATCGAATGGAGGCAGCGCAGCAGTGATAAGCCTGTTCACACTGGGCTGGGCGGGCGCTGAAACAGCGGTTGCCAGCTCATTGATTCAGACAAGCTTTCGGGGGTTGACAAGAAAATTCCGAAGCAATTAAGAATATATCAAAATATACAGAAACTGCCATTTGATGCAAAGTAGATTTTACAGATGCGTCAAATTTAGTTAAAAGTACGACAAACTGTATATATATCTGTGTTGAAAAACCCAAAGGCCGTATACAGGTAACGTAAGATATATGGTAACGTAAATTGTATCTTTTCTGGGTCAACTCAATTAAGTGGTGTCAATATCCAGAACAAGAAGAGATAAATTTCATTCCAAGTATTTGCTCTCATCTGAGAATATCAGATGAAAACAGGCAGATTCTTTAAAAAAAAAAGGCCGTGTTTCAGGTTTAATAGGCTCAGTGGAAATGAACAAATATTACGCAGATGGAATAGGCTTCTACTCTGACAAACTAACCAGAAACAATTCTTAATTAAATTTAAAAAAAAAACTAGGACTTCTATGTGGGTCCTAGACAAACTAGAACCAAGCTAGAACCCATGTGGCAATGCCTCAGTACGAAAACCTAAGACTTTATTTGATGGGAAAATACACCGTAGACATCGAATTATTTGTAAGTAGTGAACTAAAAGACAAAGGAGATAGACCAAGTTGACGTGAACTTTCGTCTTTCGATTAACTACTGAACTGAAATCTAACTCACTAAATCGAAATGTATACAATTATACATTTCGGAAAAAAAGAAGAAAAAACACAAAATATACACTCACCTACTGGTATTATTTTGACTATTCCATGCTATTCTACCATTTCGGTAATTTCAGTAATCCTCGAAAGCCTTAATTACGTTACTTCTAGTTTACACTCGTCTGACAAACTGAATACTACAGATGTTGAAACTCAATGGGTCATGACTTCAGTGAGTGTGCTTCAAATCCCGGTTTGCATTGTATGGTTCTCCCGAGAGACATAAAAAGGAATGTCACAAGGGATTTCAATCTTCATATTGATTGTCATGGTATAACAAAGGCGATTATGAATGACCATCGTCAAGTTCGCTTTTTGTTTTTCGCGTCACTAATATTCACTAATCAGACGCCAGCGTCTACTCAAACAAAATCAACGCTGTTTCCTTCCCGTGTAAACAGGCCAGAACATCCGCCTCGCTAGTGGCTACGTTGTTTTCTTCGTCAAGTGTGTAACGGCGGAGAGTCGGAGACCAACGAGTATACACGAGCGACAAAGAAATGGCTGCACCTCCGCTCATTGTTGACGGAACATTTATAGTCGGTGGATGGACGAGAGACCATTGTTCTTACTCGTTATTTGTTCTTGGTGCGACGGATCGTATTTCTCGGTCGTCCCCTTCGACGTCTTCCTTTTGGTTGCCAATGGAAGATGTTGTTTGGCAACCTGGATTCGTCCATGCGAAGGACGTGGCCCAAGTATCGCCATCTTCTTTTTCGGATAACGTCTGTTATCAGCGGCTGACCAGTGAGACGGCGTACCTCCTGGTTCGATACTCGCTGCTGCCAAGTTATGTTGAGGATTCTCCGGAGACAATTCGTCTCGAAGGCAAGAATCCTCTTCTCCTGCTGCATGTTGAGCTTCCAACATTCACTGTGACACAGCAGAATGGACAGGACATTACTGTTCAGCAGGCGCAGCTTCAGCTTTGTGGAGTATTTCCTGGATCTCCATACGGGTCTCAAGCGGTTGAAGGCTCCGCTTGCTTGGCCAATGCGAAGTTGAATTTCTCTGGCGTTTGAGCCGTCCTTTTCCACGGTGCTTCCTAAGTATCTGAATTCCAGGACTTGCTCGATGTCCTTTCCCGCACATCTCAGATTTAAAGGGGAGTCGCTGGTTGCCATGCTCTTCGTTTTGTCGGAGTTAATCCGGAGACCCAACTGGCTGGCTTTCTCTTCGATTGTGTTCATCAACTCCTGTAGCCTTGTCTTACTGGATTCCAGGAGTCAAACGTCATCGGCGAAATCAAGGTCAGCGAGGCGTCGGTTGTTGTAAAGCTCGATTCCGTAGCCAGTGCAGTCCCGTAGGATGAAGTCCATGACAACAACGAAGAGGAATGGGGAAAGAACACACCCTTGCTTGACCCCGGACATTATGCGAAAGTATCTTGTGTTGCCGTCTTCTAGTCGCACGCAGCACTCCGTGTCCTCGTATAGGGCCATGATGAGCGCCACAAGTTTCGGCGGGATTCCGTAGAAACCGAGGATCTTCCATAACGTATTGCGGTCTATGGAGTCAAAAGCTTTCTCGAAGTCGATGAAAGCCATGTAGATCTTATGGTTCCATTCGTTGGACTCCTCTATGATCATGCGCAGGACGTATACTAGGTCAGCACATGACCTTTTGGGTCGGAAACCATGCTGTTCTTCTCGTAGGTGCTCATCGATCGCTGTTTGGATGCGTCTCAGTATGACATGAGCGAAGAGTTTTCCCGGAATGGACATCAGACTTATGCCTCTGTAGTTGTCGCATTTCATGGCATCACCCTTTTTGAAGAGTTTGATGAGGGTGCTCTTCGTCCAGTCCACTGGTACTCTTGCCGTCGTCCATATTGTTGCGAAAAGAAGAAGCCAAATACCCATGCAGTCGGTCAACGAAGTCTTTATCATCTCGGCGGATATGAGATCGTCTCCTGTCGCTTTTCCATTCTTCAGTTTTTGCGATGCTGTTTTGACCTCTTCAGCTGATGGGGGGTCTTCGCTTATTTGTAGGGTTAGGAATGGAGTTTCGGGTATAGCAGGGGGATCAGCAGGGCTGGGTCGATTCAGGATTCTTTCGAAGTGCTGTACCCAGACTTCGGCGACAGCTTCCGGTTCGGACACCAAATTGCCCTGTTTGTCCTTGATGGCGCTGTTGGAGTTCTTCTTTTTGCCAATTATTTCGTTTGTGAGTCTATACACCGTCCTGGAGTCGCCCCTCTTTGCAGCCTTTTCAGCCAATTGGGCTTTGTTGTCTGTGTGGGTCTGCCTATCTGACCTTGCGCTCTTTTTCACCTCCTTGTCCTTGGCCTGGTACAGGTGGTTCTTCGTGATGTCGGAGGTTTCGGTGCCTTTTGACAGAAGATCCTGTTTTAGTTGACGACGTTCCTCGAAGAGATCCCAAGTCCGGGGGGAGATCCACTGATCTTTCGCACAAGGTTTTCGACCGAGTACTTCGGAGGCCGTGCGTTCGAAAGTGTACTTAATAGAGGTCCACAGCGACTCTCCTGTCTCACCTAGGGTGAGATCGAGAGCTTCGAACCTGTTGAGGCCTAGGCGAAATTCGGCTTTTGTCGGGATTTCAGACAGCTTCTCCGAGTTGTAAGGCCGTTGGTTTTCGGTCTTGCGAGGCTTCGACTTCAACTTCAAGGCCACTTTGGCTACCACAAGTGCATGGTCACTGTACCTGTGTATACTGTCACTGTGTTTTTGGGTTGCAAAAGTAGAAAAAAAGAAAAAAACCCAGTGTGACCAAGCTCTAAGTCATCAGACCGATTGGACCCGAAACCCTATATGCGGTTTTAACCGGGAAATGCTGTGCTTATCCGTGAATTTCCTGTGAAGACAAGCAAAGAACAAGTGTGGATCCGCTCCAATATCCAAAATGATGCCATGTGTGCTTTAAACAGTGAATGCCATGAGAGCAAACAAGTATGCGCCATTACGATTTTCTCCGCACTCGGGAGCCAACTGCATAGGCAAATAAAGGTTACTAGAATCTGGAGCTGTAATGTGATCTGCGGTGATGTACTTAAAGGACCTGTCTTACCTATAATACTAATGCAACCTACTTCCATAATCGCTCCATATATTTCTAAACCCGGAGACCCCAAATGTCGTACTGTATACATTCTAGCTCCTCGAACAAAAGCACCCTGATTTTCGCACTTGCCGTGTACCTTAGATATGTTACGCTGTCGACGGTTGTCTGCGAGGATTTTTTCCGTCAGAAAAACGGTTACGTAAATTGTTTCCCTGCTTGCGCTATAAGTCAACCGGTCTCGGAAAAGGCTTAAAACAGCCAACATGGTGGGTTATTTACTGAAAGCACAGCCTAGTTTTAAAGTATTCAAACATACTAAAATACTGGAAGTTGAAGAGTAAATAGTGCGACTGGTCCTTTAAGCGGGAGGGGGTAGGGTATAAGAAATCTGAAGTACTATTCAGTTGTTTCTTTCACTAATTGGTTAGCAGTTTCCTTTCATTTCTGATTAAAAATCAATCACATTTTCATTCCGTGAGCTAGTCATTTCAGTTTAATCTACTTGATCACTATCTGCTGGATTGAACGGTTGACAAGACTGACTTGTTGCTGTAAAGGTCAATCTTGATTTTCGCTTTTGTGAATAATATTGGCTGGTCTTTGCGTTTTACAGAAGACCAGTTGTATTCATAATAAACATTCCCATGCTTATGTTTTCTCCCGTTTTCCATCGAATCGATCAACTTCTCTAAAGAAGCCTGTGCAAAGAACTGATCGAATCGAAAATCCTAGGGCGTGAGAACCTTCAAACAAATCGAGCGGGCTGGTGATTGCGATAGTCACTGCAACATAAATGTCAGCTCTTCACATAAAAAATAAAGAATGAAGAAATCTATAAACAAGAATATTCAACCGGTGACGGGAATAACAAATTTTTCCACCAGGTTCTGAAATCTCTTTAATGTGAGCGAAGTATTCATCGTGAACTTATTACACACAACGCTGAACTTCGACAAAAATCAATAAACAGAACGAAATGGTATATGCAGATATGTAGAGACTAGCAATATGTAGGCAAAGTGTCTCTTAAGCAAAGGCCGACGCGTTCCTTTCGCCTTTTCGGTCAACTGAAATCGTCATGTTAGTCGTTTTATTAGCAACTGTCGGCACTCGATTCCCCACTAGAGCACATAGTGGAAAGTAGAAAAATCCCTTTGCAGAATCCAAATAATTCAGTGTATTCAACTAAATGACACACAAATAATTTGGCAAATAAAACAGAAAAACGAGATTTTCGGGTTCTTTTCTTGATCAGCTAGTTACCCCTCCAAGCTGATGTGCGAGGGATAAATACAATTTCGGATATTTCGGTTGCACTTCCGGCAAACCGTCCTGAGCGAAAAAAACAAAACTAAATCGTGAAATCCACCACAATAACAACAGGAAAACGATGCGGAATCAAGAAACAACAAGACAGAATGTAACTAAAAACAAGAGCTGAAAGCTCATATGGCACTTGTAAGAACAGTTAGCATGTTTTGTCAGATACGGTTTGCAGTTGTCAAGGCCGCATCTCTCTCCCGATATTCATTTTGGATTATTCATCGAGTTGATCTACTAAATCTGAAATAGTTACTCCACTCACTGATAACTGTTTCTCCCACAACGATGATCGGACCGGGAGAGGGACTATTTTTAAGCCAATCTGACAGAGTCCCTAACATGCCTGCCAAGTTTCATGGTCATAGCACAGCCTGCCAAAGAACATTTGGAAGTACCCCAGCTTGTGATGACCAGAATTGTGGAAAACCCTCTCAAACTCCCCTAACTGTGACAAGATCCGGTCCTGTTTTGTCAGTATTGTCTCTACGGCTTATGCCGAGGCTTATGGTTGTTCTTTTTTCCAAGTCCCATCCCAATCTCTTGACTCTAAGCGTTTCACGAGATTTTTTGAACCCCCCTCCTGCTCCCGCCCCCCCCCCCCCCCAGTTATTGGATTCGTTCCGAACTTGAAATTGATCATCTGAGACACTCGTTCCTGACACTTCTCAAGTTTCATTCACGTCCGATCACCCGTTCTAAAGTTATGGATGTCACTAGATGTTGGGCATCTGGAAGTACCCTAACTGATGATCACCGCGGAAATCCAAGAAACCCCCTCCGACACCCTCCACTGCGACATGATGTCCTATTTTGTGAATAAAGTATCTAGGGTTAATGCTTGCCCTTCCCTTCAAGTTCCATCCCGATCCCTCGAGCATAAGCGTTTCAAAAGATTTCCGGTCCCCCTCTACCCCCACCCCCAGTTATCGAATTCGGTCCAGATTTGAAATTGAAAATATGAGACACTGTTCTCTTGTCAAGTTTCACTCTTGTCAAGTTTCATGCATGTCCGGTCACCCGTTCCAAAGTTACGTATGATTCTAGTTTCCGGATTCTCCATCCCTCCACTCCCCCCCCCGCGATGGCTGGATGGGGGAAATGATTATTTCCAAGTTAACCAGGTCGGTTCCCTCATATGCCTTCCAAGTTTTGTTGTCCTAGCTTATATGGAAGCGTTTCAGGAAATTTCCGGTGCCCCCTTCCAGCACCCCCCCCCCCCCCAGGTATCGAATCTGGTCCGGATTTGAAACTGAATATCCGAAACACTTTTCCTTGACACATGCCAAGTTTCACGCATGTCCGATTAGGCCTTTCCACAGTTATGCATGTTAATAGTTCCGGACTTCCAATCCCTCCACTACCCCCACTATGATCGGATGTGGAAAGTGATTATTTCCAAGTTAATCTGGTCGGCTTCCTGATATTGCTGCCAAGTTTCTTTGTCCTAGCTTATGGAAAGTATTTCACGAGATTTGTTGACTTTAACCTACCGTATCAATTCCCGCGTTCGCTCCTTATTAGATCGAGTCATGGCCCAGTGGTAGAACACCTGACTGGCGAAGCAGAGGTCCGTGGTTTCGATCCCATATTTGGGCAGAGCTCCTTTTGCTACATTTTGCACCTTTTTGCTTTATAGTTTCCGACTCCCGGATCCGGGGAAAGTCGGATTGGGGAAGTGATTATTTGTGAGTTCATCCGGTCCGGTCCCTGATATGCCTGCGAAGTCTCATCGTCCTAGCATATGTGGAAGTGCCCAAACTAGCAAAACCTGGACAGACCGACAGAACGACAGAAATTTCGATCGCTATATGGCACTTGAGTATGCTCAAGTGCCATAACCAGAAGAACGATGTGGACTGAACAACACGCAGATAAAAGTAAAATAACGAAAGATGAAATGTATGTGTTCAAAATGTATATGTACAAATCTGTGATTATTGACAATTCTGAATTCTGTTCATATTTCCAATTTACCATCCGTCTAGGAAAACGCAGAAGTTTTCACCCAGAAAACGGCCCACTCCAAAATCCATAATGTGTTTCAACCACTTTGAATAAGACCTTCAACAGAACTGGGAATAATTTGGCTTTTCAGTTAAACTTTAAGCTTTCGGTGAAGCATCGAGAAAGGTTCTTCAGGCCTATCGTTGGAATTTGGTGAAAATTTTATGTTGTTTTGTTATTGTTTTGCCATGGCCCTCGGGCTTTTTGTGTAAACATATATCACATCAAATCGTTGGCACATAATATGTTTGCACTGTGCACTGTGCACGATGCAGACTTTAAGGTGGCCAGGAATTCATTTGTAGGTAAAACCCTTGAGGCAAAGGCTCACGATCCCTTGAGAAGCATAGAAATTTAACGTTTCGCCAACACAGTTTGTGCACTGTGAGGTACTGCACGCTCTAAGGGGACGAGTAGTTCATTCGTAAGCAAAAACCATAAATTACCATGGTTACTTGAACTTACTTGAGAAACACGAAAAATATCTTTTGAAAACTGTTAACCTAAACTCCAGAAAAGATAAAGTCCCAGCTCGTACCAAAGATGCATTTATTCAATACACTGTGACCGCGGAAAGCGTTCCGTAGGAAGGACAGAGAAAACTTCCGAAAACGACTTGCAGAGCATGAGCAAGAAAGTGACCACGCCGTCTCCAGCGGACACCGTCATAACCGTAGCAAATACTTTCAAATCTGCATTTGCAGAACATATTTTCGAAAACCCATCCCATTCAGTATATTTTGAAAAAATCAACAAATTCTTGCAATGTGCACTCCATTTAATTTAATTTAATTTATTTATCACCCACACAATACATGATGTAAATATGGTGGAGTAAGAATAAGTAAAAAACACAAAAAAAAGAAAACAAAATATACAGAAAATCAACGAAACAAACGGATAAGACGGTGGTGAGGGGATAGGCGCGCATAAGCCGTACCGGAGAGTTTTCTGTGCAGTATCTCCAACCTTAAAGTTATATCAGGAACTGAAAATTTGCTAACAAGAAACCGTTTTTTTTGTCCAAGGTGGAATATACAGAAGAAATTTGCAGAATTTGAAGTAATTTATCCTGATTCTTTTTAAATTACCTTTCTTAAGAAGGGGGTAAAGACCTGAAGCATGAAGGACAGAATGATCACAGAAAGTAGAATAAAGTTTGGGCAGCGCACGTCTATAATTAATTATTAACTATTCGAGAAGCCGTTCAGATGAAGAACAAGACCAAAGGTGTCGATGGGATCCCAAAAATCTAATATTTGATTCAGACAATCGAGTCTTGTCTTCGCCAGATCCAGTCTTGGACAGGCTAATCATCAGAAAAAACCAAGTTCAGATATACCTCTATAAGCCATATCTATTTTGACGATACTGATCGAGACTTCCTGCCGATTTCCGAGCGAACTACTCGTCCAGCAAAAAAAAATACCCCTATATACCCCTAAAAAATTTCCCTATAAAAGAACAACTTTGAATAAAAGTTTGACTTAACAAAAAATCTGGTTACAACCGAATTCCGGAATAATTATATGTCCGGGTAAAAAACCATTGTCATAAACCGACTCAGCCTCTCTTCTTACCCCTTAATCTGTCATCTAATCGAACTTTTGCTTTTAATAAATTTTTCGGTTTTGGCCGGATTCCGGGCGAACTAGTTGTCCAGCGAGAAAATGATTTTCACCATCGTGTTCGGCATGTCTTTTAGTAGTTATATAAAGGGGCTCCCACTCCACCCTCCCCCAATTTCAAAACCCCATTTTAACATCAATTTCTTAAATTTTAACATCCTTTTTACCAAATTATCCCCCTTTTTAAGAACATTTTTATTTTCTTAATTCCAAAATAAAGGATACAAGAAATGAGAATATTACCCTTTACTACATATAAAATACTACAATATACTACTACTTCTTTTTTTTACATTTTTCATTTTTTATTCAAATATTACTGAGTAAACAGTTCTAAATCCACATATGTTTCTTTGTTCTTGTTTTCGCGTACAATAGGCTGCAAAACTAGATTTTTCTTTAAAAGTAATTCGTTAGCAATGGCATTATATTTCTGTGTTATAAACAAATCACAGGGTTTGTCATTATGATTAATAACTACAACCAACTTATCACCATATTTTGTCTTAGCAATTCTCATTTTAACAATAGTATATTTCAATCCAAGAACTAGTTCTTCTTTCCTGATTGTCTCATTGTATTTATTCATTCTGATTGTATTCAAGACTTCCTTTGCGGACTCCATTTATTAGGGGATGATTTTATTAAATAAAAATCCAGACTCACAAACTCACATACATATTTTTGTTAATAATACCTAATGTAGCTTTTCTTTCATAATATATAACACAGTAAATATTATATGGTACAGGCTGAGCGTGTTTTAATGTTAAACTTATTTCAATATCAGCAGTTGTTCCATTATAAATATTTGACTCGTGTTTGGAAACATCGAAACAGAATAGTGGATATACTTCTTTAAATTCTTCTATACTAACAACACTACCAGTATCAAATGCTAATTGCTTATAGCCCAAATGTATGAACCTATTGTAAAGATTTGAGTATTTACATTTCTCATCGCTAAAGTCGCATTTGAGTGGTTCTTCAGGATATTTATCCCCATTAATTCTAAGTTCTATGTCTGTTAAATTCATATGATCAAACACCATATTATTCATTAATTGATTGTTATGCTTTTCATTTTTCTGTAACATCACAACGATTTTTGTAGGACTATTTCTCTCAGACACAACTTTCCAGGTGTGCTCCTTATTCTGACTAACATCACTTTTATAACTATTACATGCTTCCCACATCAGATTATGCTTTTTATCCTTAGCAAGATCCTTTTCTAATTCACTCATCATTTCGATACTAGGAGCTACAATAGGGATCTTCCAGGATAAATACTCGATGACTACTTTGAAATTAGTATTTCCATTTCTTATAATCATGTTGTTATCATCATTTCTTCTTAGAAATAATTTATGCGATGCACCTCTGAAGAATCGTTTGTTTCCTTTCAGAAATCCAAACAATTCTGATAATGGTAAATACATATTTACTAATTTACTGCTCTTTGTTCTGTTATATCTTTTTTCAAATCCTTTATTATAATTATTATTATTTCTCAAACTGACTGTTCCACCCCCTGCTGCAGCCCCTGCAGCCCCTGCTACTACTGGAGTTGCAGTAAACGAAGCAATAACAGGATTAATTTCTTTTCCTTGATTATAATCCTTATACCAGAAATGATTTCTTGCTGCACTTCTAGAATAATCATCAGAGTATTCAATCAACTTTGTAACGGTAGTTGTAATACCAACATGATTAATTTTTTCAACCGATTCATTGTTTATTACATATTCAGCGGTACTGAATAAATTAAATCCATTATTCGTTAAAGTAGCAACATCGGTTGCAGCTATAGGAGTCCCATCTTCGTTTACTATTCTTACACTGACATCAAGATAACTTTCACTTGGATAAAACCAGGAATCTAATTTCTTTGTTACGAATTCAAACTCTGATTTATTAGATACATTCACATCTGTTTCTCGAATTTCTTTAAATTCATATTTAACCACTGTATCATCCACAAGCGGTTCGTCAAATATGTTCCATTGCGGACTGATAACTTTATTTACTGCCATTTATATAAGAAAGAAATTATTAAATAAAACTTATTTCAGAATCTTTAATCCATTTCCAGTCATTAACGTTTTGATCAAGTCCTGACTCCTTTGATTTAAAATCCTTTTATTTGTACCGATAAGATCCTTCATCGATTTTTTGTTTCCAATTACATCAATGACTTCCTTCTTGTTTACATTGATCAGATCTTTCCCATATTCTATTGCTCTGTTTTTCAACAACTCAAATCTCGGTTTAATAATATTATTATACATTGACATAGCCCCATCTTTTATTTGTTTTGCTGACGTTTGAAATAACTGGGAATTAACAATGTTTTTGAATACACTACCGATTCCACTTCCATACTGCTTTTTATAAAGTAATCGCTTATTATTAATCAACATTTATAGGTAAATAATTTTATTTCACTAATCCTTTAAGCTTTTCTTAAATGCAGCACGTATCCAACGTTATCACCATTCAAATCGATAGGTCTTCCCAACTGATCAGTAATTGTCACTCTCAAGGAGTAAATAAAGTCTTTTGTATTAATAGGAAGGTAGATTAATTGTCTAGGATTCTCAACAATTTGACAACCCGGTTCTGTATTCGGAACAAATGTCCAAATGACATCTGATTTACTTTTGTTTACGATAGAACTGTTTACAAGAGAGCAGTGAATTTGAATTTTATCAACGCTTCTTGTTATATTCGGAAGCTTTGTACCTTCATTGATTTTCTTAGATATCTCACTATCCTTCTCAAATCCTAAAATCTGACACAAGTCACTATTAAATCTAAACACATATTTTTCTTGTAATAGTATGACAAATCTCATAGATGCTGGATTGGATGAAATTACAATAGGACATTTATCTTTTGGGGTATCAAAATACTGACACAAAAAATAATTCAAACAATCATCGTTATACATCCCATTAGGAATAGTAACATTCATCCATCCCCCCTCTTCGTCTTTCCTGTATTTAAATGTATTATTTCCAAATTTATCACTTATATTATGCCATGAATACCACAAAGTACACTGATTCAAACCTATTTCATAATCCCAATTACGATTCAATTCGATTGGTTGACTAAATGTTATATCAATGATACTTTCATTACCTTCAATGTTTAACAACACCATTTATTAGAAATATTTTTTATATATTGAATTGTAATTTCTCTTCGTAAGAAATTTATTTCGCATTAACGAATCCAAAATATCAATAGCTTCATTTCTCACCTCATCAGATGTATTTCCGTTTACTCTGCTACCTATCAAAGTGTATAATTTTGAAATCATTTCATCACAATTCATAAATATTCCAGTTCCTTGTTGTCTGATAAAGGGTATACTAGATTGAATTTTTCTTAATCTATCCTTATAGTCTTGTATAAATAAAATAATTTTATCATACTTACTAGAACTATAACTTTTACTTTTCAGACCACCATAACTTTGACTTATAGGTGTTAATTCAGCCAAAGCATCTTCTATATTCTCTGGGTTATCATAATAAAAATGAGGCATCTCAAAATATTCCCCTTCATATCTTCTATGATTATCTCTATATTTCACATTAAGTGTTTTTAATAACTCTTTATCAATACCTTCATTCAGATCAACAACTTTTATACTTGTTGGAGATGCTTCTAAAGCGGTTGACTGCATTTCTACCCCTGAAACTGGAAGCTGATATGGTTGAATCGTTTCACCTAGCTGGAGAAGCCTTGTTCTTGAACTATCATCACCTTCCTGTAGTTTATTTATGATCATTTCAGTGTTTTCTTGTAATTTTTTGATGGTATCTTTAGTGTTTTCTTTTTGTGCTATAATAACTGGAGCGTTTAATTCTGAAGCATATTCCCGAAATCCTGCCTTCTCCATCTCATTTTGCTGAACCTTTCTTCTCTGAATTTCTCTGTTCTTCACTATATCCGATAAAATATCACTCAAGCGTCTTGAATCCATTTATATACAACTAATTTTATTTCATAATAAATTTTGAAAGTTCTTTTTCATAAAACCCTCCTTGAATTAATTCCCCACTTTTGTCAGATATTTCATAAGTAATGGGAATGGTAGGTCTGATGGTTGCTATCTGAAATACCTCATCCGTATAATTAGGTAAATATCCTTTATCGAAAATACTTTTTTCTTTTTTAATTCTGACTAAATCCCCTACTTTGACGTTTCCTCTGATTTTGTACTCATCTACTGGAGGAAACAGAGCACTAAAAACCTTTTTCTGATTAACCTTTTTACTAGCATCAACTGGTTTCATTTGTATTGAGCGGTGATACGAGTTATTATAATTATTTACGAATACAGGTAAAATATCAATCCATTTACTAGAGTTGTTGTGAGTAAAATATTTCCATGGCTTTTCTTTTAGCGTTCTATTGAACCGTTCAACGATTTGTGCTTTCAATTCGCTTTCAGATGCAAACCAGTGTATGCCGTTATTTTTCAAAAAAGTTTGAACATTTCTCATCACAAATTCTTTACCTTTATCAGTTTGTAGTTTCTTAGGAATTCTTTCTTTAAATATAACACTGAATGCTTTTATTATTTCAGCACCCGTTTTGTCTTTCAGAGGGATACACCAAGCATATTTACTAAAGCAATCAATAACAGTTAAAATGTAATTTGTTTTATTATTTTCTTTTTTATATTTCTGCATGTCAACTAAATCAGCTTGCCATTGCTCATCAACATAGTGAACATACACTCGCCTCCTTTCAAAGTTATGATAGGAAGGTTTGTGTAACGTATACACATTCTCATTTTGCAACACATTTTTTATTTTATCCTTGGAAACCTTAACACCATTTTCTTTTAATTTTCTGTAAATATCATCCACACCTGAATAATTAGAATAATACGTCTTTAAAATATCTGTTTCTGCGTTGAGGTTTTTTTTAAAAAGCGATTTTTCCTCGATCCGCAAATAACACAATTCCCTTTCAGCATTGGAACATTATTTTTTTGTGACACTGCCTTAAACATTGATTCAGTGTCAGTGCTCTTTTTACATTTCATACAATAAATCTCCATTTATTAGAAAACAATTTTTATAAACGAAAAGCTACCAACTTCATTTTGCGCTTAATGTAGGAAATACAGTGAAGTCCACAATTTAATTCATCTATATTTTGAACAGCAAGATTTTCATAAGCTATTTTTTTCTTTGAAGTTCTTAGATATTTAATTATTTCTTTTCCTGGGGGAATACCGAAAGAATCGAAAAATTCTACATAGGGGGATTCAGATAGATTACAATAGGCAACCCAGTGAGTTCCAGGCATTCCGAGTTTATCATAATTAATGACACCGCATTCCGAATCGTTTATATGTTTGGGTAGCGTATCTAAAGAGAAAACACCTCGAAACTGTGGTATACTCCCTAATGCATCCATAATATCAAAATTAGTTAGAGGTCCTACTTTACTTTTGCTTCTTTTTTGATGTCCCCGTTTTTTGACTTCCTAGGCCTTCCACGTACCCCATGACCGACAACTTTTTGTGTTCCAGGGAGTGTAAGCGCGCCACCTGTGTTGACATCATCGTTTTTTTCCTTCCTAGGCCTTCCACGTACCCCATGACCGACAACTTTTTGTGTTCCAGGAAGTGTAAGCGCACCACCTGTGTTGGTCATTTTATCCATAATTTTCTTACCAGCGAATGTACCCAAAGCAGCAGCACCACTTGTTAAAGCTGCCTTACCAAGGGTAATTGCTAGCGGTATTAAAAATGGAAGTAATCCACCTTTTTGAATCGCTTCTCTCATCTGCTTGTATGATACATCAATATCACAACCCTTATTATTCATTTTACATGTTTCAATTTTATCAATTTGTCGTTTACTTAAAAGTAACTTGACTGGTTCTCGTTCATTTTGTCTACTATGACTAACACGTATCTGACATTTTTGTTTAGCATCAAAACATTTCTTCAGCTTTCCTTTCTGAAGCTTTGACAAATAAACTGTATACTCCATTGTTTCAACCATTTATTAGGGAATTAATTTATCTTATAAAATTTATTTACCAGCCATCATTTTTTCTATTCTGGTAACGAATGGTTTGTCAACAGGTTTTAGCTCTAGCTCTAGAAGCCTTTTTAAAATATTTACTACTGCTCTTTCAATATTATCGATACGAGTTTTTTGACCAGCAATCTTTCCTTCAATTATACCGTTATGGGTGTGTTGCCCCAGAAGCTTTTTGTCATAATCTAAAAGATTCATAGTTAACGTTGCTAAATTAACAGCATCATTTTTGTTTCTAGGGTTTTGAACATTTGTTATCAACTTGTTTTCAGCGTTAATCTCTTTATCATTAACTCGAACTATTTCTTTTACAAATAACCCTTTATCTTTGTTCCTTACCAACGAATTATCAGGAGAATCATCTATCGCAGTTAATCTGTTGATATCTTCGCTAAAGTATTGGTTGGCTTGCACTTGTCCTGCAGTCATTTGTTCTTTAAATTGATTCATAATCACAGTCATAGATCTTAAGCTAATAGCATCCTTGTCTGCCTTGGCATCACCTAAATTTATAATTCGTCTATCATGTAGGTTAATGTTACCATTTTCGTCAGTAACTTTCGATTCGTTACTAACCTTTTTTCCAACACTACCAAATTTATTCATTTATTATAGAAATAAATTATCCGGTAAATTTTTCAAAGTTTTTCCTGTACTTAAGGGTTTTATCTTTTATTTTTAAATCTATGAAGAAAAAACCGTAGCCCTTGGTTGCAGTCTCGAATTGTTTGAGAAATTTTTCATCGTCTATACTGGATACATGGCTTTGTCTTATTAATTTTACTTCTTTTGGATTAGAACACTGAAAGAATGCAAAATAATTGCACTGGAGCCTTACCACCTTTGGCGTTTTATGATAGCTCTGTGACAAGTAAATAATTGAAGCATTTTTCTTTCTTCCTCTTATGAATAAATCTTCTATTTTCTTCTGGTCTTTTTCAGTGACAAAATCGTCAAAGATAATCAAGTTTTGGTACTCAGGGTCTAAGTCGTCAACATCGACAATATCATCAAGATTGTTACTTACTGTTAAGACTTTCGATTTGCATTGTGACTCCAAAGTGGTTAAATTGGTTATAAGGTCTTGATATTTATCTTCTTCAAGATCTTTAGCATACAAGTATATTCGGTTGAAACAAAGATATTCATAAATTAAATTCAAAAGAAGGTTAGTTTTCCCTGTTCCAGAACTACCACAAATTAAGAGTCTGAATGGCCACTGAGGTGCAAGGTCGTGCTTATTCTGATAAGTGTTCTTTTCACTAAAGTCATAGACTTTGATTGGAGCCTTTTCATTCATTTATTTAGGAAGAATTTTTCATTATAAGATTTACTTGAGTATTTTAAGTATATACTTGAAGTTTTGAAGTAGGTACTTGAATTTTTTAAGTAGGTACTTGAATTTTTTAAGTAGGTACTTGATTTTTTGAAGTAGGTACTTGAAGTTTTTAAGTAGGGACTTGAAGTTTTGAAGTAGGTACTTGAATTTTTTAAGTAGGAACTTGAAGTTTTGAAGTAGGTACTTGAAGTTTTGAAGTAGGTACTTGAATTTAATGTTTATAACCTAAAGGTAAAGTGTGTATTTTATCGCTTGTTACTATCCTTTTATCATCCTTAGGATCTAACGCTTTTTTATTCTGTTCTTCTAGAAACATATTGTGCTTGTATGATCTTAAGTTATACTGAGTTATAGAAAGGTTTTCCGTTTTACCAAACAGTACATCCTTATAGTTTTGAATCGTAATTTTATCTTTAACTATATTGGTTTTTATTCCTTTCAGTTTTTTGCTAGCTTTTGAAGGGTCTTGGTTGTCCTTTAAATAAGCATATACTTTTGATCGTAATCCAACAAACTCTGTCATAACCTGTCCACCTAATTCATCTTTCATCATTCCTATCACTTTCTTATTTACACTAGGAAATCCATATTGATTATCTTTCGCATAATCAGATGTATCGAACCTCTCATTCAAATCTTGTTTGATATCTTCATAGAAATCTTCGGTTCGAATGTCGTATATGAAAGAATCAGTGTCCATATAACACAAATCAATTTTATCTCCATATTTAGGCTTCATATAATCATAATGGAATTCATACATCAATAACTTGGATAGTTCTAATACAGCAAAGCCGATGTACATTGGTTTGTCTAATTTTATCTTTTCCTTTGACATTCTTGCTACTGAAAAGTTTTCACTGAATATTATTTCAGATTTAAAGTTGGGTTTCTTTATTATTTTTTCTCTTGTTGTATCATCCGTTATTATTTCCATATCCGCTCGCTTCCTTACGTTTTCCATGGTTTTTCCAAAGCAAGCATTATTCATCAGTTTAAAGAAGTCCTTTTCAAAGTCATTTGTACCCTTAGTTCTAAGTGCTGTGTTGTGGTCTATATATCCTTTTAAGTAAGCACTTTCAGTGAATCCTAGTATTCTGTGTACTCTTTTCAATATCAAACCTTTTTGTAAATAGAATTCTAGATTCCTGTGGTGAACTACATAGTTGGTTTTATCTAATACTGTGGTACATAGCTTACCGTTAAAGTGTTCCGGTGCTAATGGTAAATCCTTGTGTAATTCGTGTAGTTCTTTTGGATATTCTAAATCTACCTCATATATAGCACCCACATCTTGTCTCACCGACTTAATCGTAATCACCGAATTGATATGAGTTTTTAGATGGTTGTAATACTCCATTGATTCGTATTCATTCCTTTCTTTCAAATCATCCGGTATGGAAATGAATTGGAAATCATTCGCTGGTAAATTCTGCGACATCGCCCACCCATATAAATTATTAGCGTCTAAATACATTAAATAATTAGATGGTTTATGCTTATTATAATCACTTGTATATTTATTATTTGCTTTTGCATATCTCTTTATACATTGTGATACACCACCTCTTATCCCCTTTTCAATGAATGTATACATGTCTTCCTTCGAGAATAGCGGTAGTTCTACTTTTGAATGCTTTAAGAAAGAATCCCATGTCAACCCAGGAGCTGAGAAGTAATGAAGTGGATCCAGATCATAATTATGTATACAAACGTTCCTGAAATTCTCCACAACATCTGATAGAATTAACACATCACTTTTTAGGTACAACTTGGTATAATCAAGTAAAGTTTCACAGTTAAATTGCTTCCATATAGATACCGCTCTTTTATAATCACTTTTGTCAATACCTTTCCCCGTCAACCTAGAATAAAAGCTTTCTATTGGTGGTAACTTTGCACATTTCATTTTATCGAAACTATCTACGAATTCATAGGGATACACCCCTTTTTTAATTATTTCTTTGAATTCATCGTCATTTTTGAAGCTGTTAGATGTGTACTTGAAATTCTGTCTTAGATGATTACAAGGTACTTTGCAATCACATGTTGCTAAATTTGCTGATAGTTTGTCTAAAGATGAAGCCATAAATCTAATTGAATCTATAAACCGCATCTCATATTTTATTTCCGTATCCGCTTTTGTAATACTTATTGATTTCGAGAATGATATGAAACTTTCTGCACTTTCAAAAATTCCGTTATCAGGTATCAATTCTCTAACAAATAAATGAGAATCATATTTTGATAAATTATGCATTACTACCGGGATATGCCTAGGAATCCTGTATTTCATATTACATTCAGCATGAGCAAATCCCCTATCTTCTCCTGTCATGTGATCGTGATCAAAGTGACGATTTTCAGTAATTTCAGTTGTACAGATGTGACAAGTCTTATTCATTAGATTTTTCCATTTTTCGGTAATTTCTGCATTGGTATAAGTATGGTTTCTTTGTCTGCTTTCATATTTGTTTGCAATTTCTGTGGATACTTTTGTAACGGTTTTAACAAAATTTTCTGCAGCGTCTTCACCGAAATAGTCATAGTATTTGTTCTGGTTTGTATCAAAGGAACAGCATACCTGAAATCCGTAAGCAAATGGTTTCTGTTTGGCCACTTTTATTGTTTTCTTCCCGTGTACTTGATTGTACTCTTCATTATAAGACTCAAAGTCGGCTATTATGCAATAAGGTACTTTCATTTGTTTTGCAATATTTTTATATTGTATACTTGAACCTTCAGGAGGCATTATTATATCAGGATCTTCGCAATTATTTTTACTTTCATGTTTTTCAAAGCATTCTTCCTTCTTAAAATGCCTTCCGCAATAAGTGCAGAGGTATGTCTTTGTTTTCTTTTTAGATATTTGAGGACCAACTAATCTGCTCAGATCCTTTACCAGTACATAATGATTATCGAAATACAATAAATTAATAACATGTTTAGCTGTTTTGCCATTGATTGTACTTTTTAGTATACGACTTCTGATAATTTTCTCTTTTTCAATTTGAAATAAACAAATCTTAATGTTGTATCTATTTTCAAATTTGTGTATATCTTTAGTATCCATTGGGAAGTTGGTAACCCCTTTGAAATCAAATTTGTTCTCATATTGTTTATATTTCGAAATTCTTTCCGGATGATCCTTAGCTGGGTATAAATTTGCTAAGATTGACCAAAGAAAGCATTTTTGATCCTTATTTTCAATATTCAGACAAGCTCTTTTATTTCTTACGAAATCTGGCAGTATTTTAAACGTTCCTCCCATGTAAGATTCTATTCGTGTCATCCTATAATCAATTCCTTCATACCGACTGAATTGTAGCCCAGATCGAGGGGTATTACTTAAAGAACTAAGTCTCTTGTTATTATCATCCAAATGATTATGAGTAAGAATGCTATTTTTATTTAAAATCCAAGAAGTACTGTTGTAATATACTACTACTTCTCCATCATTCTCCTGTCGATGGAAAATAACCCGAGTTACAAACTGAACTCTATATTGATTTATTTCGTTCATTCGCCGCTGTATATCTGCGAAAGCAAAAGCAATAAGAGTATGCTCGTCAACTCCATTACCTTGAACTGAAACGTTTACAGTGAATATATTCTCACTTTCGCTAAAAATAGTAGGCTGCTGTTCTTGTTCCGTTCTAAATACATGATCAGGAATTAATTTTTCTTCTTTAATTTTTTTCTTATTTATGAAGAGAGTTGATAAACCAATTGGTTTCTGTCTACTGTTGTCACGTCTTTCTGTTTGATCTCTTATGATATCTCTATTTTTCTGTACGGAATCTTTATGTTTGGTAATAATATTATTATAGTATTCTCCAACTCTTTTTAGTACTTCTTCTCGGTTTCCGCGAGTTGATAGGTTCTTGTTTTTCAGAAATTTCTTTAATTCGCTTGTCTCTTTTTCTTTGTTATCATTGTATTCTTGTTTTAGTTTTGTAATGGTGATATTATTTTCTTTTATCTCATCTTCCAAAATGGTTCGTAATCTCGGTTCTGGTTTGTAGTCGGATGGTCTGTTCTTATTATGAGTTCTTTCGTTTCTGCGTTCAATTTTAATTTTATCTTCAGCTATCAAAATATACTTACTAAGATGGTTTATTATATTATTTGTTATTTCATGTTTCTTAGCTCCATTTGTTTTGATTTTATTAATTTTCGCATAAGTCCGCAGTTCATTATATGTGTATAGCGATAATCTTTGTATAACCGCTTTGTTGTTTGATATAACCTTTTTACAAAGCTGAATAACCTCTGCAGTATTCATCATTTAATAGGGGAACATTTTTATTAATAAATTTCTCCCGTCTGAGTTTTGTCAGCCGTAAAGAAAATCATTGAATTTCTATTACCTTACTACTCTGTGAGAAAAATGTGTACACGGGTTTCGCACATTCTTCACTACTCTTCATGTGACAAATGTGTGTGTGTACTGGAATCCCACTTTCTGTACTACTCTTCATGTGACAAATGTGTGTGTACTGGAATCCCACTTTCTGTACTACTCTTCATTTGACAAATGTGTGTGTACTGGAATCCCACTTTCTGTACTACTCTTCATGTGACAAAAATCATATATTTTTTTAAACTTTGACTCACAAGCTCGAAAAAAGAGAATCATACTGTAAAAGTAGCCTAGATGGTGGGTGTGTGGAAATTCGAAAAAATCAAATAATTTTTCGAAACAATTTTATTATATAATAAATGGAAGAATTAGAAAAGAAAATGTATGTTTACCGTCGCAGTTACAAGTACTACAATCGTATAAGTAATAGCTTACTTGTATCCAAATTCCTCTTTTCGGCAGCAGGAATGTCTGCGTTTCTAGTGCTACCGCTAGCTTCTTTAAGTTTGGGTGCTGTTATCATCGAAATAATTGAAAAGCAATTAAGCATTGCTGATAGAAAAGCAGAATTTAGGACTATTTATGATTTTTATACTGAGTTGTTGTCAATGCTAAAATGCGGACAGTTAACAATTGAGGAGGTAATTCAGAGAGAAACAGAGATGCGTAAAACCTTTCGATTTTTTCCTCGCGAAAAATACATGAAACAAGTCCGTCTGAATGGCTATAAATATTGTAATAAATCTATAAAAATTCAAGAGAAATTACCAAACATATAGTCTATTGCTATACTGAATATTGTTTCCTAACTGTCAAACAGATCTTTATTTCATACGCGCATTAATGAGCTGCGTCATTCAAAGGTCTCGCCGCCAATTTGGGATGTAATTACAGTCTCCGGCG